>OY728141.1:71180348-71780348 GCA_963277665.1 Viscum album | reverse complement strand
TACTCTTTCATGAGTTAGAGGAGACCCTAGAGATTATACCTTCACCAGTGTACATCCCAATAGGTGCTTCTATTGGGGAACATGTCCATTTAGAAGGGGGGTCATTATAGAAGGATCTTCTAGCACTGCTGAACATATAGAAGTAGTTACAAGGAATCTTTCTTAGGAGTTCTGTCCTCCAGATCCATATGATATTCTCATTAAGGATCCATCACCATGGAAAATTAAGAAACGTCAAAAGGAATCTCAACTATCGCTATGTATCAAAACGTGTCTTACAAGTATGTTTCATACCTGTTTATATAGTATTCATACCAAACCCTTATATCTTGTTGACCAATTATCACACACATATTTTGATTCAGAAACAATAAATAACCTGGATGTAGTTACCCTTGCGTCGGTAACTCATGTTCCTTTTTCAGTACAGAATGTACCACTGAAAATTTTGGCTAAATAAGGTTGAGAGGTTCAGCCTACCTAGGAAGTTTGGGGGATTCCTAACCCTTAGGGAGAACCTATTCTAGATTTAGTGACCTCATCCCCAACAGTGGGAGGTACTTCAGAGGATGAAACACTACCTGAGAATTTTGATCCCACTATTGTGTAGAAAGACTAGACGATACTATCAACACCATCTAAACTGAGTCAAGAGACCGAATTTCTATCGGATATCAGAGGGGTTCTAATTATTGATGATTTAACCATTCCAAACTAGATAAACCATACCCTTGTAGAGGGAATGTCCTCAGAGGTAAAGGACCCAATCGATCATGATGATATTGCTCTCATAGAAGTCACAAACCAATGAGAGGCTGCTATCCTGACTCCCGAAAATTTATAATGGGACATCATGCCTTTTTCCACAATAACAAGAATGGCCATGATTTTGGAATACAGAAATTCATAGTTTTCCATTATACCTTTGTCCAAATTGATTAGCCTTGTGAGCCTAACTTCTGTAAGTGATCATCTAGAGGTTTCCGGGTAATTAAAGCATGGAACTGAGTCTTAGGTGAATTTGGACGACCTTAAAGCTTAATTTTGTCTTGAATATTCAGTACCATCATCATTGGGTAGAGATGCCACATTGGAAGTTGATGATATTAATGATCTGGTAGGTGGAGGTCATTTTTTCACTTTTCAAATCATTTCATGTGTATGGTTTTTTTTCTTTGGAGTTGAGAGTGTTCGCTTATCTCACTCTTGAATTCAGGATCACAAGCACTCACAATGTTAGTAGACACCTTAGTCCTACATTCTATTAATACTACTTGGGATGCAATTGCCATAGGGTCAAGTCACGACGAAGTCATTGAGTAAAGGCCTACCCTAGTGAAGTTTATTCCTGAATATGTTTCTTCATCTAGGAGTGATTCCAAGACCTATAGAGAGGGATTGTACATTCTTCTTCGTAAATGCAAAAGGGCATGAAAGAACATTTGGAGATTGATATCTCAAACACCACCTCCCGATATACTAATGAAACATCCCTAATTTTGTTGACAGTTTTTGATTATGGGGTTTCAAGGATTTGATTACCTTGGTATTTATGACATAGTGAAGTAGTTGGTCAGGGAAAGGGAGAAATTTAGTGTTCTCAAGTTCCATATTTTTACTAAAAAGTCCATGGCTCATCTTACTATGGCCAAACAGATTCTTATTAATGAAGCTACTGACTAAGATGGAGTAGTCGTGAGGCTGTAGGGTGAACTCATGAAATAGAGGTCCTTAGTAGAGAAGGTCGATCTTGATGTGGAGCAGTGTAATAGAGAAATGGAGTAGCTAAAATCGGAAAAACCCCACATCATGACCGTAGTTGATGAGGGACAATAATCTATGGAGGTGCGGGAGAAAGATAGACTTGACGTAACACTGGAGGCCAAATCAATATAGGAAGGTGCGGAGGCTGAGACTATGACTTTGTTAAATATTCTCCAAGCCATTGACGAGTCGAATCAGGCCTTTATACAACTATTCGAGTCCACTAAACATATTTTGTAATGGTCATGTACTGCATATATGGAGAGGCTCCTGGTTGTGTATACCCTTCATACCTTTATTTAATGGGATGAAAATATTGTGTTCTAAAATGATTCTCCAATACCTTTTCCTGAAATTTAATTACTTATATATATATAATTTTAAAAAATAATCTCAACTAGATGTGAATTTGAATTAAAATATGTGATTACTAAAATAATAAAATCATGCTCTAATTTTTGTTTGAACCTAGGGGATCAATGAGTGTATTTTGACCATTGATATTATTTCATCGAAACCCCAAAAAAGTTATTTATTTTTCTATTATAACAAAAAAATTTACTTATGCTTATTATAATGCGGTATTAGTGGGCATAACATGACTTTTTTCATAGGATTCCCTTTTTGGGTTTTCAACTTAACAAGATTTGTGTATTTTTTGAGTTCTCAATATTTTTTTCCTAAACCATACATATCATAGGTTTAGCGAGATGTAACTCAAATTTTATCAAGGGTGCCCATTGAAAATTTTCTTCTTGGTGTGAATTGTTTCTTTTTCATGGACATATAAAATTCTTTCAAATAGGACTATCATGACTGATGTTTTAGGTCGAACAACTTTGACAATTATTTGAAGGGTGAGGGTCCCAATTTAATAATCATTAACCAATAATGTCGTGGAAACTTTCAGACATAGAAGAGAGGTTTTTATTGACCCAGAATTGTGTTATATAGATAATGGGATATGACATGCGACATCAATGTCATGGGGAATAAAACGATATAATGAGGTTGAATTTTCCTTTAGTTGACATACCCTTCTTGATGGGTCCACTATTGTAGAGGCCCTGGAGAATTGTGTAAAAGTTAGGAAAATGTTTCTATGGGGCACTGAACTTCATATATTATGTCTAATATGTTTTAGGGAAATTTGAATTTGTTTTGTTGTTGAAGACCATAGTGGGTGGCTTGTTAAGGGAATGATGTCTGAAAGATTGAGGGAATTTGTATCGAATTTCTATGAGAAACCGCTCCCACATGGATTTGGATGGTATAAAGGAGGGTTGATTCATGGAATAGCTTAATTTTGTACCACTTGGATATTGACACATGTGATTTGAAGTCATATTACACTAAACAAGGGATGAATGATCTACCTTTATTATGGTAGTCTAACCAGAAATATTCTATCATGTTTAGGTATGAGAGGGGAGAAAATATGTGAACTGTAATGGGAAGGGGGGTTGAAACCATGTAATTAGGTGAGATGAAAACATCACAGGGGTGTACAAAGGTAAGAAAATTCACTCTTGAGGAACAATTTTCCATTGGTTGATAGGAAAGTTTATGGGAAAAATATGTATTGTCGTTGGGGCATTGAGTGAATAGTCAAACAAAAGTGTTCGCTGGACACTGGATTTCTATTCTTGATAGTAGTGGGTGATTATGGGGATTTAGAAATTTATAGACACACAGTATTGTGTGTGAAGAGGGGTTCCTAAACATGAAAATGGATCATTTCACGTTCAACTTTACTGAGAATACCACGAATAAGTGGAGTAATTTTTATCCTCTCTATTTGAGTTGTTTCCTTACATATGTTTGACCGTTTCATTGGTAGAGATGATATAATTCTTTTTCATGGATGGACCTGAAATGTGAGGTTAGGATGCCACTATATGTTGTATGATGATAGGAATCAAATGGGATGTAGTTGTTTTGAGGTTCATCCATATGTGTATCTGGTTCATGCCTATGAATGGGTCTCCTATTGTTTTTCAAACAGGGTTACAGATGAAATGGGACCTACATTGGACATTCCAATACAAATTCTTTTCATGAATAAGAACATGATGGAGGCCATTATTGGGCATGTTGGGGTCCATAAATTAACATGGATTATCTATCATCATTCAATTTTAATGTCATGAGACTTGGAAATTGATGTAGAAGCCCTAATTAACTAGAGGATGTTAAAGAAAAGTTGTTCCAACATGTTCAAGACATGGACATGGAGAATAGTGTAACAAGTGGTTTCAAGGGATATTGGATTAGAAGAGTTGATATGTGGATTATAATCCATTAAGAATATTTAAATATAAAGAACCTATACCGGGGATGATCATGCCTTTCGTTGATAGATCTGTTTGTGGGAAACATAAGTTGATCCACTATGGGATTATGTGCATAGTCAAACAATGTTGTCTGTAGGAAACTGGCCTCCCATATCCAATGGCTAGAGAGGTTTATGATGATCTAAAACTGCTTGAAGTGCAAAGTTTGATAGATGGAAAATATGCGGTATGATATGTTAGAAACGTTCAGACCATGATCATCCATTGAATTGGGAACTCTTTTACATAGACATAGCTCGCATGTAGGGTGAGTCATTTTGATTACCTTACTGGAGCGGGGCCCAATTCGGAGGATCTAGATATCCTGAAATTATGTTCCCTACATCGGTTTCACCCATGCATAGGGAGTAGAAAATTTTCGCAATATTTGGGTGCCTTACAGTTTAAGGTCATATGGTAAGAACATTAGGTTTCCCAACATAGAGGGGAAAGCTCTAACATGCCTTTTAATGTCATTCTAATAGGACCAGTCATTGTGGATTGATTTTACCTAGCTTAGTGGGGAATCCCCTATCGAAATTCCAAAGCACACATGGGCTATGATCAGTGTTAGAAACAAGTGGACGCATGGGTTTCACTCAACTACCTAGGGATGCAGGATCAGAGAAGGGAGAATTATTGGCCCTTACATATTAATGTCGTGCAGTGAGGATGTGGGTGACTTGATGTGAATAAAACAACTATTGTGTGTCCATTAAGTTTTTTTCTTGTTGAATGGAAGTTGAAATAATAGTTTACTGTCGCGTTGCAGGGATGAAATATGAAAGAGATCATGCATAAATATGGGATAATCTGGTCTGGATATCATAAGTATGCCACAAACAAGAGCATGGGAAGAATGTCTAAACCATGATTTAGGGAGACCTAAAATCATGATGGATGATGTGAGGATTAGGAGCCAATGTGAATACAAGAGTATGAAAAGCCTCTCATGAGAATGAATTTTCCTTTTGTTGGAAGGAATTTTTTTGGGAAACATATGAAGCATCATCAGGGAATTGTGTGCATATCCAAAAAAGGTGTCCATAGGACACTAGCCATCCATTCACAATATCCATGGGTGATTATGGGGATTTGATATTACCTGGGTCATGGAGTTTGATGGATGAAAGGGGGATATTTGGTCACATGATAAATATCCAAACCATGATTATTTATGAGGTATGAGATCCTCTATATAGATCTGATTCATATGTAAGGGGGAATGATATTTTGAATAATCCTTATTATGGTAATCATAGTTTGTAATGTTCCAAATAGATTTATATTCTCAATTAGTAAATGGAGGAATTTTTTTCATGTGGATAGTCCTTGGAATGACTAAGTTTCACTAAGTATGTCATCATATTTAGAATCAATCCACACATTGTTCATGAGATACCTTACAGTATAACTTCATGTGTTTATGACTTCATTTTCCTTGCAGTTTAATGCCGTGTGGTTAGGAGTTATGAATTTCCCTACAAAAGTCTAACCTATACGTAGGTGGAGGAATTGTTTTCCATAGAGGCTAGACTAGGATATAAGATCTGTGCATCACTGTGTCTCATGAAAAGGTAGCTATGAATCTACATGTAGTTCTAATAACATGTTTCCGGTACTGGTCTAACCCAAGTATAGGGTTTGGGAACATTTTATTTTGTGAATGGTGGATGGGATAAGATAGAGAATCTAGGTGTCACTAATATCCTATGATGATAGGAATCATGCCACATGAAATTCTGGTATCCCCTATAGTTTAACATAATATGGTAAAGATGGGAGTGAACCGACATAAAAATGATAATGTGGGTGAAGTGTCATGGTTGAACCTCATGGTGGTTTCCTACGTATCCCAGTTTGTTGGGAATCAATGTCCGTGTATTTATGACAACATGTTCCATGTACCAGTCTGACCCACGTTGAGGGAGAAGATTTTTTTGAATGGTGGATGGACAGAGGATGAAGAATCCAGGATCCATTATATTTTTTATGAGGTAAATAATCAATCCACATGTAGTTCTTGAGGTACAATGCAGTTTAACATCATACAATTAGGAATTTCCATTGATTCCCCTACGCAAGTCTGTCTTATACGTAGGTAAAGAGGAATTTATGACTTGGGATACTAGCTGGGAAAAGATTTGGATCCGAGAATCACTAAGAATCCCATTGATGAATGATAACCAGGTTATATATAGTTCTATTAATGGTCCCTCACTACATGTCTCGATCCATACAAAATAAGGGGGAACATTCTTTTGGGTGGTGGATGGACCATGATGTAGGATTTGAGAATCACTATATATCCATTTAAGGAAGAAATCAAGCCACAAATTTTTATAGAAAACATGTTTCATGTACCGGTCTGAACTGAGCATTGGGGGGGGGGGGGGTGTCATTTGATGTCTTCTAATGTTTGTGGATGGAAAAGGATGTAGGATATAGACATCACAATATATCATGCGAGGATAGGAATCCATCTCTATGTAGTTATTGAAGGAGAACCTTTTTGTTGAATGCTCGTGCGATCGGTATCTAGTAAAGTTCTAAATGGTGAAAGGTATGTAGTCTTTTCTTATCTAGTTTCTCCAACTCATCGAATTGCTTTTGGTATTGTTCATCGATAGAAAATTGATTACCAAAAGGTGACACATAGAGATGATAATTTATCATCAATGGGTAGAACAACCTATGTCTCATATACTAATGAATACTGGGTTTCTTGAGTGGCGATGCGAGTTGTGGTCCAATAAGCACACAAAGCATGGAGTAGCTTGTCCAAACATGATTTATTCTCTTTTTCTAACATCTTATAGATAATGTTGGATATGGTATTATTGAAGGCCTCTATCTTCTTGTTGTACAATACATGGTAGCAGGATGAATGGATATATTTGATGCCTTACTCTTGATATTTCTTTGTCCAATTCTATAGTGAAGAAATTAGTGCCATTGTCCATCATTATTTTATGAGTGACACAAAATTTGGTGATGATGTTGGATTTCAAAAAGCTTACAATTCTTCTTTATGATACTTATTTTAGGGGTATATATTATTCTCATTTGGAAAATAATTTGGTTTTCATGAGAATGTATTTGAATTTTCTGGCCGTGGCTATAGGTTATGGTCTCATGGATTCCCTTCCCCATATGAAAAATGGTAGGGAGTACATGGCTAAGTGAAGTGATTTTGGGGGATGGTGGATTAAATTTACATGAACATGGTAGGAATGACACTTCTTGGTGATCATGGTGTAATATTGCATCATGGTGGGACAATAGTACCCAAGCCTTCGAATCTGCAATGAAGGCTTTAATGCTGATTGATGTGCTCCATAAGTTTCAAAATGCACTTATTTCATGATGGTGGTGGTCTCTCCTCCATCAATGCACCTGATAAGGACTCCATTGAGGCTGGTCTTGTATATATCCTTTGGCTAGTTTGTGCCATCGTATATAAAGAAGTTGGTTTTTGGTCTCCATATTTTTCCCTTTTAGCCTCATCCGGTGGGAGATATCCCCTTTCAAGGTAATTTGCAATGAGATTCATCTAACCAATGGTAGGATCATACAAATCATAGATGTGATGGATTTAAATGATTTCTTCAAGTATTTCATGAATTAATGGTATGACCATCCATCGATAGGAAATACTGATGACCATTTTGTTCTGATATGGGTTAGCCATAGCTATGGATACATTTTCGAATGCACCATCTTGTGTATTTTGTGATTGGGGGAAATAATTCAATGATGTATTTAATAAGAATTATCCCATCAGTTCTCTTACATGGTTCATCAATGGTATATTCTCTTCTTTATTGATAACATAATCATCATTGACTTTCTTGATGACCAGTTCAGAATCTCCTTTTATCTTTATGTGTTCAAATTTCATTTGGAGTGAAAGCTCCAATAATGCAATAAGGGCCTACTATTATGCTTCATTGCTTACACACCCTTATGATAATAGGAAGGATTAAGATAAAAATTCATTTTATTGAGATATGAGTAAGAATCCCTACCCTCTTTTTTGAGTCTGGGGTCTTTAATTCTTTTTCCTATCAAGCTTTTGGAGGCACTGTCAATGTGAATTTCCCACACGTAGGAGTTCTCTTGAATAGAGAAAAATTTTTCATTAGGTAGATCAAGATCTATTAGGGCCACCTCCATTGATGGAATATCTATAAGTAAATCTTCTAATTCCAGACATTTGATAGCTCCACTATGAACCATATATCAAGCTACTGCAAAATGACCTCCAGCTAAGATCAGTGTGTAGTTAACATTAGATGACTGAGAATATACTTGTGTGGGTTTCTATGTGTGACCAAAAAGATCTCATGGTGTTGAAAGTAATTCCACATCTTGTGGAATGAAAATATTAACTAAAGGTATATCTTCTCAATATTTGAATAACATGTCTCAACATCAATTATAGTACAGATGAAGTGAAAGAGACTATTCTAACTTCCGACATCATTCCTCTATGCGAGGAAAGTGGATAGGGATGACTGAAAGGTGAAAACATATATTATTATTGGTATTATTTCCACATGTGGCATTAGAATAGGTGGTATTAAGATTTAACTCTTGAGATTGTCAAATTCTTCCGGACAATAATCAGTCAATTGATATTCCACCCCTTTCTTCCCCAACCTGGTGATGGGAAAGCATTTGACTATGAGGTTGGATATGAAGCCCCAAATGTAGGTCAGGTGTCCTTGGTGTCCAATAAACTTAGTGAGGTTGTGATTAGTTTACATTCCCAGGACGACCTTTTTCTTCTCAGGGTCGACTTCGATGCCACAATGGCATACATCTAAGCCAAGGAATTTCTCTAAGGTGATGCCAAAAACACATTTCAATTGGTTAATTTTTAGACTATGTTGTCATAGTTTTTTGAACATAATTTCATGATCTGGAAAGTTGTCCAAACATTTTCATGATTTATCACACTAGATTATCCACATAAAATTATAGAAACATTCCCAAAAATGGTTTGAAAATATGATGCATTGTGCGTTGATATGTGCCACCGACATTTTTCAAACCAAAAGACATTAGTTTATAGTAAGAAACTCCTTGGGATCCCTAAAGGAAGTGTAATATTCATATTTTTTTATCCATTTAGATATGGTTATATCATGAATATCCGTCTATAAAAGAGAGAGCCTCATATCTGGAAGTTTCGTCAGTTGGTAATTCTGTAATCGGGATGGGGAGATTTTCTTTTGTCAAGTGCCATTTGAGATCACTGAAACTGTTGAAGACTCTGATATGCCTATTTTTATTTTTTATAGGGACAATATTTTCTATCCATATTGGGTATTGGACTTCCCTAATGAAGTAGGATCTGATGATGTCTTCAACTTTAGCCTATATTATAGAAGCAATTGTTAGGTGCGTTACTCTAGCAGCTTGCTTGTAACCATGATAGTCTTCTAGATGTACTAGGTGATGAGTGGCCACCTCTGGATCAAGAAATGGAATTTATGTATAATTCTAGGTGAAAACATATTTACTTTTCTTTAGGAAACAGGGTTATACCAATTTCTCTTCCGAAGGCATGACTACACTAATCAGGGTGCGTCAGGGGTATTCTTCTTTATCCAAGTTGATTTTCTAGAGTTCATCAATGGGGGTAGAGATTCCTTCCTAAAATGTTGTAGGGGAATATCTTAGGTCTTCTTCTTCCTCATATATGTCCTCATCATCTTCCTCTTTGTCGTTTGATGAGGAAAATATTCTTAAGACTATTTTTCCATAGTTGAGGGAAGAGTTGCATTTTTGGTGCATGGAAGGTAAATCCACTTATTCTGCCTCTGCCATCAGTGGGGGATTCTACGGAGAAGATGAAATGAGGGAAAAAATGGTTTTATAATTTTCATTAACTATCGAGACACTTCCTTCTCCCTTAATCTGTGAGACAGAGATTTTCAAGAGTTTTGATGAGGGGTGAAGGGCATTTTTTTCCGAACCCACACCATTATCTTTGAAGTCAGTGAGCTTTTCTACTTTATTAGGCTTAGTGGAAATTACAAAAATCCTGAGGACTACTAAATATGCATCATAATCTAGACATGTGAACATAATATGATTGATGGGAAGTATGTATTCTCCCCCGAGATGCTTGATGGGATCAACAAGAACCATTTATAAAATGTTTTATGTGGAAATATTATCGACACCATTGACTAGATGTCACTTCCCTTCAGTTTGTAGAAGTCTATTTTAATGTAGTGTTGTTCATAGTGGTTTAATGGGGGCATCATTGGCATGTGGTGTCCCACTCTATCCATTATTTATATGTTTGAGGAAATGATTGTAAGAGGAGGGGATTTCTGCATGTTGATGCATCTAGGGCCTTCCTAGTAGGGAGTCAAAGGCCGTATTATTTCAAACCACTAGAAATTCTGGATGATCTACAAGGTAACTGAATGTGTTTTTGATTTTAATTTGGACTAATTTCTTTATCATGCTTTCATCATATCCCAATGGATTCATTGTGCTTAGCATCAGATCATCCTCATTGCAGGCCTCGCTGACCAGGTGTCGAAACTGGGAGGTGATTAACTCCAAATCTATTATCAGTGAATACTATTTGGATATCAACACCATTTATCCTTTCAGACATATATATGGCTTTGATGTGTCCTTTCATGATGGAATATTCATCTTTATTAGTGAAGGTATAGCTGTGTGGAATTATATAGTATTGGTCTTTGTCTGGTATTCTTCAGTGGTTGCTACACCAGCTTCAATCTTTTGGGGACTTAGCAATGATTTGATGAGTGCTTCCATAAGATCTGTAGATAGATTCAGTGCATGCAATATTGAACGCTTGGCTTGTAATGAATCAAAATTATTATGAATATCATATTTCTGATATAAATGTTGGTGATTCCCAGCATGGGAATTCTATTTCATAGGCAATTTAGGGGCTTGATCATTTTACAATGTCGGGTCCGTCATTGGGATCAGACCCGAAGGAGATTCCATCCTTTGTGGATTTGGCCGAGTATGTATGCACACCAACTGAGGAAAATTATCCACATGTTATTCTTCTTAAGGATATTCCATAAATATTAGACTGGGGTGTATTCTTGTGGGTGTAGGGGAATTTCCCTGTCAATGTTGGATCCACTGGAGGGTCCTTCCGTAGGTTTTTGTAGCACTAACATTTTGAGTGGGGGTGTGGCCATAAGCATGATTTCAACCATGGATGCATCTCCATTGATATCCATTTATTCTATGTATTACTCCTCTAGCACCCTAATTAGGTTTATGGAATTATAGTTGATATCTATATTCATCATCGGAGAAGGGAACCATTATGTGGACGGCATTTATAGAGACAAAAATCACACCCTCTTATAATAAAGAATTCACCTCATTACCTGCCTCTAGTGGTGTCATTGAGCTGGGTGGGGCCTATTATGCCATTTGGTGGGGGTGATTCCTATACTCTCAAATCCTATGGAATAAAATCTGATAGTGTCAATGCCAACTATGTCTTCTGTACAAGTTCATCTTCCTACCTTTTCTTTCTACCCTTCTGATTGGAATGATTTTTGGGTGGTTGGAATTTGTAGGATTGTGGGTTCGAGAATGTTGGTTGTGTTGCATCTAGATAGATTGGGGGAATAGTCAGTTACATTAACTATTGTTGGAGGGTACTGTGGTCTCAGTTGACTGTTTTCCGATTCATCCAACTATCTAACTTTTTCTCCTTTTTGTTAACAACATTTTACCACTCCCCATCCCCGTTCAGGTTAGTAGTGGAAACATATGAAAAAAGAGATGGAGGTGGTCCTAGATTGAATTGTACAAAATCTATCATTCAATGTAAGAGGTTATCGAAGAAAAATAAACCTTGGATACTGTGTCCCAATATATGATGAAAGGGTCATTAATCTGGCTGATTATCAATACCTTCTTCATCACCACTCTTTAGATTTTGGAAGTCAGAGAAAGTTTCAATTCATGTAGGCTATGAAGTAGCCATAGAATTGGTCATACTAGAATGAGTAAAATCTATTTATTCATTATTCAAATTGTTTTCCCTTATCCCCCATCAATCAACTTGTCAAGGTAGGGTGGATACTGAAGTCTAGGGGTCCTCGCTTGATTTTGTGTGGGTTTGGGATCTAGATCCGGTGTAGGGGGTGGATTAATCATGTTAGAAGCCTCTTCATCTCTTTCAAAAAGTTTGACTAGGGATGATGGGGAATACTTGGACTTGATATTAGTCCGTTGAAAGATCTAATCAATACTTTGTGCAGTGGAAGACAAGTATTAGAACCCACTTGTATATTTTACTAGGATAAGTGGTGTTTGTAGCTGATCACTGATGTTGTCGATGCACATGGAATACATCTCATCTTGGGGGAGTGGACAATTAAAGGAGTAGTAAGAACTTTTTATCATTTGGAAATAAATTATGAAACTCACTCATTATTTTAGAGTTTTCAGTTCATGAAGTCACTGCCTACTCTGTTTTCCAACATCGAGATAAACTGGAATAATAACTGGCACTAGAGATCCTCCCATCATATTATGGATTTAGCTAGAAAACTGGTATACCACACAAAGGCTATAGGGTTTCCATAGATCATATGAGCTTCACAACTTCTTACTACTCTGGGATTCCAATTATAGGATCATAATAAGATGAGTAGTGCATCAGGTGTTTCTCCAGATGTCATGATCCGTTGAACACTGGGAACAATGGGTTCCTAAAATTTTGTGGGGGCGGAACATTTCAGTCCCAGTTGGTGTAAGGTTTCCATTATGGCTATATAGGAGCACACCACCCTTTCATGGCTTCTAATTGATTCCTCAATGAATTGATGGTATTCATGAGAACTTGGTGCATGTACAATTGAACTTGAGAACGGGAGGGTATAGAAGGAGCCACGATTGGGCATGTTGGCACTACTAGAATGTGAAGTAGATACCCATACGGGGTCATCCTTTATAGATTCACTTGATTCTTTTCTGGATGCTTCCCCCATGGAGGGAAATATTAATATCTTATGAGGATTGGGTTCAAGTAGACTAATGGTACTAGAATTTTTGTGAACGAGATTTCTAGCCTTACTTCATCTCTTAGGATGAGCCCCTAGAGCATAGGTACATCTAATGGAAGTGTGTTTCGATGCTCAACATAGGGAATATACCTTGCAAGATGTATTATTCTTAGAAGATTAATGTTGAATCTCTTTCGCTCGTTCTTTTGTTCCCCCTATTGAGTGAATCTCTCATCAAGCATGAGGGAAGTGTTCATATTGGTATGAGGAGGTGGGTTTTAGGCAACATTATTCTTATTATTCTTCTTATTTGGGATTCAATAAAAATGAAATCATGGATTAGCTGAGGGAGAAACCAAATTTATGGTGGCTCATTGGTTTCAGGTATGTACACCTTCATGCCTGGTGTGGAATCATCTCTTGAATGGAACCATCGTCTATTGAATCCTTCTGATATGGATTATCTTTATTAAGGTCCATGGGATTAACATCCATGATGTTCACTGATGCATACTGCATTGGGGGTGGGGTACTGGGTGCTGAATGGGAAGAGTGAGTCTTGCATCGCCTTTTAGATATTCTTCATTCATTCTAAGACCCCCTTTGAGTATCTTGGAAAAGAGTGACTCAAGGATAGTCTTGACATGACCTGGTAGTATGGATCTACTTTGGGGGTCCTCAGATGTGATATATGATAGAATGAGTAACATACCCATTCATTATCCTCCCCGAGTAGGAAAATACTGACTTCTATTGGGTGGGTGGTTGAGGTAAAAAATTACCCCAGCCTTGTGAGATGGGTTTTCTCATGTTCTCCCATCAATGTGTCTTAGCCCAGATTTGTTGGTCTTATAGGGGCACAATATGTTAAAAATTTCCCCAACCCTATGAGCTAGGTTTTCTCCCATACTATGGCAGTTCCTACCACTATCACTTACATTTTTATCACATGCATTCCAATGCATGCATGAGATTAATATGGTGATGGAAATAAATAAGAATTATTTTATTCTGAGGATAAGATTAGTGCTCTTTGGTTGGATTCCCTTAGGTGATAGTCCTACTATATGTTCACAGTGTCCTAGTTTAGGAGATTTTCGATGGATTTCTCTCATCAGGCCTAATGCTTTGGAGACTTAGTCAAGGAATGTTCCAATCGAGGAGGATAATTTTTCTAAATAGGTACTTAATTTGGATATCTTCAGGTGATGATGATAGTGTATGATTCTATATCCAGTGGGTTCTACTGGACAAGACATGTGGTGAAGTATAGAGTTCTTTTTTCCCCACCCTCAGATATGAACACCTGATGGGACATCACAAACGATGAAACACAATTTATACAGTGCATGGATGCAAGCCAACTCCAAGTTTTTATTATTTCCTTTTTGATCATGACTGTCATGTAGATAGAAGGGATTCTAAGTCAATTTTTTGATAAAGCTCCACCAATATATTGACATGGTCTGCATACTCATCATACGACATAAATTTAATTCTAAACTAGTGGATATTTTTTCCAGATATTAAGTTGAATGTTGTGCATACATTCTTAGAATGGAACTTTTTGAAATATGAACTGAGAAGCGGCAGTGGGCCAAAATATATAAGGTTTTTCATCCCTGGCTGGATTTCATCTCGTGGGAAACATATTATGTTCTTCTTCTTACAGGGCTTGCTCTACTTATTATTCCCAACATGGATTCTTTCTGATTATTTCATACTGAGTATCAAGGTTTGAAGGGATTTCATTGATGTATGAATAGTTCAAGGTGGTTTATAGGATAAGAATGGACTCGGGACGTCTTCTGGCTAAGAAAGGATGTCACTTTTCATTGACAAGGTTTCAAGCGTATCAGACCCTTTCCTTAGAAGAACCCCTAAATATGAGGGATTTACTATACTTGGACCGAAAGTGGGAGGACCTTCTTGCTGGTGAGAATTTTGGGCTGTGGGGAGAACCTTAACAACCATGGCTATGGTGGTGAGGACTTCCATCACAAGTTAACTTCTGACCACAGGGAGATTTTTCATGGCATGTACCCTTAGAAGGACCTTCAAGGTGCACCACAGTAAGGGGATCACCTTCTAGAAAATTTTTATCATTGTAGGGGGAAGCTTTGCAATGAATTCAATCACGGTGAGGGAAACCATTTTGTCTTGATGTCTAGCTGCAGAGATATTATCTACAGTGTAAAATATGGGGAGGACATTCAGAATGTACTTCAATTATGGGAGGTATTTTTCGTTGCTTGATGTCATTGATGGGAGGTCCTTCACAGTGACTGCCATCATGGTGAGGACTACCATCATAGATTAATGTCCAACTGTAGGGAAAATAATATTTGAAGCATATACACTACGGAGGACCATCATGGAGGATGACAGAAAGGGTATGACTTTCTTTCAGTTCGATCTTCTGGTCAAGGGGAGGGCTACCCTGAAATGCATCAGGAGATAGGCTCTCATGATTGATCATTTCTGGCATGTGGAGTAAGCCACTATTGGTGCTCTGAAGGGGAACTTCAGACCTACTTGTAGAAAGATTTCAGGGAGGGCCTTCATAACTCCTACTACCACTTCCATAATTTGGAAATAAATCGATATGATATTAATCCTCTATTGATATATGTTTTAATGCATCAAGAACTCAATCTTCCAAAAGATCATAATGATTAATATTCAATTTATTTTCAAGATACCTTGGGCGATATTAATTTCTAGGTCCTATCTTTTAGGAAACTTGGGCCACCTACTATTGCTAACATCTCTCATATACGACTTCATGTTTGGGTTGTTCCTGAAATGTCTCTAAGATAAATCGTAGAGAATATTGAGCTCTTGAAGGGATATATTCCTGCCATGGATTGACCACCATGATGGACCAGTTAACCCTAGTTGGAATGAGTGTTTATTACTAATCCTGTAGTCCTCGTATCACATAATATAGTTGTCAACCCCCGTAGATTGGAGCAGGAATTAAAGTCTACGATGGAGTATTTATCTTAGTTTTTTTATGACTAACCCCACTCAGGGAGATGTGATCAGCGGCCCAACTCCTCTATTTTTTACGTAGATGCGATGATATCTTAATAGGTTTAGAGGATATGGTCTAATCAATGTTTTATCCTCCATCATTTCTAGGATGTGTTGAGTTATTTCATTTGACAGAATGGGTATGAATTCCCATTATGATGTCAGAGTATGAATTTGTTCTTACTCTGGTCCTCTATGTGTTTCCTGTGGGTACTAGCAGTTCTCATGGGCTAGGGCAGAGTAACGAGTCTACCCCTGAGTTGTAGCTAGGATATGATGACTCCTTATGTATTTTCCACTATATTTGACCGGTGGGATTTATAATTGTGACCAAGGATTTGTGTTTTATCATTTGAAGATTTATTCTTCTCATATGAATGATGTGCATCCATAAGAATTTGACTCTACTTATATGTTCTTGCCATAGTATTTGACTACTGGGATTGATATTTCAAGGTAGAATTTTTCATTTTCCTATTGGTTGCCACAAAATTTGACATGTGGGATTCATATTTATTAGAAGTGTTGTATGACATCCACTTGTTTTCCTCCCTATTTGATGGGGGGTTTGGTGTGTGTCCATAGGGATTTGTGCCTCATTGTAGCTAGTTTTTACCCTATCTATGCGGTGGGACTGAAAAGCATTGGTGGGAATTTGTGTCGGCACATATTGTGCCACTATATATCCATGGTGGGATTCATAAGAAGAAGAAGAGTTGTATGTATACCCATGGAATGCTTCCTTATTTGTATGTTAGATATCATCTTTATGAACTGGTGAAATATCCTACTCATGATTATACTTTCTCCTCCCTTGGTGGATAGCCAGAGGGGACATTGTATGTTCGACATCAACAGGTTCCCTCAACATGAGATCCTATTTAGAGTGGGAATATTTGGTCATATTTAACTGGTGGTGATGTCCTCCGGTAGGATTCCTTGAGTGGGGTTTCTTTGTAGTTGGGATGAAGTCACTGTGTGGACTCCATCTACCCCCTGAGGCAAAGGAGGTACTAAATGTCATTTTATGGGGACAGAATCCCAAAACAATTTTAGATGGCTAGTGGGGTCATCCTATGCTGAATTTCTAGTCATGGATAAAGAGGCAATTGGAATGATTTCATCAATTGGAGGGACTAACTTGTATCCTCCACCATAGAGTGAGTACCATTTTGGTGGTACTCTTTGATCAATGTGTTTGACACCCATAATTAATGATGCTGTATTGGTAAGGGAGTCCTGATATTTGTTGTGGAATGGACCGCTTATGTGGTCGCTGACATGCGTGTCTGAGAAAAATATTAGGATTCCATTGAATTGAAGGAAGCTCTTAATAATACCTATAATAGATATGGCATATACAGACAATAAAAACCGTCCAAAGTAGCATCTCATGATCACATATATAATTGATGATATTTATTTGGCCTTTTCCTTTTCAATGAGAAAGGGTATTGAGATGAGGTTCCCTTCCATCTTGGTTAAGGATTAAAATCGAGTTTAACATTTTTTTTAGCCCGAGGTGCATCATGACCCCTTTTGGTGGGTGATATAGTTGCACTGGGACTAGGAAATATATCAATCTTCATGTTTCAATGTAGGTTCCTTATTTGACTAGTCCTTGCGGGTGATTAGAAGTGGTAAGTGTTTTTTTCAATCAACCCATGTTGGGTACGATACCCTCGGATGGTCTCCAATGTGTTTATTCACAGATCCCAGAAAACCCAAAGGCCCTTTTATCCATGATTTAGGTACCTTCTTTCCAAAATCAATTACTTGTTGAATGATGATTTTTCCAATGACACTTAAGGCCTCCATTTTTCAAGAGGATGGGTGGTCAGGCTCATCACACCCCTTTGTGGGAATTATTACCTACTTTGGGACTCTTATAGATTCAATCAATGTTCATATGTTCATGAATCCTTATTTATTTCCCAATAATGTGTCCACAGATTACCCTTGGGTTGGAAAATTAATCATGGATATACATGGATTAGGAATTACAAAGACAATGCTAGTTTATGCTATGTGATGTGGCACTATAGATCTTATCATCATCCAGGGGGTACAAATGTTTTTTCACTATCAGTATCAAGACCATATGATAGGATTTCTATATATTCGTGTTATAGGAATCCGAAACCATGTTTTTTGGTGCCACTTAACTGGACACATCACCTTTTAAGGTCATGCAACGAGGACCCATCCATGCATTTTAACGTCATATGGGAAGAACATATAAGTGAAATGATCCTTGTCATGATTCGATTTGGGGATTATACTGAGGAAGCTTGTGATTTCCAAAAAAGATATTGATGTAAGAACCCATACCTTATTTTCAAGAATGTTTTACCTTTTTCTGAAGTTTTTGAGAAAAGGGCAGTTTCTGGAAATTTTTGAAGTACACGCCATGTAATTTATGAGTACACTCTGTGTACTTCATTTTTTCTCGAGGCCGTATGGCTGCGGATCTCCTCCGAGCCCCCGAGCCTTTGTCCGTTCTCCAAATCGAACGCTGTCAATTGCGTTGGAACCACTGTGGTAAGATCTTCTTTCTTCTAAAGCTTCATTTTCCAATTCCTCCTCTTTCTTAAGATATCGTAGGTTGAATTTTTTATGTGTTTTCATAGATCTACGATGTTTTAAAGAGATTTAGGCCTCATGGATCATGTATATCGATCTCTTAATGTCCAGGTAGGTGGTTCGTGCCTTTATGTAAGAAGTATATGAGTATTTTGTGCAAATTCCACCAATACCCTTGAACAGAGTATTGTGTGTTTCCTTTTTTCCCTTGTTGTTTTCATTCTTTTCTTATATGCCTGAGTAGAGGTTATTGTTTGTGAATAGAGAAATTTTACTGTGATTTGGATGTTTTTCCCTTGCATGTTTGACTGTTTATGACCATTTGGTATAGTTTTTCCTGTTAAGCTATTGCTAGTTCCATTCATATTTGTAGGATGGTGTGACTGTTGTTATCCCCTGTTGTTATGCTATAGACTGCTAGCCAAGTAGTTCTTGAGGATCACTTTAGCCATTACGGGATGCGATGCCTGCTAACTTTACACAGGGCTGTGAGAACCTAGTGTATTAGACCATAGGGAGAATGGACGTAAGGGCTTCTCTAGAGTGTCTTTAATTTTACGATGTGAGACCACCAAGGGAGTTGATGTTGAGTGATTCCTTAGAGTGTCTGTAGTTCCTCAACGTGGACCACAGGTGGAATGAGACGTTGAGTGCATCCCCAGAGCGCCTTTAGTACGATACAACAATATAGGGGGAATTGACAGTGAGTGCTTCCTCAGAGAGTCTATTCCTTAGTTGAACTAGAGGGGTGAGACTGTGTGTGCCTCCCAGAGGGTTTCTAGAACTTGTAGGCTGAACCTTAGGGGTTAGGCTGTGAGAACTACCGAGAGGTTACCATTCTGTTCTACATGCTTGACTGGCTGTTTCTTGTTTGTAAATTATATTCTAGAACTGTGGATTGTTTAATGCTGTGTATTATCCTGTTTACTTTTTACTGGTTACTTCTTACTATAATTTTACATTCCATATACTCACTGACTATTAGGCATGGATATTCGGGTGGTTGAATAATAGGATTTAGTCTCACACCCTATTTGGGTCATGATTTTGGGCCCAAACATATTATATTATTGCATGTATATATAAGGGCAAGTGCCTTTCTACTTCAGGTTCTTGATTGCATTGGTGTAGGAGATCATGGGACCAAGCCGAGGCTTGCGATGCTGAGGAGTTTCATATCGGTTTTTATTTTTTACTTTGGTTTAGTAATGTATTCAGCATTGTGACTTGTTTGGATTCTTTCCTAGACATATTTACCATGCATAATTTCATATTTATATATTTTCTCCAGTTGTTTATTTATCAGTCTTCCTTTGTGTACTGTTGTCGGATATTTACTGCTTCCTCTATTGTATATACTTGTGTACTTCCACTGTGTACTCTGCCAATGAGGGCATAGTTTCCCCATTATCACACCCAAGGCCCTCACTACTAGTCGACATCCTCTGTTGTTCGGGGAAATGCGTTTGAGGCCATGTGACCAACCAGGTACGGGGCGCCTCTGGGTGGCTTCTGGAACCGAGACGTTACAAAGTGATATCAGATGGGGAACCCATCATTAAGTGCGGTGAACTACCTGGGTTGAGATATAGGGCCCACAACGAGGACGTTGTGCCTTTAAAGGGGGGGGGGGGGTGATTGTAACACCCTGAAATGTTTAAGGGTTAAATTAATAAATGATATGACTCATTTCAACACGGTGCACCTTCCTTTTCGGGAGCCTACCTGATTAGAATTTTATAGTTAAGCATGCTTGGCTTGGAGTAGTGATCAGGATGGGTGACCTTTTGGGATGTTTCCCAGGGTGTGTGCGAGTGAGGAAAAAGCACTCTGGAAAGGACATTTGTTGGCCTATGGTGACTATCATTAGTTAGATGACCCGTGCAGGCATGTGGGTGTGCCCTTGGGTGGGGACCACGTGTCTGTGGGGAAACTGGTGGTACCTAGTGGGCTAGGACCCGAAAACCATGTTAAGGCAGGGTGGCTATGCTGTCACTGGGACCCAGTTGTCATATATGGTATTAGAGGGTTTTCTTTTCTCTTGACTTATTTTTTGGAGCCTTTATATAGGGATAGTACAGAATAGGAACTTGGTAATGAGCTATGCCCGGGAGTAGCTAACCCGTGTAGAGGGAACAACCAATCTACCTTGATTATTGCAATTTCTTCTGGTTTTGAAAATTTTTACAGTTGATATGATTTCACCTTGAGTGACTCACATGGTTTGTGTTTTTACTGTTGATATTATTGAGGTTCTATTTCTGTTGCAACCCGATGATATGAGGGTATGCCATCTCATGCATCATATAGGCACTTGCTAGAAATCACATGTCATGAATTTTTGCCATGACATCTAGGATTCTTTAGTAATTGCATGTTTTTGGGATAGATGATGTGTAAAATATGCATACTCTTATGATAGTTGATTTGATAGAGATACTTGCTATTTGATAGAGTTTTGTTTGTGTAGAGATTTACTGAAATGAATGCCAAATTTTGATTCTTGAGGTGTTATGGGACCTTGTGAATCGGAACATGGTGGATCATTGTTTTGTTTTTCTTGTATATGATATATATGAGATTCCAAGCTTTGATTTGCGGGTTGTATGGGCCCTCACTGGGACCCAGTTGTCACATATGGTATTAGAGGGTTTTTTTCTCTTGACTAATTTTTTGGAGCCTTTAGTTAGGGATAAGATAGAATAGTTACTTGGTAATGAGCTGTTCCTAGGAGTAGCTAACCCGTGTAGAGGGAAAGTCCAATCTACCTTGTTTATTGCGATTTATTTTGGTTTTGTGATTTTTACAGTTGATATGATTTCACCTTGAGTGAATCACATGATTTGTGTTGTTACAGTTGATATTATTGAGGTTTTATTTCTGTTGCAACCCGATGAGATGAGGGTATTCCATCTCATGCATCATATAGGCACTTGCTAGAAATCACATGTCATGCATTTTTTCCATGACATCTAGGATGCTTTAGTAATTGCATGTTTTTGGGATAGATGATGTGTAAAATATGCATGCTCTTGTGATATTTGATTTGATAGAGATACCTTCTATTTGATAGAGTTTTGTTTGTGTAGAGATTTACTGAAATGAACACCAAATTTTGATTCTTGAGGTGTTATGGGACCTTGTGAATCGGAACATGGTGGATCATTGTTTTGTTTTCCTTGTATATGATATGTATGAGATTCCAAGCTTTGATTTTCGGGGAGTATGGGCCCTCATGGATCGGAATTTTGCACCTTAACTCTTGTTTTCTGTTTTTTCTGGGCTTCAGATCATTTTCTGAGCTACTTCCCGAAAAAACTCAGAATACACGTCATGTATCTTATTAATACAGGCCTTGTAGTTTTCAAACCGCATTGATGACTGTGTGCACAAAAACACAGGATTGTGAAAAATCTTCAGGAACACACTGTGTACGGTAAGTACACTCCATGTTGTAGTGACCGTATGTCTACCCGTGTGACTAATGACACAGATGGATGAAACTTTGAACTTTACACACCGTGTCTTGATATCACATGTCGTGCCATGTATCCTATGTACCGAGTCGTGTCACGAACAATATGGGTCGGAGAATTCCTTCAAGTACACTCCGTGTTCCCATAGAACACGCCGTGTAGAGTGAGCTGTGTAGCCGGCCATGTAACCAACAACACGGGTCATCAAAACTTGTCTATTACACGTTTTGTGGTGGTTATACATGCTATGTAGTCTAGGATTAATAGGACTATGTGGGTTAGCTATGTAAGGAGAATCGGGCAGGGGAATAGAGTTCAAGTACACACCGTGTGTGGGGACAACACACCGTGTGGTTGGGGCGTTAAACGACTAGTTGGAACAGAAGTACACGCCCATGTGATTGGCTTAAAAGAACACACCATGTATCTTTTATACACGCGGTGTAGTCATGTTTTATAAAACATGAATGGTTTTTTCTCCTGTTCCCCTATTGTAATTCTCTGTACTCAGTCTTTGATAATCCTAATCTAAGGTGTTATTTTGACCTTTCAGAGTTATGGCACCAAGACATCCTCCAGTTTCACGCCAGCTGCCAGGAGATGATCAGACGTCGAACATTGCGGATCAGGGTCTTCCAGTAGATCCTCCTATTGTGCCAGCCTTCTCACCTGGAATGATATCGATTTCCGGTGCCGGTGTGTAGGTTATGGAAGTATTTCAGAGGATGATGTAGACCTTTTAGGGAGCACCGCCTCCTACCTTGACTACATCATATTTGACGTGGGTTTTCTAGAAGAAGCATCCTTCCACGTTCTCAGGGGAATGAGGACCTCAAGCTACAGAGTCCTGGCTAGAAGCCATGATGAAAATATTTGAGAATCTGGAGATGCCTCTAGAAATGCGGGTCAAGCTCGCTACC
Organism: Viscum album; assembly: GCA_963277665.1. Taxonomy (NCBI): domain Eukaryota; kingdom Viridiplantae; phylum Streptophyta; class Magnoliopsida; order Santalales; family Viscaceae; genus Viscum; species Viscum album. Next base: position 71,757,201 of record OY728141.1, on the reverse strand, counting down.
TATATGCTATGAGACTCCACCAAGAGGTGGTGGGACATGATCTCACAAGTGTGTCATCATCAGGTTATGTCATGGGAGGAGTTTCAACAAGTCTTTTATGACTACTTCTATTCGGAGACCCTGAGGGCTAACAACGCCCGGGATTTTATGATCCTAGAGCAGGGTACTCTTTCTCTCATGGATTTTTCCTCTCTTTTCACCGAGCTTTAGAATTTCACACCCCTCCAGGGAGGATATGGGATGTTCTTGGAAAGGATGTTTGAGGATGGTCCCAGACGGGGGATCCACTCACAGGTGAATATCTTTAGGATAACTTACATTTCTTCCATCAACAACCACGCCCTGATTACAGAGTGAAAATTGAGAGATTATGGATCTAAGAACCAGGGAAGTTCCACTTCCAGAGTTAGTGCTTCCCTAGCTGACAATAGAAAGCGCCATAGGGAGTCTACACACGGTTATCTAAGGCGGCGAGACACATCTTCAGGTATCCGGGTGGTATGCTACCAGTGTAGAAGGGATGGGAATACAAGGAAGCAGTTCCATAGAGATCCATATGAGTGCCGATATTGTGGTAATATGGGTCACCTTCAGTGCTTCTGTCAGGTTTTCTCACTAGAAGATGGTGACAGGAGTTCATCCATGACTCATCGTTCAAGAGAATCACCACCCTTTTCTCCATAGTCTGGGAACTGGAGTTCTTTCGGTCATTTGGGCCGAAGTGGAGGTCGAGGCCGTGGTGGTCAGTCAAAGGTCTTTCAATGACATCAGGTTGGATCAACTCAGAGTGGTTAGGAATGGTCGCAGGTCCATTGTACAGGTCAGGCATTTGCAGTGGAGCAGACCTAGAAGGAGAAGGATTCTGGACCCTTGAAAGTTCGAGGTATGATCATAGTAGCCTCAGTTTTATCTTATACTCTTTTCGATATATGGGATTCCCATCGCTTTATCTCTATTACTATTGTGGAGATCCTTGGGCTTTGTATCTTTTCCTCTACCGATACCTTGACTCTATACACACCGTTGGGGACTAGGACGGTTAGTGTACGTCTGCACAAGGAGTTCCCTCTAGAGGTTGCTGGGTATCACTAATTATGGGATCTCTATGTCTTAGAGATGAAAAGGTATGATGTCATTCTCGAAATGGACTGGCTCATCCCCTTCTAGGAAGTTGTCAACTGTTATCGCCGTAGGGTGAGTGTTGTATCACCTGAGGGTGGATCATTTCTTCATAAGGGTGAGTGGAATGTTAGGGAAAGTAGAGCGGGTCCAGAGCATCAGGGGTTGGGATCAGTTACAACCCAGACTGCAAGTCTTCATCTGGATGACCAGGGGACTTCACAGTTAGACTTTCCTCTATTGGTGGATCGTTTTAGGGATGTATTTCAAGAGGACTTCTCAGGGTTTCCTCTATACCGTGAGGTAGACTTCTTGATTGAGCTTGTGATAGGAGCAACATCAGTGTCCATTACTCTTTATAGAATGGCTACACCTGAGTTATAGGAGCTCAAGAAGTAGTTGGAGGTGTTGTAGGAGAAGGGTTTTATCTGACCCAGTACTTCTCCTTGGGGTTCACTTGTCCTGTTTGCGAAGAAGGAAGACGACACCCTTAGGATTTGTGTGGATTATCAGAAGATGAACCAGTTGATGGTCAAGAACCGATATCACTTGCCTAGGATTGATGATCTCCTTTATTAGCTTTGAGGAGCCCAGGTGTTCTCAAAGATTGATTCGAGGTCTGGTTATCATCAGTTGCATATTAGACCATCTGATTGCCTCTTACAACTTTCCAGAGTAGGAATGATCTATAAGAGTATATGGTTATGCCGTTCGGTCTCACGAACGCACCTACAGTTTTCATGGAACTGATGAACTGAGTTTTCAATCAATAATTGGATTCCTTCATAGTGGTTTTCATGGACCACATCTTGGTGTACTATCACAATCGTCATGACCATGCTACCCATCTTGAGATCGTTTTGAGTACACTGAGAGAGCATTAGTTATATGCTATGCTCTTGAAATTACACTTTTGGATGGATCAAATTCACCTTTTGGGTCATGTTATCTTAGAGACATGAGATTTAGTGGACCCAGAGAATGTGAGAGAAGTAGTTTCCTGGGAGCAGCCGAAGAATGTCTTTGATGTGTGGAGTTTTCTATAGATGGATGGATACTACATGTGTTTAATACAGGAATTTTCACACTTAGGAGAACCACTGACGGGTGTGACCAAGAAGGGTGCATAGTTCTTATGGTCAGATTCTTGTGGGTGAGCCATTTAGGAGATAAAAGTGAGGTTGACTTCAGCACCGATACTAGTCTCTGCAGAGCCGGGAAAGAGGTACACTATTTACTGTGATGCTTCAGGTATTGGGTTGGGAGCTATGCTTATGCAGGGAGATGGAGTCATTGCCTATGTGTCTCGACAATTGAGGCCACATGAGAGGAATTAACCGAGACATGATTTGAAGCTTGCAGCTGTTGTTTATGCGTTGTGTTGTTGGAGACATTATCTTCTAGGGGATCACTTTGTGGTGTTCCCTGACCACAAGAGTCTCAAGTACATCTTTACTCAGCATGATCTTAATCTGAGATAGTGCAAGTGGTTCGAATACCAACAATAGTTTGACTTTGAGCTTGCCTACATGCTTGGGAAAGGCAATGTTGTGGCTGATGCACTGAGTCGGAGGACTCAGATACAAGGAGTTCTGGAATCCAGTAGCAGTGGCATCTTATGGCTCTATTCTCTGAGATGCATTTGGAGGTGCACGATAGTCAGGAGAAGACGTTTCTTTCTTCTGTGGCTGTTACCTCTACTCTTCTTTATTCGGTACGAATGAGGCAGATATCAGATTCTGAAGGCCTAGTCCTACGAGAAAGCATGTCAGGAGAGGACCCTATTCTTGGGTGGACCATAGGAGAGGATGAGATCCTGCATTTCCAGGGACGCGTATGGGTTCCAGCAGACATATGCGAGGAGCTGATGTGGGAGATTAATTTCTTCAGTTTGGGTAGTTCATCCTGGCATCACCAAGATGTATTGTGATCTACATTGCCAGTATTTGTGGCTAGGTATCAAGAGAGATGTTGTTGGCTTTGACATGAGATATTCTACTTGTCAGCAGGTGAAAGTGGAACATCAACTTCCAGCAAGTCTTTTACAGCGGTTACCCATTCCTAAGTGGAAATGGAATGATGTCGCGGTGGAATTCGTGTCCGGGTTTCCGAGGTCACCGCGAGGGAATGATGCAGTATGGGTTGTCATTGACAGACTCCTGAAGGTTGATCACTTCTTGCCGATCAAGGAGACCATCAACATTGATGACCTGGGACAGTTTTACATATGAGAGATTTTACGTCTGCATGGAGTTCCACACTCCATTTTTTTAGACAGGGATGTATGTTTTACTTCTTGGTTCTGGAAGGGGATTTAGAAGGCTTTGGGTACACAGGTACTTTTGAGTACAACATACCATCTCCAGACAGATGGTCAGTCCGAGTGTATGATTCAGGTGCTTGAGGATATGCTCTAAGCATGTATTCTAGACTTTGGAGGTTCTTGGGAGTAGCATATACCACTTCTGGAGTTTGCCTAAAATAATATTTTTCAAGCAACTATTCAGATGAAATTTTAGGGGTTTTGTATGGTAGCCCATTCCGATCACCTTTATGCTGGCTGGAGGCAGGAGAGGCAGATTTTCTGGGACATTGTCTTGTTCAGAAGATAATAGAACAGATAGAGTTTATTTGGAAGAGGATGGCTACAACATAGTCTCGACAGAAGTATTATGCTGATCAGCGGAGACGACCTCTGGAGTTCAATGTCGGGGATCAGGTTTGCCTGTGTGTCTCATCGAGGACGGGAAACAAGATTATTCAGAGATAGGGTAAGCTTTCACCATGGTACGTTAGACTGTTTGAGGTGTTAGATAGAGTTGGTCCAGTTTCCTATTGGTTTTAGTTACCTTAGAGGTACCGGGAGATGCACGACGTCTTCCATGATTCTCATCTCTGACATTATTTTTCAAACCCGTCTAATGTCTTTCAACCTGAGGAGGTTGAGCTTGAAGCAGATGCATCATTTGAGGAGCATCCTATCCAGATTGTCGATCGTAGTACAAAGGTTATCCATGGACGGTATGTTCCTCTGTTAAGGGTGCTATGGTAGCACGACTGAGTACATGACGAGACTTGGGAGAGGGAGGCTGATGTACGATCGCAGTGGCCGAAGATGTTTGGGGTTTCTTCTTCTACGCATCGCTAGGGAAATTCAGGGATGAATTTATTTAATGGGGGAAGTTTGTAAGATCCTAGACCTTATTTTCAGGTAGTTTTTTCCGTTTTCTAGAGTTTTTGAGAAAAGAGGTGTTTCTGGAAATTTTTGATGTACACGCCATGTAATTTATGAGTACACGCCGTGTACTTCATTGTCGCTTGGGGATGTGTGCTGGAAATGTCATGATCATGAACAAAACCATGTAGGGGTGATGTGGATGCCGCTTAAAGAGGTGTACTGAAAAGCCAAGTACCCGCTGTGTACTCCAAAAGTACACGTCGTGTACTTTTTTTCATTAAATGGACTGGGGTCACGTCTTAACCGCAGAACCGTATTCTTCTCCAGCTTCTTCAACCGAGAGCATTCCATATAGCTGCAGATCTCCTCCGCGCCCCTGAGCCTCCGTCCATTCTCCGAATCGACCGCTGTCAATTGTGTGGGAATCGCAATGATAAGATCTTCCTTCTCCTAGAGCTTTGTTTTATAATTTCTCCTCTTTCTCAAGATATATTTGGTTGAAATATTTATGAAATTTTATAGATCTACAACATTTTAAGGAGATTCAGGCCCCATGGATCAAGTATATCGATCTCCTAATGTTCAGGTAGGTGGTTTGTGTCTTTCTATATGATGTCTGAGAGTATTTTGTAAAAATTCCACCAATACCCTTGAACGGGGTATTGTGTGTTTCTTGTTTTTCACTTGTTGCTTTCCTGCTTTCATTATATGCTTGAGTAGAGGTTATTTTTTGTGAATAGGATAATTTTACTGTGCTTTGGATGTTTTTCCCATGCATGTTTGACTATTTATGACTGTTTGGTCTAGTGTTTCCTGTTAGTATATTTCCAATTCCATGTAGAGTTGTAGGATGGTGTGATTGTTGTTCTCCCATGATGTTATGCTGTAGACTGCTAGCCAAGTATTTCTTGAGGATCACTTTGGCCGTTACATGATGTGATTCTTGCTGACTTTACACAAGACTGTGAGAACCTAGTGTAGTAGACCATATGAAGAATGGACGTAAGGGCTTCTCCAGAGTGTCTTTAATTTTATGATGCGAGAGCACAATAGGAATTGATGTTGAGTGCTTCCTCAGAGTGTCTGTAGTTCCTCAACCCGGGCCATAGGGGGAATGAGTAGTTGAGTGCTTCCCCAGAGGGCCTTTAATACGATACGAGACTATAGGGGGAATTGACGGTGAGTGCTTCCCCAGAGAGTCTATTCTTTAGCTGAACTAGAGGGGTGAGACTGCGTGTGCCTCCCAGAGTGTTGATAGTACTTGTAGGTTGATCCTTAGGGGTTAGGCTGTGAGAACTACCTAGAGGTTAAATTTTTGTATGACTTGATTGTGTGGCTATTTCCTATTTGTAAATTATACGCTAGAACTGTGGATTGTTTAATACTGTGTATTATCCAGTTTACTTCTTACTGGTTACTACTTAATGTACTTTTACCTGCCATATACTCACTGACTATTAGGCACGGATCTTCGGGTGGTTGCCTACTGAGATTTAGTCTCACACCCAGTTTGGGTCATGCTTTTGTTCCCAAACAGATTATATTGTTGCAGGTATAGATAAGGAAAAACACCCTTCTACATCAGGTTCTTGATTTCATTGGAGCGGTAGATCATGGGACCAAGCCAAGGCTTGCGATGCTAAGGAGTTGCTTATATATTTTTCATTTGTAATTTGGTTTAGTACTGTATTCAGCAATGTGACTTTTTTGGATTATTTCTTAGACATATGTGTCATTCATCATTTCATATTTATATATTTTCTCTAGTTTTTTATTTATCAGTCTTCCGTTGTGTACTGTTTTTGGATATTTACTGCTTCCGCAATTGTATGTACTTGTGTACTTCCGTTGTGTACTCTTCCAATGAGGGAATAGTTTCCCCATTATCACACCAATGGTTCTTGCTGCTAGTTGGTAGCCCCTGGCATTCAGGGAAATGCGCTTGAGGCCCTATAAACAACCGGGTACGGGGCACCTCTGGATGGATTCTGGAACTGGGACATTACAATGGTCTCCTTGGTGAATATGACCCTACTAGGGATATGGCACTCTGAACACTATGGTAATTTGGGGTGTCATGTTTAGACCTCCAAGAGTCTTTTTATGTATCTAGGTTTATTAGGAATCAAATCCCACATAGTTCAGTTTGAGTTATGACATACACCCTTCAGGTGGACTATATGTTGAGACATGATTGGGGATTATATGTGGGAGATATCTATTTTAGATAAACAAGTCAGGGCTTACACATGAAGAGGATTCCCTAGTGAGTTTGGGGAAATTATATTGGGACAAACTTCTACAGAGAATGTCCCTTGAGCTTGGGCCATAGAAAGGCATCCTACATATCCTGTTTGAGGCAGGAATTAGAGTTATCGTATTTCATTTTATTTTTTTCCTACACTTAGGAGGAGGACCATTCTTCTGGGTTATGTGGATGTCATGATCAAGACCAACCTCTAATCCCATGTGAGCGATGATCAGTGAGGGAAATTAGAGGAGGAAGTTGATATGAAGACTGCATGTCCCACATCATCTGTTGATAGATGGTAATGAATTTCAAAGGGAGAACGAGAGAGAGAGAGGGAATTGAAAATTACAATACCTCTCCTTTGTTTTCATACCCTAGATAGTCAGATTAACCAATCTAGGTATTCCTTGAGGGGAGGAAAAGAGGATCATGGATGCAGCCTTTTAAAAGAAAATCTGTGGGATTACCATAGTGTTAGTTCCCTGTTTAATGATATATAGGGTATACTAATGTTTAAATTAATATATATTGGATGATAGAATCATAGTTTAATGTCTTGTTATTGGGAATAATACCATAAAATTTAACTTCATGTGGTCAGGACAAGATGGGGTCTTGTAGTTTAATGTCTCATGATGATGACTATTTTTTATTTAATACATGAATAAATATAGGATAATTGGGCTTGGATGTTCTAATATGAATTGAAAATGATAGGTAAGGAATGTGTAAATCAAGATTTGGGGGGTTATTAGATGAGGATAAATGACATGATATATGTAAGACATTTGGGATTACAGAGGTAGGAAAATAATCTCGTGAGAAATAATTAGTATTTTGTTGATGGGCCTTTTTTGTGGCCAATGTATACAGATCCATCGGGGCATTGTGCGCATAGTCATTAAAAGGAGTCATCAGGACTCCGACATGCCATTTTAGATGGGAAGGAAGGTTTATGAAGATCCTTATAGTTGTTTAAGGTCATACAAAAAGTACCATTTTTTATATAAACCATTATTCACTAGAGGATAATCCTGATGGAATGTTCTGATGTGACTCAAAATTGATAGGGAATTAAAGTGTAAACCATGATTATGGGTATTATCGGATCAGGAGAATTGATATAAGGCATGGAATCCATTATAGTGTATGCAGGAAAGAAAGGACTCTCATGAAGAAAATTTTTCCTCTAGTTGATGGGACTTTTTAGTAGGAAACATATGCAGAGCCTCCTAGGTATTGTATGCATAGTCAAGCAGAGGTGTCCTCAGGACACTATCCTTCCAATTTTAATGGCTGGGGATGTTTATGAAGATCCAAAATCACTCGTGACACAAAGATTGATTTATGGAGAGAGGTGTGTCCAAACATGTATGAAACATTAAGACCAAGATTGTACATGGAGTTCTGGATAAACATAGCATATAAGGTAGGTTATGGGGTTATAGGTTTCTCATGAGGAGTAGGTTGACTCATGTTATTGAAGAGATGGATGTTTGTGTCGCATAAGGGTACAAAAAAAATATTGATCAACGGAATTGAAAAGTTCACTATGTGAGAGTCCATTTTTATGGGGTTGAGGGGTGGTAGTGAAGGGACCATCCTAGATGGCCAAAATTGCATCCCGAAACAGATCCAGAGTAGGGGTACGAGAGAACATCCCTATGGTATGGATCGTGTGGGTACATAGGAACTTTAGTATAGGAATGAACACATATGTGTGTCTTCATAGGAGCATCCACATAGGAGATGGCCACATAGAATTTTCTATGAAGTGATGACCACGTAGGAGAGTCCACATAGGAGCATTTGGAAACTATTTCTACATAGGAGTTAGCTGTGAACGAATTCCTGAAATGTGTCATCTATGTACCATTTTTTCGAAAAGGGAATCCGTGTACTATTCTATTTGAATATGATAATCCTAAAACTATTTTTTTTTTCATAGAGGCATCTACAAAAAAATTTCCACAAACTGTTTATTTATTTATTCGTGGGGTCAAAAGGTGATTCATCAGTTCTGGGAACGTCACCACCTCTGCATTTTATCATTCCCGGAGGGTCTTCTATGTACCATTCCTAGGATGGTTTCTGTGAAGGGATTACCAAATATGGTTCATTGAATGAATTCCATGAACTAATTTTGGTGAAGGAGTGATTTATCATGCACCCTTTATGTTTTTGTTTATGCATAATCCCATTTTCATCCATTCAAGGAGTTATTTTCAGATCTCTCTTCAGATCACCTTTAGGCATTCCCTTATGGGTTCTTTTATAGAGAGGTTGAGGACCTGTATCAGTGAATCTCACAGTAACTTTTATAGATGCCTATGGGGAAATAACTAGGACCGTGGATGACTCGGTCAATAGAGGCCTGTGGGGTAGCGGTTCGTGTTGTTAGAAATCAACAACCCAATTCAATGAAGGACTTTATCTTGTTTGTGGGGTGATTCTGGTTTTTCCTCACCCATAACTATTGATTTTATAGGTATGTTATGTGGGGGAGAGTTTCTCTACCACCATTTCAAAAAGATGTGGTTTGTGACATGTGTTGTGCATGGGGGTGATATTACCCCCCTTGATTCTGCCAACGAGACAATTTGCAATGGGCATCACTATTTTACTCAATCCCCGTACTAATTAGTCCAATGGACAACACTCTGTGGACCAGCACCTTGCAGGTTGTCATGAACTATTATTTCCTGATAGGTGCCTTCCGCGTACTGTTTTCGATACTCAGTATGTAGATTTGTTATTTTCTATTATGAGTTTTGTATTATTCAACATTTTTCTCTAAATTCTTCATCAATTTTTTTTTCTTTACTTTCAAAATATTATGGGAGTATTTAATTTCCATTTGAAAAGTTTTCAGGTCCCTAAAACATGGTTGAAATATTCACAGATATAATGAATTGGGTTTTTTAATCTATATCTGTATAATTTGGTAGTATTATTTTTTGATGATATTATCATATACTACAAGTTGAGAGAGGATCACATGTGATAGCTTGAGATCATTTTATACATACATCAAGAGAATTAATTATATGTAAATATTCAAAAGTGCCATTTTTGATCGACTATGTATACTTTTTAAGAAATATAATATCTATGGAACAAATTTATATGGATCTCAAGAAGTAAAAATTATTGATTTATAAGAAGAGACAAATGAACTTTTTTTTACATATATGTATTTTTTGGTTTGGTTAATTATTACCAATGTTTTATTTAGGACTTCTAATATTTAATAGCCCTACTGATAGGAAATAAAAAGAAAGGGATGATGTTTGTTTGTATTTATTATTGATAGATTTAATTTCTAGAGTTAAAAATAATATCGACTAAAATAATGATCTTGAAATTAACCAAGAAAGATATCTAGTAAAATTTTTACTATGACATATCTGGTTTTGGCTAGGAATAATCTTGATACAAGATGGATTTTTGGTTATTTATGGGTCCAAAAATCGAAATACATATGAGGGGAATTACCCATGAAATTACATTTATTGTTATTTTGGGTACATTACTTAAGATTTTAGTAACATTACCAATTGGATGAGAGTTTTTTTTGCATATGAACCAAAAGATAAAAAAGTATATTTTCTCAAATTGAGACTTCACATTTCATAAATGAAGGTTGGTTGTGTATTTATAGTAATTTTATTTCAATATGAAATATACATCTAGAAAGGGTGATGTAATTTCAGATGGTTTGAGTCGAAAGATGCAGGCTCATGTGGTGTATGAGTTTAAAAGTCTGTGGTAGTTAATGACACCCTTTTCTTAGAAGAATCTTGGAAATCAACAGTACATGGTTGGAGTAACCATCACATCCTTATATATCATGTATTCAATTATTAGTAGGGTGAAAATAATCCAACTATTATACAAGAACTATCTTTTTATGAGATATTAAATATATGGAAGGGAGACACCACTTTATTGGGCTCTAGACTGGTATGAGATCCTACATATCTGAAGTTATTTCATAGCCCCCATGATCTTTCACAAGGAAAAAATTTTGTAATCATATGAATTTAAGAGGTTTATGAACCTAGTTTTATCAAATATATATAAGTATATATTAATATAATATTTGTGGGTTGGGATGAAGAGAGATATAATAGGTTTTGTCTCATGATTCTCCCATAATGTAAAGTTATGATAGAGAACCAAAACCAAGTAGTATTGTACAACCACTACCCATTCTTGAGTGGAAATGAGGTGAATTGGATATTGATATTTTTATGCGCTCACCAAGGACACCCTGAGGTAGTCACATAGTATGGGAGATTGTGGATCAGTTGACTAAAGTGTCTCATGTTCTACTGATTTAGATGACATAATTTTGTTAGTGATATGGGTAGGATTTTTATTTTATAGATTAAATTCATACACAGTTCCCCTTAGATAATTTCCACATATATATATATATTTCCACTTTACTTCACACTTACGGTAGGGATTAAAGAAGGATTTTGGTACATAAGTACATTTGAGTAATGATTACCACCATCAGACTGTAGAAAAATTGTATAACAATGATAAAATCATAGAGGAAATGACAATAATATACATCTTGGATTTTTTTGTTCTTATGAGAACCCCTTGGATCTATTAGAGTACACTTAATAGAAAAATTACCAGGATTCAATCAAGATGGTTCATTTGGAGGCTTTATAAGACCAAGTTTTATGATCACTATTTTCTCTACCAGAAACCGAACATTTATTGCTTATTTGGACGAGTCTCATAAAAGACAAATTTTTACATATCTAGTTTATTAATAAGTGTTTAGTGGTTTATTTAAGTAGACTGTGGTCAAATGATGATAAAAGACACTATCCACTAGAGTTTGTGGTAGGTGAACATGTTTTTTTGTGGTTCTTTTAAAGATTGGCCCATCACCATATGATGAGATATGGGAAATTTTCACCAGAGTACATTAGTAAGTTTGATATTACAGAGAGGGACAATATGATGGCATACTGGTAATATCCTTCACAATGGTATATTTAAATTAATTACATTGTTCATATATCACATATTCAATAGTATCATCCTATGCCATCTCCTATAATCAACAATGATGAAGTTGAGTTCAAGGATGATGCATCATTCAATGATTATCCAGTTCACATCATGGATTATAGTGATAAGACACTTCATGAAAAGATTGTTACTTTAGTATAGGTTTAGTAGAATCAAAACAGTTTCCTTTAGTATATGTGGGAATGGGAGTTCCGATATGAGAGTGCTATGTCCATAGTTATTCGCATATGAGGAATGATGTTGTATGAGAATGTATCTCGAGAAGAAAATGATATATGGTGGGGAGGTTTTAATACAACACCCTTTAAAAGGAAAGTACATAGTTTTATTTAGTGAGTACAAGTTAATTTTGACTAAATTCATTTTTTATTGACTTTTCTAATACATCTAACGTTTAGTTATATATATATATGTATATATTGTTTTGGAGATTCCATGTGTGACTGTATGCCCAATTATGGGAATTTTGTGAGATATTAGGATCAACCATATTTGTAGGGGCTTAGTGGTGGAATCAGAAATATTTTGACACTCTATTTCTTGATTTTCAATTATGATATTTTAATTTTAATATGGAATTTTTGGTGTTTTGAAACTTTATAGAAGTACTACATATCTGACTATGACAATTGAAGTTGAACTGTAGCCATACTAAGTTTAATTAGGATCGATTGAGGGTTGGGATGTGCTAGGATATGTAGTAAGTTGAATTTTTGAATCATCATAGGTCTGCTGGGTTGTAGGGTTTTTTTGGGAGATAAAGATGATTTTTGGGCTAGTTTTGGATATAGTACATTTTTTGTAGAATTTTTGTTAAATATAATGTTAAATTTATTAAATTATCCTTTTGGAATTTATTATTAAATAAGTATATAGTTTTATAGGTATTTGAGTATATAGTATTGCAAAAGGAATGTTCTAGAAGAATCATATGTTTTTTAGCGTTCCACATGAAGGAAACTAAGGGGTTACCCTCACGAAGCTCCACTAAACCAGGGTATCTAAGGTAATACCCTTATGTAGAACTAATTAAAAAAGATAAATGATGTATTTATTTAAAAAACATTAACTTGTATGGTTAACTAATAGATTACCCTCATGTAACACTAGTGGCATAAGGAAAACTAATAGATTACCCTTATGCAGTGTTGATGCATAAGGAAATCTGGGATTTTACCCTTTAATACCATTGTGCATATGTATAAATAGATAAATAACATTTGAATAAAACTTAATAAGTGTATCCAACACCACGAATATGGTTAAATATAAGGTCTCTAATTCCAATATTTCCCTACATAAGGATAGATGAGATTCCCAAATTTTTATAAAATTTGATTTTTCAAATTTTTTCCTGGAATGTCTAAAATGGGGGTTTTAAAGGAAAAATGACTAATATGGGTGTTTTGTATGAAAAAAATCATCCTAGAGAAAATATAACTAACATAAAAAATAATATTTCTTTATAACTATATAAATGCAATATGTCTCTCATTTTTCAATGGAATCAATAACTATTTGATTTGGGTGATAGCTAAGCAAATTATATTAATCCATATCCCTTATTTATAATTTTCAAACCAATTTTTAGTTTCATACGATATGTAAAAAATATCAATGATCCATTTTGGGATTTTTATGACCTATAATATCTCTCATTAGAACATTGGAAAGTAGCCGATATTGGAGGATAAAACATCTATAAAAATATGGTAGGTTATTCTCGAACTATCGCTAATTTCATATATTTTTCTCCTAAATGTGATGTGTCATCACACAGTCCTACTATGATATTAACCATAAAAATTTTAAAATATATTTTATATAGGTTATCTTATTATGTTAGTATGGGTGGATATTTTCACCCACCTCATTATTACGATAATATGGATGGATGTTGGCCCATGATTCCTTATATTACTATTGTTTGATTCTTGTATTTGATTCCTTATTATGTTAATATGGGTGGGTAAAGGGACTTGATTCCTTATTGTGATAGTAAAAGTGGATTCTGGAACCCAATAAATTCTCCTCATTCTGTGGTTAAATTATGATTGTTAATATTCACTATGATCAGAGACATATGACAATATATTAGTCTCGTATGGCCGGCCTTGACTATCACATCAAAAGTAAAGGATTGATTATTCTTTTCATTAATTTATGACACATATTGACATAAACTAATAATTAAACTATATGTGTTTATAGATTCCATTTTTGATAGATTCCAATGTTTTACTCTAAAACTTCTCGCATCATTTTTAGTATACAAGAAAATTTTAGGGTTGTGGGATAGGATAAGGTAACATTTCTTATGAACTAGGATTGATGACTTGAAAATTTAGGTATTAAGTAAATAGAAAAGGTAAAGACTTTCGATCAATTTTGTATTGTTTTTCCAAGTTTCTTTCTATTGATTTTTTGATATATATTTATATGATGAAAACTTTGGGGATCCATTTTTTAGGTATATCATTTGTTGAAATTTTATATCGTCATTCTGATATCACAAGGTTATGTGTTTATATATTCACTTTCTATGATAGGAGTTTTCATTGTTTATCTAGGTTTCTAATATTACAATTAATTTAATTGGTATTTACCTCTACTATAAGAGTATAGTCTCTCTATAGTATCACCATAAACCCTCAATTATAGTTTGTAGACTATGGTTATTGTTAACAAGTGAAACTGAGATCCTATTTACTTTTGACAAAACCTCCATAATGTTTCACATAACTCCACCACTAGATTTAATTTTAGAGGATATATATAGTAGAAAACCAATATATAGAAGTTCTCTAACTCATAATCGATTATAAAATAAGTAGGTAAACATAACACCATACTAACCTTGAAAATATATCATTGATTTCATAAGAAGTCATAGACAGATTCAATTAAATGAAAAAAGTTTCAATGAAAATACAATAAATGGTAAAATAAAAAGGAATAAATAAATAAAATGATTTAATATGATTCAGATGATATAACCTATATACATATGTGAAACAGTACTATAACCTTTTAAATTACTACTAAAAAACAATATATTTAGTGAGTTAAAAAATTACTAATTAAAAGTAATTACTCAAGATCCTCTTTATATACCATAATCAATTTGTGAATCACACATTTAATTGAGGTCTCAAATTTTTAAATAAAAATCTTATCCAGTAGAACTAGTTAAATCTGCTCCTATAAAATCAAAGGTCATTATGAATTCTATCTAAGATTTATTACCAAAATAATAACCCTTTATCCTTAATGAACTTATAAACCTTCAATGCTTCAACATTGATTCATCATTAGATGAAAAAATACAACAGTAAAACTATCACTATCTATAAACCATTTCCATTTCTATACAATATAAAAAATTCCATTGAATGTAATTCTAGTGGATAAACATATAGTGAACTGAAATAGGATTCACCTCTCAAAAACTACCCACATCAATCCTATTTCAGGGAGCCTTGATAATTCGAAATACATATCATGAAAAACATCCTCTATATCCTTCTTTCTTTTTCCTAATTCCCATCAATGCATGATTCTTCCTTATTATTTCTTGAACTACGTCCCTGTTTAGAAAATATATCAATTTAATTTAACTAGATATTTTTGAGAGATCAAACATTTTATCCTCCAATATATTTTCAACGAATTATTAGATTAGGTTGATGTGTTTTTTCCTCGAAAAAAATTTATTTAGATCGAAATATGTTTTACTCTAACTATCAATGAGTAAAATTAATCCCTCTTGACTATACAAAGTTCCTTCAGTAATTGTTTCAATCTAACCATTTCTTTCCAAGATTCCATTCAAGTAACATACTTTGATTCCAAATTAATTGATGTAAATTTTTTTCATGTGTGGAATCCAACAAATGTGTGTTTCACTATAAGTAAACATGAATCCTATTGTGCTATTCTGGGTGTCTAAATCCTTAGTTATGGATAAATCCAAAAATTCGTGTAACAGATCTTCCTCCTAACAAAAAAAATCATGTCATCCATTCATTTAAAATACTAAATGTTCCATTTGATGACTTACCAATATTCCTTTCTCATATTCTATATAAATATACTTTCAATTTCCACTATAAAAATATCTGTCTATGTATAAATTATAACATATGGTAAACTTTTGATAACTAAAGATTACGACACTCTATTCATGTGTTAGGGTTTTCTTACAATGAATAGGCCTATTAGTTTGATAGTATCAAGTGTTTAATAATAGTATTATATACTATATAACATATTATCATTAAAAATAATTCAATGATATTCCATATATAGTGTCTATAAGATATCTCCAATGTTTGTGATTTCCTATCTCTCCTAATCCCCATCCCAAATATCTACTTGGATTCACCAAGATCATTAATATTAATGCTTCCAAACTATTTTTTTTTCATTATTTGAAACTTATTTTCATTTAATAAAACTAGAAATATGTTATTGAAATATAAGAAAAACATAATGAAAATACCATCATCCCATTTATTTTAGAAATAATATTGATTTTCATTACATATCTCTAATCCTTCCTCTGATATAAATCTACCAAATTAACTATTAAACAATCATAGTGTTTTCTTTAATACAGAAAATATGTTATTTAATTTATATTCCAAATTATATTAATCATATTCTATGAAACCTACTGTCAATTTCATGTAAATATATTCCTCCAGATTACAGTGAAGAAATGATGTATTGATATCTATCTGCTCTACATATAGTTCTTTTCATTCCTCTATAGTTAGCAGTTCAAAAATGGTAGAATATTTAACTACATTGAGAATATTTCATAGAAATCAACACCTTTAATTAATGGAAAACCTTTCACTATATTCTATTATTTATACATTTTCTTTTCCACATTCCCTTCCCAAATTCAGATATCCCATTTATTTTCTAGTGATTTCCCTTTTAAAAGTTCATCCATATCCCATGTTCCATTAAATTTTAATAAATATAAATCTTAATTCATAACCGGATCCCAATATTTTGAGTCTCTATGTGTTTCCAATTCATTATGTATCTTGGGCCACCCAGTATCTGTTAAAATTATAGAATTCCAATCATCCATAATGATTTATATGTTACAGTTAATTTTCATTATTCACCATAAACTGAATTAGTTCTCATAAACTACTCAGATGATCTCTTCCTTCTAGAAACAACGATTTCATTAATCCAATTAAATATTTATCTCTTCATGAAATTTCCTGACTATATTCAGTTTTCCTTAACCCCAGAATTTTTGTTCTTTCAACACTCACATCTGAGCTGTCCATAAGTTTTGAGTTTCCATTCAACATACTCTATTCATCTTGTAATTGAGCAGTTAGACCTCCATTGTCATTTTTATCGTTAATGTTTTAGTCCTTCCATATAATTTTCATATTAAACAGATCATCCCACCGTCTATGTAAAAATCTCTTCTCACCACCCCATAATCAATATCTATAATTTTCATCACAATATTTTACGAACAAACACATTTTGGATTTTTCATCGAGGTTATCCTTATCCTTAGAATTTAAATGTATGTATGGAATAATACCAAAAAAAAATTTGGTGATGAACTTTTGATCATATTCAAGAGCATAATTCCTTCAATATTTCTTACCCAAATATTATTTTTGGATTAAAGTTTCTAAGATACACTACAGTGTTGATTTCCTCTTCCCAAATCACCATATAAATTCTTGAGTGAATCCTCATTATTTGGTCTTTCTCCTTTAGGGACCTATTTATTACCTCTCCCAATCCATTATAATACTGATTTTTTCACCCTATATTCTCATTCATTATTCCCTTATACATGTCAAGATTTTTGAAGTCGTATTATGTGTACTCACCAATGATTTCCTTCTACATTTACTTTAACTTCCATATGTATTCCATTTCTTATAAGTATTTATAATGAATAAAATCTAGGAATACATCTGATTTATGATTTAAAAATTAAATCCATTTTTTGTAGAATTATTAATGAAAGTAATAAATTAGTGGGATCCCTCACAGGAATGAACAAAGACAGGTCCCCAAATTTTGGAATGAACAAGTTGTAATTTTAAAACCTTGGGATTTTGACCATCTATGTTGATGGATACTCTCCTTTGATTCCCTAGAATATAAATTTCACACATTCCTATCTCTGTTTGATTATGTTTTATAATAAATTTTCTAATATAAATTTTATATTATTCTCAATGAGGTGACCAAAACTACATTGACCAAATTATGGATATGGTGAATTTATAATTATCTCAACTACAACCCCATGGGAATTTTTGACTAAGTAAAGTGGCCCATCTATTAATCTTAATGAAAATTTCAAAGATAATTTCATGAACATCCATAACCCATTCTCAAAATATACCCCACAACCCTCTTTATTTAGTTTCCCAATAGAAATTATATTTTTCCATAATATGGGGATTTGGGGAACTTCAATTAGTCTTGTTGGTAAAAAATCCTTCCAGGTATCATTGAAGCATTTTTTAGGTGATTGTGCTTGTTGACAAAGTGGACATCTGAGTGGTGATTGTTGACAAAGCAAAACAATGTCATACAAATTTGTTGAAAAAGAGGGTTTCATGATGAAATGTCGAGTTGAAGAGATTAGGTCGATGATCCATGTATGATTCAAGAACGTTGACAAAAGGAACAAATGATCTGGAGGCGGTAAAAAAGAACAGATACAAGGTGGTGTCGTTTTCCTGTGTTTGCCAAAATTTTGGGCCTGAAAATCGACAAATGAAGAAAAGCAGTTTTTGGCAAAGGGACTTGCTAACTGTGTACATTAAGGCTTGGAAACTTGCATGCCACATGTTTTTCAAGATCAGATCATCCAAATATGGAAAAGGGATAAAGGTCGCGCAAGTATTGGTGAGGTCGCGCAGGTGACTTGCGCGCCGTGAAGAGACTTGCGCGCTGATGCCTAAGAAGCTTGGGAACTTGCGCGCTTGTTGTTTTTCTAAATCCGAACCTCAAAATATTGCAAAGGAAAGTGGGTCGTGCAAGTGTTGTTTTTTTTCGCACAAGTGTGTAGCACGACAGAGGCTAAGACAGTGGGAGCTGCGCGTCGGAACATGCGCGCCTAAGGTTGACATGCATGCCGTCGCGCAGGGTGGTCAATTTTCCTATAAATACTAGACCACCCCTCTTCATTCTTTACCGAAGTTCAACACTTTGAAGATTCAAAGCTCCCATCGAGTAGGTGTGGTGGTCGCGCATGTGGTGGTGTGTCGCGCAGGTGGGACTTGCGATCCAATGATGGAAGTTGCGTGCCAAGTGTTGGTTGCGCGCCTGAGGTGGTTTAGGTGAGGAAGGAAGTGAGTTGTGCAGGTTTGGAGTTACAGAAGCTTTATTTGCACAAGTGGTTGAGTAAGACTTGCACGCCCGTTGTGACTTGCGTGCCGATACTTGCGCACCGAGTTAGACTAGCATGCCAAGTAAGGTTTAGTTCCAGCAGTGATTTTCAGGCTGCGTGGAAGATGGAAGTTTGCTCGATACCTTCGGTGCAAAGATAGATTCATCTACGGGTGAATGTTTAACTTCAATAGAGCATCTACATACAGAAGAAGATTCATTCTTTCATGAAAATTACGAGACCTAAAGGTCTATAAACTATGATTGGATCCTTTCTAGAGTAGTGATTGAAGGAAGAGGAAGAAGGTGATCCTCTCCACCGGTAGTGAGCCAGAGAGAGAGAAACATGGAGTGATCCTTGGGAAAGTAGTGAGCCGACCCTAAACCTTGTAAAAGCAGTGAGCCTGGGACATAGTGACTGTGACCGAACCTTGTAATCCACATCTAGTGAAGAATAGTGGAATTTTGTATGACTGGAAACTTGTCAGTGTATGCTCCTTGGACGTAGCCCTTAGCGGTGAACCATGTAAAAATTGTTGTGTCCTGTGCATGCTTTACCTTCTGTTTGTATTGTGCAACAGGAAAGTGAGAGAAGAGTGTTTTGCTTAACAATGAAAGAAGATCAAAACAGGGTTTAATTTTGAATTAGTCATACCCTTATTCACCCCCCCTCTCAGGGTACTCAGCCTAGTGGACCTAAAAATTAGTATCAGAGGGAAAGGCTGATATTAAGACTTCTCTCAATGGAGGTCACTAATCATAAAGGGATTACGATCTTCGACGGATGTAATTTTCAGATATGGAAGAATCTAATGAAACACTATTTTCGATCCTTGGGAATGGATGTGTTTTCAGTATCTATGCATGGTATCACAGCTGATATTAATAGTGGTGCATTATCAGAAGCTGAGCATAGAGAGTTGGATACTGATTCCAAAGCAATGAATGCCTTAGGGGGAGCCCTTTAAAATACCATCTAAACAAAGGTGATGTAATGAAAAACGTCACATGCCATGTGGGAAAAGCTTTTGAATATATATGAAGGGGATACAAAGGTCAGAGAGGTAAAGCTGCAGGTGTTGTGGAACAAATATAAAGATCTGAAAATGAACCCAAATGAGTCTGTTGACGCATTCTTTGACAGGGTAAACATTATTGTTGAAGATATGCGAGGTCTTGGAGAAGTCATTGAAGACATAAATATCATAAAGCGCATATTGAGTAAACTTCCACCTTGGTTCAATCCGAATGTTTCAGCACTAGAAGATAAAGATCCAAAAGAGATGACACTGGACAATTTGCACAGTACCTTGGTTGCATATGAAATGAGGAACGATGGTAATGAGGCTGTGGAAAAGGGGAAGTCCAAAGAGGTGGAATTTAAGGCCATGAAGAAGATTACCATTGAATATTATCAGGAAGAAGAAGAGATAGATGAGGTAATGTCATTCCACCCCCTCAAATATTAAAAGAGGAAAAGGAAAATTCAAAGGGAAGCTTCCACTTGCTTGCTTTAGAAGTGGAAAAGTTGGTGATCTTACTGCAAGGTGCCCCAAAAAGTTTCAAGAAGAAAACGATGAAGATGAAGTTGAAATTTCCAAGAAAAAATCTTCAACCTATGTGAAAGGGAAGAAGAAGTTGAAGAGAAATTTCTTCAAGAAGAAGAATCTTCTTTCACAAGAAATAGATAGTTCAGATGAGTCCGAGGGTGAAGAAATTGAAGAGATAGAAAACTGTAAAGATCGTGGACAAAATACAATGGTGGCTGTTGTCAGTAGTTCTCATGAAAAGAAAGAAACCGAAACTGATGAGGAAGAAGAAGAAATTGAATAGAGAGTTGACATGGAAGCTGAATTAGAAGCAGCACTTGATGAGGTAGCTGTTTGGAGAGAAAAAACAAAGAAATCCATCAAGGTGGTACATGATGCCAAACTCTACATGCCACAACAAGAAGAAGAGAAATCTGATCTAGTGAAAGAAATTGAAAATCATAAGTCTTACAGGACAGAGTGCACATAAATGTTTGATGAGCATAAGCTCAAGATTGGAGAACAGAAAAGGGAGATCGATTGCTTGAATGGAAAAGTGAAAGATCATGTCAAGCATATCGAAGATCTTGAAGAGGAAGTTATCGGTCTGTGGAGAAAGGTTAAAGACCAGAAAAAAAATTTGAATCCCAACACATTTTTGGTAAAGCAGGTCATTAAGAAGAATGAAAAGAAGAAAGAAGAGCCTAGTAGTTCAGCATGAAAGAAGCAGCAATTGAGCTCAGAAGTTAAGGCTGATTCAGGGCTTAATCAGAAACAAAAATCTGTGCCAGTTGAAGTCAGACCGCAAGCACCTATCCCGAGATTGAAGGTGGATTTGGACACAAAGCATAATCAGAATATTCTAAGATCATAAGGGGAAACTCGTAGTGCTGAAGTAACACAAAGGAATGCACCTTATATCAGGTGTTATTGTTGTGGAATGATGGGACATTCATAGTATGTGTGTTCCATAGCCAAAAGATATCGAAGGGAACATGAACAGAGGTGGAAGCCAAACAGAGAAAAATTTTCCAGAACATATTTTGAAGGACACTGTCTTTGGTGCGGAGGATTTTGGAACATGGCTAGGTACTACACTTTGATCATTCAGAGAAATGTGCCAAAGTAGAATAAAAATGTTCGCAAGTAGCAGATCAATAAACTGACAAGTGAGTTAAAAGTTCATAACAGATTTGAAGCTCTGCAAGATGAATCTGGTCCATCGTACTCTGAGAATGATCATGAGTCTCAATCAATACCAAGTATGGAGACAATAATATGGACCAAGAAGATGTGAGCAGAGAAGGCAGTAGTTACTGAAATTTCCCTTAAAGCATCAGATCGTTCTGGTGTGTGGATTCTTGATAGTGGTTGTACGTCTCACATGACATGCAACAAGGATCTAGATACAGGCATAAATATGACAAAGAAGGAGTTTTCAAGTTTGGAAATGATGAAGGCCTGAAAATAATTGGATCAGGAAAGGCGAGGTTTGGGGGAAAATAAATCAGATGTGCTGATGTCTTGGTTGTAGAAGGTCTTAGTCACCATTTGCTCAGTGTCAGTCAATTGTGTGACTCAGGACATTCTATACGGTTTACCAAGAAGACCTGTACTGTCACGATAAATAATGGGGTAGTTGTTCTGCAATGAAAAAGGACAAAGGGAAATATTTACCTTGTAAGTGGGGAAGAATATATATGTCTTTTATCCAGACAGGAAGAAAACCGGCTGTGGAATAAGCGACTTGGTCATCTATGCCAACCATCTATGGAAGATCTGGTAAAATGTAATGCAGATAGAGACCTTCCCAAACTATCACATGATCGTGCTCATACATGCTATGCTTGTCAACAGGGAAAGATAATCAGAAAAACATACAGGCCAAAGGAACATAAATCATCAAGAGTGCTCAAATTGGTACATGCCGTTGTATGTGGACCTATTTCACCATGAGCTATATATGGGAAAAGGTACTATGTCCTTTTCATTGATGATTATATTAGATTGGCCTGGGTATTCATCATTACCCATAATATAGTGGTGTTCAGTTTCATAAAGCAGTATAGGAGGGAATTAGAAAAGATGCTTGGGCAGAAAATTCTGAAGTTTCGTTCTGATAACGGTACGAAATTCACAAACAGTCAAGTCGAAGACTATCTCGAAAAACACTGGATAAGGAATCATGTTTTATCAGTGAGAACAACCCAACAGAATGGAGTGGTTGAAAGTAGAAATCAGATCATCAACAACATGGCCAGAATGATGCTTATTGATAAATACATCCCAAAGAAATTTTGGAAGGAAACCATTTTTACATCGGTCTATGTTTCAAACAGGTCTCTGTTGTGTTCGAAGAAAGGGAAGACTCCATATGAACTGTGGTACGGAAAGAATCCAATGTTGAAATACTTTCGAATCTTTGGAAGTAAGTGTTTCATTATCAACGAAGAAAATCACAGGAAGTTTGAGGCACAAGGAGATGAGGGGATATTCCTTGGCTACTCAGGGAAAAGCAAAGAATATAAATTCTTCAACAAGAGGCTGGGAAAAATTGTTGAGAGCAATGATGTCACTATAGTTGAAAATGAACAGAATACTCAGCGACCTAGTCAACAGTGTCTGGATGAAAGTGATGATGAGGTAAGCGACACAGGGGGAGTAGAAGTGGAAGAGGATGACTTATAAGAAGATACTAATGATGAACAAGAAAGTGTCAAGATTGTGTCTACAAGGAAGCCAAAGAGTCGAGCTGAAATTTATAGGAAGAATATCATTGGTGATCAGAAAGCTCTAGTTCAGACTCAAAGAATGAAGTCACTATAGAAAACATTGTTTTTATCTCAGGTGGAGCCGAAATGTTTTTCTGATGCAGTTGAAGATGAAAACTGGGTTCAGGCTATGAATGAAGAGCTTGATCAAATCGAGAAGAACCAGACATGGGAGATTGTTTCGAGGCCAGTAGACAAGAATTTCATCGGTACTAAATGGGTCTATCGCAATAAGATGAATGAAGATGGAACTATCATTTGAAACAAAGCACGACTAGTGTGCATGGGATACTCTCAGATAGAGGGAATATATGTAGATGAGACATTTGCACCGGTTGCAAGGCTGGAGACAATCGAATTATTTTTGGATATAACAGTGCAAAGGAAGTTCAAAGTGTTCCATATGGACGTCAAATCTACATTTCTTAATGGGGTTCTGGAAGAAGAGGTGTACATTGAGCAGCCAGATTGTTTTATCATCCATGAGGATGAGAACAAAGTTTGTAGGCTGAATAAGGAATTGTATGTGCTAAAACAAGCACTAAGAGCATGGTACTGAAGGCTTGATCAGTACTTGAAGCAGCTTGGTTTCCAGCGTGGTGGAGTTGATTACAATCTCAATTTCAACAACAATAGTAATCAACAGATGATGGTGCTAGTCTATGTCGATGAAATAATATTTGGTCGATCAGATGAAGCTCAGTGCATAAAGTTTTCTAAATTCATGAAAAATGAGTTTGAAATGTCAATGATTGGAGACCTAACGTTTTTCCTTGGTCTACAGGTGACATAAGGAAGGAATGGAACATTCATTTCTCAATCCAAATATGCCAAGGAGGTGTTAAGAAGGTTTGGCATGGAAAATTATAAGGAGATTAAAACTCCGGTTGCTACCTAGATGAAACTATCAAAAGATGAGGATGAAAAGGTCGTTAATATCACAGAATACAGGAAAATTATTGGAAGTTTGTTGTACTTAAACGCGACAAGGCCTGATATTTTTTTCGCCACATGCCAAGTAGCGAGATATCAGAGTAATCCCAAGGAAAGTCACATGATCATAGTGAAAAAAATAATTCGGTATATCATGGTCACGGTGGACTTCGGCTTGACATATAACAACAAATCTCAGATAGAGTTATTGGGATATACAGATGCAGACTGGGCCGGTTTAGCAAATGACAAGAAATCAACATCTGGAGGTAAATTCTATCTTGGCGGACTATGTATTGCTTGATTAAGCAAGAAGCAGGATTTCATTTCATTAAGAACCACATAAGCTGAGTATATTGTGGCCACTCAATCATGCACACAGTTATTAGGGATGAAACAACAGCTTGACGATATGGGAGTTGAAGTGAAGTCTCCGATCGGAATCCAGTGTGATAACTGAAGTGCTATCAATCTTAGAAAAAATACAGTTCATCACTCAAGGACAAAGCACATTGAGATCAAATATCATTTTATCATGGAGAAAGTGGAGAAAGGGCTTGTGAAGTTGGAGTATGTTCCTATAGAGTTAGAGGTTGCAGATATTATGACAAAGGCCTTACCCATGGAAGTATTCGAAAGGCATAGACTGGATCTGGGAGTTCAGTCGACTCCCCGCACTTAAAAGCGTGTGGATGTGACATCCCCTCTCCCCAAGGTATGATGTGTTTTCCCCTAATGTGCTGATATTTGTTCTCTACTATGTTACAGAATACAAAGGAGTGACCTTTGGGTTCGTTGATAAAGGGGTAGAAAATAGTTATTGTTCAAGGGAGAGACAGTGTGGCTATTTTATAAATCATGACAGATACGGGGAGAAGCTGACCAGTGGAGTAGTCAGATCAGGGGAGAAATGAGAAAGGAGTAGATTGATAAATCTGACGATGCTAGAAGTGATCGATCAAATAATAGATATCATGACAGCTGAGGATCGTGATAAAAGCAGAAGAGAAGAGTGGTGTTGGAATGTGGTATGAATATTTCCAAAAATTGGTATCATTGAAGTATAAAAATTGGTATCAATTTGGAAATTGGTATCAGTTTGGTGTCAACAGTGGATGTCAAAGTTGAAGTGATTCATTGATGAACTTTTCATTTACTCTTGTTTTCTCACGCCGAGCATTACTCATGTGGGATTAGAGTATGTGTTGGGTAAATCCTTGATTGCTATCAGAATCGCAATGAGGCGAATAATGGATGAAGATTCAAGGACACACCTTTTTATGGAAGAGTTTTCAACAAACCCAAAGGGGGAGATTTTTGGGAAAAAATTCCTCAAGGTATAATTGAAGCAGTTTTGAGGTGATTGTGTTTGTTGACAAAGTGGACATCTGTGTGGTGATTGTTGACAAAGAAAAAAAATGTCATACAAATTTGTTGACAAATAGGATTTCATGATGAAATGTCGAGTTCAAGAGCTGAGGTCAATGATCCATGTTTGATTCAAGAACATCGACAAAAGGAACAAATGATCTGGAGACGGTTAAAAAGAACAGATACAAGGCCGCGCCGTTTTCCTGTGTTTGATAAATTTTTGTGCCTGAAAATCGACAAATGAAGAAATGCAGTTTTTGGAAAAGGGACTTGCGCACCGTGTACTTGAAGGCTTGTAAACTTGCGCACCATATTTTTTTCAAGATCAGATCATCAAAATATGGAAAAGGGATAAAGGTCGCGCAATTATTGGTGAGGTCGTGCAGGTGACTTGCGCGCCATGAAGAGACTTGTGCGCTGATGCCTAGGAGACTTGGGAACTTGCGCTCCTATTGTTTTTATGAATCTTAACATCAAAATATTGCAAAGGAAAGTGGGTCATGCAAGTGTTGTTTTTTGTCAAACAAGCGTATAGCACGACAGAGGCTAATGCATTGGGAGCTGCGCGCCAGAACTTTCACGCCTAAGGTTGACTTGTGCGTCATCGTGCATGGTGGTAAATTTGACTATAAATATTGGACCACCCCTCTTCATTCTTTACCAGAGTTCAACACTTTGAAGATTCAGAGCTCCTGTCGCGCAGGTGTGGTGGTCGCACAAGTGGTGGTGTGTCGCGCAAGTGGGACTTGCGCGCCAGTGTTGGAAGTTGTGCGCCATGTGTTGGTTGCACGGCTGAGGTTGTTTAGGTGAGGAAGGAAGTGAGTCTCGCAGGTTTGGAGTTGCAGAAGCTTGAGTCGTGAAAGTGGTTGAGGAAGACTTGCGCGCCTATTGTGAATTGTGCGTCGATACTTGCGCGCTGAGTTAGACTTGCGCGCCAAGTAAGGTTTAGCTCCGACAGTGATTTTTGGGCTGCGTGGAAGCTGGAAGTTTTCTCGATACCTTTGGTGCAACGAGTGATTTATCTACGGGTGAAAGTTGAACTTCAACAAAGCATCTACATACAGAAGAAGATGAATTTTTCATACAAATGAAGATACCTACAAGTCTATAAACTATGAGTGGATCCTTTCTAGAGCTGTGAGCGAAGGAAGAGGAAAAAGGTGATCCTCTCCACCGGCAGTGTGCCAGAGAGAGAGAAATAGGGAGTGACCCTTGGGAAAGCAGTGAGCTGACCCTAAACCCTATAAAGGCAGTGAACCTGGGATAGAGTGACTGTGTCCGAACCTTGTAATCCACATCTAGTGAAGAATAGTGGAATTTGGTACGACCGAAAACTTGTCGGCGTATACTCCTTGGACGTAGGCCTTAGTGGTGAACAGAGTAAAAATTTCAATGTTCTGTGAATGATTTACCTTCTATTTATATTTTGCAACAGGAAAGTGAGAGAAGAGTGTTTTTCTTAACAGCGAAACAAGATCATAACGGGCTTTAATTTTGAATTAGTCATACCCTGATTCACCCCCCTCTCAGGATACTCAGCCTAGAGGACCTAACAAGTCTCAATAATCCCAAATTATTCCTCTAGAATTTTACTTCTACATTTCCTATAACTTATATGGAGTCATCAAAATCTCGATAAAGTTTCTCAAACTTCCATCATACATAGTTGAGTATGAATATTTTATGACATGATTATTGGAAAGACACTTCAGAGTTAATCACCCACAATTCCTCCAGAGTATTGACATTGAGATATGTTTTACCCCCATACAATAGAATAATGAAATTAAAGCTTCCAAAAGTTGATGTTTTTTCTGGTGTTCTCTTTTATAATGGTTTAATTATTCATAATATGGAATATTATACCACAAATCCATCATATAAGACCCATTATATCCAACATTATTAGATTCATTTCTTTAGGCATATCATTAGAGTGATTCGTCTAATAGGCTTTCTTCCATTGAGATACCCATATTCTTCAATCAATTTTAAGGTCTCTATTATATATTGAAAAAACATCCCTCAACTATATCTATTAATTGAAGAAAAAATTATGAATAAAATATAACAAAATATATATTTTTCTTATAGAGTTACTAAAAATATTGACCATAACTTCATTACTTTTCTAATGTGAAGATAAAAAGAGTATCACAATACATCAATCAAAAAATGATACCTTTACTGATTTTATCTAGTTATAGATAATATTTAATCCATTAATGTAATCATCCAGTATTTTTACATAAAAAATCAATCTTAACAACCATTTTAACATGAAAACTTTTTTAATAGTCATTTTTGTTTTCTACATTTCTTCCAAATCCTTCAAAAAATACGATATATTTTTCTTCCCCCAAATGTTGAAAGAAATATTTTATGATAGATATATTATTAATAACACAAAAGTGTTACAATATATATTTTCACATTCTTACTTTTATATTATTTCAGTATTAACACCCATTAACAGTATTTACATATCTTCTCAGATGATAAAATATTCTATCTGCATCCTCTAGAAACCAAATCATGATCCATTATATTTATCAATATGAATATTCCCTTCATATGATAATATAAATAGGTTGTTACAAATGTGTTAACCTCAAGTGATAAACCAAAATCATTGATGAAACTTATTTTGAACATTAAAATATCAATTCTCCATTATTATGGTAAAATAGTAAAAATTTAACAAATCACTCCACTGGAATATTACAAACAGGTGGATCAATAGAGTAAGAAAATTTTACATTTTTTCATGTATCCTTGACTAGGTGTACTAGATATAGGTAGACATCACATCTTACCCACCATGAAAAGTATTCATTGATCACACAATTAGACTCACAATCATTCAAGACAATGAAAAAACATTTAGTGAAAATACATGAAATGATAAATTAAAAAGTAATAAATGAATATAATAATTTAACATGATTTGGAAAATGTAACCAATTTTATTGGAGAAATTTCAATAAATTATTTTTCATTATAATTAGAAAAAATATATTATAAGTTTTACAAATAAAAAAGTGAAATTAATTTCTCAAGCTCTTATTTCTAGGATTTAATCACTTTATAAATTAAATTTTCAATTAAATTTTCCACTATTTAAATACTAATATAAACTGGTAAAAATAGTTAAAAACACTCCCCTAAAATCACATATCATTATGAATGACCACCTGATATTGATTAAAAACTTAGTGACCCTTAAGCCTTGTTTATCTTTTTGAAATCCAAAAAACTATCATAAAACCATCCACGGAGATGTATTTCTATTAATACATTCACATAATGTACACCCATCATTAAGTGCATAAAATTCTACTGAAATTAATTATAATGGATGAAATTTTAGTTAATTTTAATAGACTACACCTCCTAACACTAGTATATGTGAATGCATTCCTGGGGTCCCTTTTAATACTATAATCTAAAAAATGTGGATTGAAATAGGTGAGGGTGTTACACCTTGGGATGTAGTGTGTTGTACCTAAACCTTATAAAGGCAGTGTTCTATATCATAGAGTAACCATAAATCAATCTATATTCACAAAAAAAAACTATGATATTTTATTTTACTACATATATACAGATCTATATGTATTCCCCATGGATATAGCCCAATATTGAAGTACAATATATATATCTTATGTGATTTCCATTTGATTCATTATTGTATGGTTTTTAGTGTAATGGAATTTTATGGAAGGGGATATTGAACACTCTTAAATGAAATTATAGAAAATGATCCAATGAATGGAGAAAATAAAACTTTATTTTGAGAAGCATATTGACTCACCTGACCTCTCAGGGTTCATCTGGACATACTTCACAACCCATTAGTACTAATAGATTAGGAATTGATATGTACACTATCTATTCATTTATATCCATATAATAATGGGAAAATTTTGTGTATCATATAATATGATATAAATAAATATTTCTCAAATCATTTACATAGAAATTAATTACATTATCCATGATTATAGTATGAGGGATTAGAAATCTACTACCAATGTTTGACTTGATGAAAGTGATCACTACATTAGCCCTAACTTTCTTCAAAGGAACTACTTAAAAACATTTAATTATGAATTAAATAGTAGGGAGAATAAACATGATCTAATGACTTTTCTCTAATTGTCATGTACTCATGGAATTTACAATTTAAATGGAATATGGACAAGAGTTCCTTATATCAGGGAAAAACTTTGAGGTATGGTCAATAAAATTAGTATGGAGTTAAAATGAAAGATTTTTTTTGAAATCCACATAGTTTATCATCATTTAGGCCCAATTTACCAAATCCTACTGATTTTATAGAAGAACATAGTTTTATTGTTGGGAAATATACACGCCTACATATATTTACTTCAGAAAATTGAGTATCCAACCCCTAAAAATGAACCTATGGTGGAACCCATATAAACCATACTTATAGAGAACATTTTTGGAGTATGGATAGTTATAGATAATGAAATTTATCACTTATCAATGAATTTTATTTGTTTTTCATATTCAGGTATAGAAATTCCATATTATAGACAGTCCATTACTAAGGAAATTGACATAACTATGGTCCCCACATATGAGGATGGGGGTTTCTCTTGGGGATATATGATGTTAATATCATCAACTTCTATTACCTATTCACTAAAAAATATAGCCATTACTCTCTAATTTGATAGAAGATTAAAATTTTTATAATGATACTGGTTGGAAATGGTGGAAACCATATTATCTAGTACGTTTCTATGGGAACTATGTAACCATGGGATGCATGAGATAGTGAGATCAATATTAAATTACGCCATTAATTTTCATGTTTAATCAATTAGGGGAATATAAACCAATTTTTTATATAATATTCTCAACATTAATTCTCAATTAATAAATCAAAATTACCATTTACATTGTTTTAGTTTGTTATAACATGTAAGTATTATTATATAGTTGTAATCAATGCATAGAATTCCACCTCATTGTTGATGAAACCTTCCTTGTGGATGAATGATAATGAAATGAGCTTATTTAGGGGGGGGGGTGAAATAGACACCTATATCATCCTTTTTGAAAATAGGGCCCTATATCTTTTTATCGATAGGACCCCATAATTCCCCATTAAAATACATTTCTCTGTTTTTGGGTGAATTATTGAAATAGAAGACTTCTTTATCAAAATGATCTGTATCTAAGTGAGTTTCTTCTAATGTTTAGAAGGATACTAGATATCCAATAAAGACATTAATTTTTATTTTCTTCTTAAATAATTTATTTTTGATTATCCATATAGGAGACGAAGTAATCCTTATGATGTTTAAAATAATTATAATTTTTATCACTTGAATTATTATGGTGAGGGAATTATTATTAACCATGCTATATATGATCTTAGATTCCAAAATTGTGTAGCATAAGTTATATAAGTGTTTTATTTTACCTAATAATTTTTTAATCATGGTGGTCTCCATGTAATTTCTTTAGAGTTCCAATATATTGTTTAACACAATTTAATTGTATTAGTGGAATCAATAATGGTGTGTGAAAGGGGTATCATATCAATATTTCAAATTCATTTTTAATATCATCATCCCACTAGTACTTTATAAATTTATTTATAATGTTTATAATGGGAAAAAATAATTAAGTTATATTTATAATAAAATTAATTATATAATAAAATATCCCTTAATGTCCTCTCAAATATGATATATTTTAAGTTAACAGAATTTTGGGGATTCCATTTTGTCTTTTTGGGGTAAAATCAATGTCATAGTGATGTAAAAAATGTATGATTTGTATTAAAAGTGGTGCTGAATTTATATTTCAAAGGGTGCATCATTAATCTATGATATCATAGAATGATAAAAATTAACTCAATATATAAAAAGATCCCACAACACTAGTAAAAATCAACTACCAAACAATTGACATATCCTTCAACTTCCCCCAAATGTAGATTAAAAATATAATGAATTTCTTTTTGGTAACTATATAAAGATTTATTTAAGATGAAGATAATTAAATAATAGTAGAATACCCTTTGGGTTACCATGAAGGTTATAATTTATTCACAATCAAGATCCTTCAAGATTTTATTTTATCCAAAGTACCCATCCATGTAGGAAATGACATCAAATTCTTCTATTAGATAAATGAACAATTCCATGGATAGAACATGAAAAATAATTATATGGTAATGGTTATTGGGATCCAAAAATTCAATAAAAATTTATTTTATTCATTTTTTTGATGTTTTTAAATTATAAATAGAAATTTATGATACCATACTTTCCAAATGAAATTTGCTATGATCACTTTATCCACTTTTCCCCCCACAATGGCTCCATGAGATGTGTGTAAGCTCTACAAGACCTATTTAAAACCAAAATGGTTGTTTGGTGGGCCTAAATGGAGAAAAATATCCCAAGGGTCTAGTTATGGAATTCATATATAGTTTTATTTGAAAATCATATTTTACATTAGGAATATAATTTAGTCCTTATGATATATATGATTCATGAAGGTAGTAATTGACATTGTTCATGGATCTTCTTCTGTACTTTTATTAACTTGTGTATATTCATCAATAGTTGTTGACGCACATTATTTAAAATAATGTGAGGAAAATAATGTCTTTAACTTTTATATCAAGTTAAATGGAGTAATAATACCATTATGGGTCATTAGATAAGGTAACCACGACAATTTTTTTAAATGAATTATTATCAAATACACATTCTTATTTTTTAGGCTTTTTAGAAATCATGATAACATTGATGGTATCCCCTTATCCCCAAAGATTTTTTTATGAGTATATTACATGCCATAAAAGTTTATATTATATCCTTATTTAATGATAGACAAACTAGAAATTTAGTATACATGAACTACATTAGAGTCTATTTTCATGGGTTGAATAAAGTGATCCTTTGAAGAGACCAACGTATTTTAATAATTTTATTTGTTTTCAGTGAGTAAACTTTCTATCACAATGTGTTGTGTGATGATAAAGAGAGAAATTATTATAGAGTTTCTTATATCCCATACTTAAGGATGCTTACCAGGAAAAGAGTAATTCAAGTACTCATTACATATGTATATATGAGATACATCTTGGAGTTTACTAGACAATTATTTTTTCTATCTTTCATTGAGAATTAGATATATAATAAAATATTGTTAATGGATATGGAGGTTTATATAATAACCTTTATAATGGATAAATATAGTTCTTATTAGCGTTATAGGATTTTTTTTTCATGTTTTCATCCCCACATTTGATGATTATAGAGTAATCTTAACGTGTATCAAAGACCGGTGCTGATGGAAGGTGGAAGAAAATATTAAACATGTTCCTTATGAGGTTAAGAAACATTATAATGAAATTATTTTGTATTTGTAATTAAATAAGTAAAATTATTTATGTATGATTGATAATCTATCCTTAGATTATAATGTAAAAATGGTTTTTCAATATACATAAATTATCATATAGATATTGATTAAAGGAGGATGAGTTTGAAGTTAAGAAGTGTTGAGGTAGTGATGTTTTTATTGAATGAATCAAAGTCAAGTGGGAATATGATTTAAGGATATAGAAATGATGTTGAATAGATTTTTAAATATTATAATAATTTACAAAAGTCATTTAATTTATTTTGAGATAAATTGGAGTGACTAAATATATCTTGAGTATGTTTGTAGATATTCTGATACAATTTGAAAATATTATATAATTCAAATTTATAGATACAAATTGGGAAATATATGAAATATATAAGGGTACTATTGAATCTAAATTAAATATAAAAGGTTAACTTTGAATCTCTGAAGAATACATATGGTTTTTTAAAGCTTTTATGGACCTAAATTTGAAATTTGTGGCAATGTCACTATGATATGTTAGAGTACATAGGATGATACAAATGAGTCCTTAAAAGTGTATTCTCTATAAATAAGAGTACCTTTGATATTATATTAGATACATAAAGGTATAAAAATCCTTGAATACAAGAAATTAGATAAAGTACCCAATCAATTATGATACATTTCTCAAAATATAAGAGTTGACCCAGTAGATGTGTAAATTTACTCAGGGGGAATGTGATTTGAAAAAGTACTCGAGACACCGTGATACATAAAAGTTAGTTAGATAATATTTAATGTTGAAACCATAATGGGTTTTAGAGAATACATAAATTTAAATATGTAAGGGTTTCTATCTAGTAAATCTTAAAAGTTCCAAATCATCACAATGATATATATAAGTTAATAAGATGATAGATAAGATTTAATAATAGGTAACAAATGTATTTATACTTAGGGAAATGATTATCACTAGATATGATATCATTTAATCATATTAAAATAAATGAAAATTTATAAGAGTAAATTCAAAATTTCGGTGAATAATTAAGTGATAAAGTGTGTACACTTAAGGGTCGCATGAGTATTACTGATTATATATAAGTGTATTAACGACAATAAGTAAGAGTTATAGAGAAATGATAAGTGATACATAAGGATTTACAAGTTATAAAAATTTTAGATTATTGGACATCTAAATTAGATGATAAAGAGATTTACTTAAATGTTTTTGAATAAAAATCCTATTTTTTATCCATTATTAAATCCATGAATAGTGGATAAATAAAAGAGAGTTTAAGAATATTTAGAATACTTGTAATGATAGTTTTAAAATATAAATGCTTCTGAAATTGGTGTAAAGGTTTCCATATACAAATTTTAGAAATAATATTCTAGAGATTATATGAGTAAAATATATAAGTCTAATATTTTTTGAGTGATAGTGAAAAAAATGACACAAATTTATTTCAAGAAATATTGTGTATAAAATGGAGATATTATAGAGAGAAATGATATTGAAATATTCATGGATATTATTTGTGTTAATGAATAAAAACATATTACAATGATAAGAATGATAACAAGGTATTATTATTGTGAGTCTTATTATCCTTATAGGAGCAAGAGAAGAAAGAAAAAAATAAGAAGACGGTATAGAGACCGATCTTATAATATCAATGTATCATAGAAGATAAATATGGGAGAGAATAAATAATAAGAGAAAGAAAATATTTGAATAAGTCACACAACGATTCTTCCTGATTCAGATTCCATGTGTGAAATAATTTCAATAAGAAGTTTGAGTAGTGTGAGGAAGGTTAGTGATCCCAATCCAATATAAGGTATGGATATTAAGATGGTTGACGCTGAGACCTAAATTAATGAGATTATAAAAGATTATCACTTGGATGAAAATGAAACTGATTGGTGAAAAAGATATTAGTATTGTGAGGTAGTAATCGAAAATCATCAGGAATATATTGTTTAAGAGGAAGTTGGAAGAACCTTTTAATAACAAGAGGGGGCCAATATAAATAACACAAAAAAGACTATAAAATTATTAGGTGGTAAATAATAATTTTCTAGAGATATAATTTTTTATTAATTTTAGTAATATATGGGCTATAAATGTCTAAAAATTAACCCAAACATAGAATGGGATTGATTATCACATTGGGATAAAACCTACTAAGAAAACTATGCACTGCTTTCTTTTATTTATTTACTTCAATGCATCTAGTTGTGTGTGTTGGGAAAACATAAGTAGATCCAAACATATTATTGGAGAGAGTGGTTCAAATGTTAAGATAGGAAATTTAATGGGATATGAATTCAAAATAATTAGTTTATACTGATTTACCCCTCCAATAGCATGCTTATATGATCCTACCAAGTCCTTATAAGTAGTATCAGATATAATACAAGTTTCTCAAGATTCGATATATTTTTTTACCATATGTTTTATTAGAAATATTTGAAAAGAATATTTGATTAAGGTTTAGAGTTTCCTTTTATGGAAATTATAGTCTCAATCCATGTTCATATCAACATGGAGGGTTTATCCTAAACCATAATGAAAAACTAAAAGAAAGAGGTAAAAAGGTTAAAAAGGAGTTCAATGGAGAAAGTTGATACACTACATACTAATGGTGATTGGGTTGGTAGTTAATCTATGAGATTTATTAATATTGATTCTATAGAATAATTATGATTATGCTTGAAATTTTATGAGTCCATTGAATCATTTGAAGAGCAATACAATTGAGTTTAGGATTATCAATCTTATGGGAACACACATACCGTATTATATTGAAAATATATTTAAAAAATATGTAGTACCATAGTTGAAAATGTGAACATATCTCACCAAATAAGTGAAATCCTTGGTGAAATCCTTAAT
The DNA here is from genome assembly GCA_963277665.1 of Viscum album. Classification (NCBI taxonomy): domain Eukaryota; kingdom Viridiplantae; phylum Streptophyta; class Magnoliopsida; order Santalales; family Viscaceae; genus Viscum; species Viscum album. The sequence continues at coordinate 71,721,308 of OY728141.1, read as the reverse complement.
GGTTAGGGAAAAAATATCTTTGTAGGTTAAGAAATATCATAATATAGATAAAGTTCTTAGTTCCAATTATATAACTGAGAGGGGGAGGGGTAGAATACATGATATATTTTTTATTTATTTATTTTTAAATTCATGTCTATGATAGGTTAAATGATACAAGACACATTTATGTTTTACATGGTTCGACCCCTTCATAAAATGAATAATACTTATTGTGATTATTTAGTTTCCCTAATGAAATATTTTTCCATAGTAAAAACATGTGGTTATAATGAGAATCTTTATAGTCCGTCCATATGACCTCCATCATTATATATTTTAACTATGAACTATAAAATCCATTTAGTATTTAAAAATATCATTATTAGTAAAATAATTTTGTAATTGAATGTGAATGACCACAATTTTCTCCTAGTTTCTGTGTGAACTATTTATGAATATATTCATCATTGATAATTCAAGATCAATAGAATTTAATTTTCTTAACTCTTTAGGAACTTTGTTATATGATAATAATGATTAGTTCAATCGATTAATTTCACTACCTTTAAATATGTAATGATCTGGTTCTTAGTCTCAAATCACAAAATGGTGAAGATTTATAGCTTTAAATTCCATTCTTCTAAAAAATATCATCTTCAATATATCATCTCATCTCTTTGATATATCAGTTATTTATAATAACATAAAATTGAATTCTCTTTAAAATTCAAAATCACAGTGCCTTTATTAATTTTCTTATTTTATATTCATATATAATTGAGTAAATAATGTTTATATATCTCAAATATATAAACATTTTTTTATTCAAGTCCATACAAAATTTTCCAATTTTAAAAAGTCAATGAAATCCTTATATTTAATTTTATTTATTTACACACATTTAATCCTTATAAAAATATCCACATACATTTCTAAGAGACTCAGGATATTTACTTATTAGAAAACATCAACAAATTCTAGGATATTTTAATTCCATAATCATTGGAAAGATATTCCACAAACATTGTTCCTCATGACGTGTTACCATCTATTGAGGCATGAGTGATCTTTATTCCATAGAAAAAACATGGTTTGATTATTCATAATTAGCTAGAATCATGACCCATTTAGTTTAATATGATGTTTTAAAAAAATTAACAAATCACGAATCATTAGGATAAATTTCTTCAAAATATTTATTCTAGGATGTTTCAATTAATTGAAAAAGTAATAAATCTTATAACGTTTCCATGTACCTTATAAAGTACTATGAAAAACCATACAAGTTCTAGGAACCTTTAAAATTAATTTACTAAACCATATTATGATATCAAATAACCATAGAATGTTTCAAATATAGATTTTTCAAAGTGTGGAGAAGCTTAAAAAGACCAGTGAACCTTATAAAGAACATAAAGAACCAAATAAAGATTTCGAGACCACATTATAATGATCTATAAAACCTTAAAAACTCAATATAATCCTTATAATTATTTCCTTTTACATTTTACTATATCTGGATGAACTATAAAATTTCTATGTCATGTTATTTATGAAGATAATTCCTTTCAGTTTCTAGGGTCCTACCCACTATACTTATAGAAATTATAGCATCAAACTTATGAATTTTAATGGGGTTCCAGACTTTTTTAATTTTATCTAATCCATAAAAATAGATTTATCAAACTCAACTAAAAAAAATTCTAAAATCATTATTAAACACTAAAAATCACCTCAAACCCTTCTCAAAACATATTGAAACACATATTTTACAATGTTGATGAAAATAAAATCTTATTAAATACTTATAATGGGTATTTCAATATTCTCCTTTGTATTATTTATCAAACATTATCAATAATTCTTCAATACTAAAGAAACACTCAAAAAACATCAACCCATTTCATATGAGACTAATCCTAAAACTACACCCCATGATAATGTAGTGTTTTTGAGATTCTTACATCCATCAATGATAAGGAAAGTTTCCCTACATAATTTGATTGTTCAACCCTTTATATTATACACTAACTATTTATAAATTTTTCATTTTAACAATGACACCATCTCTAATACATACAATAGATACATATCATCACTACCTTCTTATATAAAAGTTATACACATATTTTCCCGTTTTAAAAAAAATCCAAAGATATGGGGGTATATTTCCAATACATATTCAAGTGCTAAAGGATGAAAGAAATTGTAGTTTCAACCTAAACTCCATTAGCCTCTCTCTTGGTATAGATTTAGTTAGTATATCTTTAATATGATATTTAGTATATATTAATTACAAATTGAAATTTACACTAATAAACATTTATTTTTTTAAATGATATGTTTTTTAAATGTGCTTGGATATTGAGTTCCCCACATGGTTCTTTTATAACACAACATTACATTGATTATCACAATATATTTTTAGTGGAATCTTAGTGTTAACATTCAATCATCCTTTTGAACTTTCATTTATAAAATATTTGAAAAATAACGTTTGGAAACTACATAACTTGTTTATTTTGTGGTAGGTGTCACTAAATTATGATTTTTTCCTTAATAAATCCCACATTCTTCAATAAGAAATAATGTTACACCTGTATTGGATTTTTTATCAATGGATTCAACTACCCAGTCCACATCTATAGTGCCTAAAATATTTAATTATGATATATTTATATATAATATTCTATAATTAAGTGTAAATTATACATACTATATAATTATATTTGTAGACTGTATATGAGACTCCTTTGTACAACTTTGAAAAATTGTACAAATACTTACTATAAAAGTAATATCTTGTCTTGATATTTTTAGATAATCATGATATATATGATTCTTATGAATTATTCTTGATTAACCATAATTCTAGACTTATATTTTCATATTATATGGGACTTAGAACTTATATTGAATTTTCCATGCCCAAAATTTTCAATAATTATCCACTATATTTACCTTGGGATTAAAATTTATAATAAATTTTCAAAATAATTTGTAATCCCATAAAATATGTCATCTCACATTTCATGGATATTACAAAAATATATTTCATTTGTTCCACAAATTCCTAAAATATGAAATCCATTTAAACATAAAATATAATTTCATCTGTATATATTATGAAAATTAGAGTACCTATGTCTATCTATTTCGCATATATGTATCAAAAAACCTTTCCATTCAAAGGTATCAAACCTATCAAACAACCATCCAATTAAAAATACCAAGATATTTGGGCCATATTAAATCCATAAAAATATTTCATCAATATAAATACTTTTCTACCTTAATTTTCTAAGATTAAACCCTTAAATTAGTCAATGAAAACTTCTTTCACCAGGTCATCAATTATAAAGGATGATGTTTTTTTTCATTTGATAAACCATGAAATTATTAAGTGAAAACACTTCCACTAATGTAATAATATTTTCCATATATTATAATGGTGGAAAATATTATTCAGTATCAATGCCTTCTATTTGAGAGTAACTATTTCATAGATTCCCATCCATGTTTCTTAGTACATAAATTTTATCATTCTTTTTGTTTCTAAAATCCAACATTCTTCTAATATATTATTTATTTTCATGACTTAACAAAATATCCTAATAAATGTCATTCTTAATCAGTTCAATTTAATCATTAATAATGTTTTTCAAATACTCATGATAAACTTATTTAGTTAATTTTTGTGGCTCAATATATGATATTAGTGGAACTTTATCATCAATTTTAAATATTATTCTTATTTAAATTCGAACCTCTTGTCTAAAAATTATATTTTCCAATGAAATATATATTATATATTCAAAATGTTTTATCTCTCATTTCTAACAGAAATATCATCATCATAAGATTATTTAATATCAATAAAAAAATGATATGATACTTCATAGATTTTTCTTCAGTTGGTTTTTTTGAAACAGGAAAGTTATTTTAGGATTTTTTAAAACGTGATTCCATTATTTCATCTAATTTTCCATTTTATTCAATAATTTCACATAAAAAATTTCACACATCTTGTGTATCCTTTTATTAAAACATCTATATGCACTTGTATTTAATTATTATCCCATGGATATCCTTTATCATTCATTTTGTATTAAATTTTACAAGATTTTTGTATTTGATCTCCATAAAACAAGGAATACGAAAAAAATTATAGTCCTCAATTTATTAATTTCAACTATACCAAATATCATATGGTTTCATATGTATCTAAAGACTCATTAGACATATTTTTTATAAGTGTTCTGTAGTATATAATACTTTTATCTATAAATATTTGGAGATATTATATTTATATAACATCATTCTACCCATCTCAACCTTTCTTATTTTCATCCAATTTGATATAACATTTTTATGAGGGATTATATTTTGTAATATATTGACTACATATTTCATATTTAACAAAATATATTTCATAATCCCAACATGTATACCCCTTTATTTTATTTGATCTCAATTCTTGATATATTGTTCCATGTATTACTTAACTTTCCTTCTAAATATTTTTGAACATCTGAACAACTTATGCCTTGTTCTTCTAAAACTTGACATTAGTCATCCAAGTGTAGTCATATTTGGAAATAATAAATTATAAATCAACTATGGAATAATTCATTCTCATAATCTCAATAATTTAGTGTGGATAATCTTATGTGGTATAGTAGACTGAATCATTACTCCATTTTGTGAATAGTTACCCAATTTCAATTTTAAAAAGTTTAATAGATATCATGTATTTCACTCTTTTTTAGGTTGATATCTCAAAATATATCCCAGTGTCATACTTCATAATTTTATTTAGAGTTATTTTTCTAAGATGACATACCCTTTGATACTATATTATTTTTTTCATCATTGGAACTCAAATAGAAGGGGTCAGTAAGATCCTCGATTTGAAATAGATAGTAATTTATCCTTATTTCTCAGGTTATGATCCTCCCATACTGTATTGTTTTGACGATACATGATTTTTTCTAGAATATGATCACATCTTCATCATTGTATATGTAACAAAATAATTTTCACTGTAAATTGTCTTTAATAGCTTGTGTTGTACACAATTCCCACTGGGCTTATGTATCTCAGAATATTAAGTTTCTAAAAAACAACACATTAGTGTTAAAATTATTTAAATGATATATTTATAACTTATCAATTATATATAATAACATAAATAGTAATAAATAATTTGTAAATGTTATTTAATATGTTTTCACATAAATAAAACATATATATAATGAAATGTATAAGTTTCAGTAGAATAGTTATATGTTTAGAAATTATATTTTCATAAAGGAAATATTTTTTATGTCCTTTTATGATAAAAAAAAAATTTAGACACTCTTTGATATTAAATTTGGGAAAATATACTTTAATTTTCAATTTAGAATATAAAAATTAGATTCTGGTGAATATTTGGTATTTTTCTAAAAACATTCCATTTTCGATGAACAATGAAAGCACAACATTATTGTTAAAAAACTAAATATTTCATTTAAATAATTATATTAATTTAAATTAATTGTAATGGAAAAATAGATAAATTATAAAAATATTAACTTAATGTAGTTCATTGGAATGTTTTTTATAATAGAATTTGATAAAAAAATTCATTTAATTTTTTAGCATCTTTTTACTCACCTTTAGCCACATTTACAGATTGGTATTATACATAATTTTACAAATTCTATGAATTTAATTTCAAAATATTAACATACACGGTTTTAATTAGTATGAAAAATTTGGTTCAATAGGATCAAAATAATTTTTTTTGTGAGTTGTAACGTTTGAATTTCTTTACCAAAATTAAAAGTCAATAGTGCATTTAAATGTAAATAAAATATTATAAAAAAAATATTCTAACAGTTTTTCTAATTTCATTGGTTAAGTGTTCTTCGACCTAAATAATTATTAGTTCAAATGTATGATCCTTTTTAATCCACCTATGTTAAATTGAGTCATTTATAGTATTTTATTTAAAGAATAGTTAAAAGTGACATTTTGAAATTTTAATAATTAAATAATTTTAAATATATGGTTATTCATTAGATTTATTATACAATAAATATTCATTATAAATATAATAAATTTATCATCAAAATTATAATTTTATTATAATTTTTATTCATTATACAATTAAATATAAATGCGACACAATGATGATGTAGTAATTGATGCATTAAAGGAAGAATGAAAAAATTATATTAATAAAATTAAATAAATATAATTTGAATTAATTAATGACATAAAATAATTTTATATATAAATTATACATGTTAGTGACAAATTGGATGTATTTTTTCTATGTTATAATGTTGGTTTTATATTTTCAAAAAAGAAAATACTTAATAGTATTAAAAATGACATAAATGATATTTTTAAAATAAATATTATTTTATTAAATGATATAAAAGTCATAAAAATATATTGTTTAGAAAAATAACTTGGTTAAAGTTAAATATTTCATAAATTATACAATTGGGGTTTTTTTGGTATTTTATAGTAAAAATATTAACCCTATAGTTTAAAAATGAAAGAAGACATGGTTAGAGTTAAATTGTTCAACTAAGGGTTTGATCCAAAATACATGGTTAATTTTACAACCTAAACATGTATAAAATATTTTGGTTGAGATGAGTTTGACACATAATCATCTTATCCTAGAAGTTAATAACTTTTTATCTATTATAAATATAAATTATATTTATAATAAATTAATATTTCTAGATTTTCCTAAAGTCTCCTTCACTCCTTATAAAATGACACTTCTCCTTCTATTTAATTAAAGCATAAAAATCCATTTTGGCTCCAAAAAACCGACTCATTTCCTATCCCATATTCTATAAAATAATCATAGTGACGTTAATTATAGATGAAACCCAACTTAAGAAAATCCTTTTGTGCAAATTGAAAGGAGATACCTAAAAAAGAGGTAATTTTTTTATTAAACTCTTTCAAAGTTGTTTTCTTCTTTTACTTAAACTTCCAAAATTGTTTACTTAATAAAATAATAACTACATAATCTAATGTATTCTTATATTTTTTTTATGATTATGGGAAAACCATATTCCTCCTTTGACAAATCCTATATAAAACAATATCACCATGCGTACATATGTATGACTTACCTTCTCCATGCCATAGTGTACACTATTTATCAAGTAAAATTTATTCATATGGGTATAAAGATGAATATAAAGGATGTAAATATTAAATATAACGTGATATTGTTTCATTAAAATTAATATTTAATCCAATTCCACACCATTTAACCATAAACAAAATGATACCATCGCTCGTGTATATGTACGAATTACCGCCTCTAGGACGTGATGAGTTTCATATTCCACATTCACCATCCAAGAAGGAGTATAAAATATATATTATGAATAAGTATGAAATATGTGACATAATAATGCAACTGGAATAAAATATATTTTTATTTACATATATCTCATTCACTTACTTCCATTCAACATGATAATAAAATGGAAATAACTTTCTTGCATACATACGACCTATCGTATCAATGAACGGTGTATTACATTTCACACACATATATATACATTTAAATTATATATATATATATATATATTATATGACATATAAATCTTGTTATAAATACTGTAAGTATGTAAATTATGATCTTTGTAATAAGATCAAGAATAACAAGACAAAACACATATGATAAACAAAGCGATTATTACCCGAAATGTTGTATTAACTTGGAAATTATTAATAAAGCGGTAATATAAAGACATAAATGAATCATTTATGACATCATAAATATTATTATGGTTCTGTTAGAAGTTAATAATATATTTATAAACATTATACATGAGTTTTAGACACATATGTAGAGTATTAGACCTCAAGTTAGGGTATTCCGTAACACTTCTTATTTTCATGAGATATATGTCTTTTTGATCACTATTTATCATATGTGGTGTATGTAATACCCAAATTATGTTTCAAATAATGAATAAATTTATCTTAATGGAATTTAATGATTAATTTGAATATATTGGTCTTATTATTTTAATGTTCAAAGTGTCATCGGACACTTTGAATGTTTAAAGAAATAATCCTTTCTCTATTTCAATATTATTGATATTATGATACGTATTTATTTATATGTATATAAAGGATTATAAGAAAAATTAGTCCTTTTAATTCTACTCAAATATTTTCAAAAGTAATATTTTATTGTTTTTATGTAATGCACTCTTTAACTAAATCATCATTTTAATTATCTTAAAGATTAATTATTCTAAATCATTCACATTAATGTACATGTTTTAAAAATGGGTTTAAGGATTTATTTATATAGAAATGAATGTTATAAAATGTTAATTCCTTTTAAATGTTTCAGTGTGGTACGTGACACTTTGATTCAGAAATATCTTTTTGAATGTCTTCATTTATAAAGTGCACAACATTTGAAAAAATGATTTCAAAGATAAAGGGATATTTGTATGAATATATTTTAATGATTTTATTTGATTATTCTCATATATATCAACATCCTATGTTGTATTTTATACTTAATTGATGTTGATTTATTATGATACAATATAAAATATTATATTTAAGGGTTTATGATATGTTTGATTGTGGATGTGCTATTTTGATACCATTCATGGTTTATGGTTAAAGTATTAATATTACATATTATAGATTTAATAAGAATGTTTACATCATGTTTCACCCATTTCATATAAGGAATTAATTTAAATTATAAATTAATGGGTTGGGTACCACTTAATGGAATCCCTACAGGTTTGGAACAGGTTGTTGAAATCCCTATTGGCTGGGGAACGATTAATGAAATCCCCTTAATGCATAGATAGTTCTCATGAGACAAACTAATTTGGGTTTTGACTATCGTGTTACCTGTATGGTCTCATCCTGAGGCCTTCCTAGTATGTCCAAAATTATGCATTCACACATTATGAGATTATTAATCGATATTACATGTGATAATTAGACTATTATAATATCCATGTGAATGTTTAAATGGTATTATTTGATTTATTCTTGTAATATTATGCTAAATATTATGTTTAAAAGGCTTTTATTTTATTTTTATACTTACCTTAAAAGTTTATGATTATTTATGAATGATTCAACTATATTTGTTTAACCTTAATAAGCAACTGAGCTCATCCCTTTCTTATGTTTTGTTTTCCTAGGATGTGAGGAAGTTTTCTATGATTTATACACAGAGTTAAACAAGGAGAATAATGATGTTCTTAGAGGAATATATATACTGTATTTTATGATCGAAATTGTATTGTAAATTTAATATTTGTAATATATTTTCCCAAGATTTGATTCCTTGTAACCATTAAAATGTATTAAAATAATTCACTAGATCCGGGCATCTAGAGTTGGGGCATTACAATTGGTATCCAAGGATGTTTAACAACAACCTTGGAAAATATATTTAGAAAACATTTATTTGGGATCATAACACTAAGATAGACTTTGAGGATAACAATAGATGAACATCCTAAAATTTTGGTAATATAGAGACTATGTGGTTATTCCAATAAAACATATCACTATCTGGATACTATAAGTGAACATAGTTCTGTAACTGATGTACCTTGGAGTAATAACTCTGATAAGGTGTTTTGAGTATGACTTGGGGTAACCTGGTACACGAGAATGTGCCTTACTGTGCACCGGGTTTGACACTCCTAGAAGATATGCTTAAGATAATTCACATTTTGTATAGAAATTGTTATGAAGTATTTATGATTAAATATGTCCCCAAATAAATCATTTTTATTATTTTGAGAAATGATATGTGTAAAAATTCAATTAATGATTAACATTTTTATTGTATTTAGATTATGAATTACGATATGATCTATCCTAGTGTATTTCATCATTTAGAAATAGAGTCCAGTATAAGGAATGATAACTCCACCAATACACATGATACAAAGAGTAAGAAAGATAATATCAATCATGGATTTAAGCCATTTTTAAAGGAAATAGTCTCCCACATATTTTCATCCCATGAAGAAATAGTATCATGTGTTAATAAGATAAGTAAATAAATTTCTTGCGTTCTATGTCTTTGAAGTAAAGAAAAATAAGAAGTGGATGGTAGAGGAAATGATATATAAAGGGAAGAATGGAATGATTGATTTCCCTACATGTTATAAATATGGAAAGAATAACCCTGGTAAATGCCTGAAGGGAATGAGATTTTATAATAATTGTGGAGTAAAATTACACCATGTTCATGATAGAAATGGTAAGAAAAAGTTTCAAATGTAAAATGATTCTTCTTCAAGGAGATGCGAACAATGATAATCAATGTTCCAATCATCAAAGAATACCTCAGATGATACCATTTGACAATAATCATGTTATGAAACTAACGTAGATGAATAGAAATGATTAATGTGCTAATATTGTTAATGAAGAATTATGTCATTTTATTATTGTATCAATGATGTACTGGTAATATGAATTATGAAAATAAATAAGCATTGTACTATGGTACTATTTCATTATAGATTTTATATTGTGTGGTACCATGTAAAGTGACATAGTTGCTTGGTAAACTTGTTGGAAAATATACAGTTAAGGGAAATATAACCCTTAACTTGTTTCTAATAACGAGATAATTATGTTTGAATAAAGATATTATTGATTTGGAGAATGTATATTGGATATTTTAAACTACCTTAGAGCTGGTAAGAATTTTGTTTATTCCATCATTTTTGTAGTATACTACATTTTTTGATTTAAGGAGTATATCCAATATTCTTTGTTTTACGTTAGAAATAAGAAAGATGTAAGATATTCAATATGGTTATAAGGTAATTTAGGGTATTACCAAGATTTAGGAGGATACATGATGAATGTATTCACATATTTGGTATGTGACATAAGTGATCCTCATTTTGTTATGTTGATTTTATAAATATAGTGCCTTGCCTACAAATTATTGGAATATGAGTTTGGACAGATGTAATTTAGATGTGTCTAATGTTTGGAATGGATTAATTTGGATATTGGACAGTATTTTTTAAGGTTAAAATGATTCATAATATTTTTTGAAATAATATAGTTTTATGAAACAGAAAAAAATTCTCCTCTGGAAATTCCGCAATACTTGAACCAACAACTGAAGGGTGACAAGGGTGCGTCCCCAACCACTTGACTATGTGATGTACTGGTTTTGATAACATAGTTTTTTATTTAAATTTTCTAAAATATTAATTATAAAATCATGTTTTAAACCCTATACTATTAAGATAAAAAGATTATTTTTGAATTTTATTATCTTTTAGAGAGAAAGATGTGCTTGTAATAGAAATTAGTTAAAGGATAAAAATCTACTTATCAAGTATGTATTCTTCCTTTTGTTATTATTCTATGAATTAAATTAATTCTTAAACTTTAGGGTAAATATCATAAATCCAATAATGTTTTCATTATACTTGATTTTGCGATGAATCAAAGGTTCATTTGGATCATCTTAGATTTATAGTTTATTGGTTGTTAACTTTCTGCTAATGATCTTCTATATCACTCTCCATCTGATCATGATGGTAAAATTTTCTTTCAAATCCATGATTTTCAACATCGAATCCCAGTTTGTGTTATCTCTAGTGGCCTTTGTAATTCCCATTCTCTATTTTAAAATATATGTCTCATTAATCATTTACCGATGTGGGATTTCAATAAAGTTATTTTTTGAAGTCCAACCCCTAGTTTTTTTATTAAAAGTTTAAATTGTGAGGATTTAATTTATTGAAGGAGGGGAGAATGTAACACCAAAATATTTTGTGGTATGTTATCTTCCATAGCTTGTTCTTCATTCAATAACAACTAGGCTTGTTTAACACACATGATTGAGTTTCTACGAAACACCACTTTAGTGTTAAAATTATTTAAATGATATATTTATAACTTATCCATTAAATATAGTGACAAAAATAGTAAATAATTATTTTTAAATGTTACTTATAATTTTTTTTACATAAATAAAACATATTTATAAGGGATTTTTTATCTTTTGGTAAAATAGATAAATTTTAAGAAATATTATTTTCTTGAACGAACTACTTTTTATATCCTTTCGTGAATAATAATAAAATTAATTTTAGACACTCATTGAAATGTAATTTGGAAAAATATACTACATTTTTCAAGTCATAATATCAAAATTATCTTGTTATGAATTTTTGGTATTTTTCTAAAAAGTTTCAATTTTTGATGAATAATGAAAACATTGCATAATTGTTTAAAAGATGACCTTTTCATTTAAATAATTATTTTACATTAAATTTATTTTAAATTCACAATAAATAAATAATATATATATTAAACCAAAGTAGTTCATTGAAATAATTTTTATAATATAATTATATATAAAAATTCATTGAACCTTTTTAACGTCCTTTTACCCGCCTACTAGCCACATTTGCAGATTTGCGTTAAACATAATTTTACTGCTTCAATGAATTCAATTTAGATAAAAGGAAATAAATTTTATTAATAATTATGATAAATTTTGTTCAATAGGATCAAAAGAATTTTTGGTGAATTGTAACTTTTTAATTTTATTTACCACGGTTAAAGGTAAGTAGGGTAAATAAAGGTAAAAATAATATTATAATAATATATAATTACCCTGACAGTTGTCATTTTTTATTAGATAAACGTGTTTCAACCAAAATTATGTTTAGGTAAAAAATATGATCCTTTTTAATCCACTGGTGTTAAATGAAGACATTTATAATATTTTATTTAAAGAAGAGTTAAAAGTTTCATTTTCAAATTTGAATAACCAAATAATTTTTAATATAGGGCTATACCTAAGATAAATTATAATATAAATTTTCATTGTAAATATAATAAATTTATCTAAATCCTGATAATTTATTTATTCTTTTTATACAATAAATAATTATATTTAATTATGACACAATTATGACGTAGTAATTGATTTATTAAAGAATCTATAAAATAAATTCTATTAATAGTATTAAAATAAATAATATTTGACTTAATTAATTAAATAAACTAATTTCACAGATAACTTAGACATGTTAGTGAAATATTTGATGTATTTATTTGATGTTATCAATTAGGATTGATATTTTTAAAAATGAAAATAATAAATAGTATAAAAATAGATATAAACGATATTTTTAAAATAAATAATATTTTATAAAATGATATAAATGTAATAAAAATATAAGGTTAATTCATATAAATTTATAATGTCAAAGATGTCATAACTTATCAAATTGGGGTTCTTTTATAATTTTATAGTTATTATATTAATCCTATTGTTAAAAAATATATGAAGACTCAATAAGAGTTAAACTGTTTAACTAAAGGTTAAATCCAAAAGATAAGGTTACATTTATAACGTAAACTGTATAAAATATATCAAATGAGAGTATTTAGAGCCACAATCATCCTATACTATAATTAAATCACTTTATACCTATTATAAACTGAAAATTAATTTATAATAAATATATAATAAATTAATATTTCAATATTTTCTTAAAGTGCCCCTTACCCCCTATAAAAGGGAACTTACCTTCACTTTAATTCACACCTCCAAATACCCTTCGATAATAAAAAAACTACCTATTTAATCTCAAAAATTACATAAAATTATCTTATAGGGTTTAATTTGGAAAAAAATCGTTTTTAAGGAGTCCTTTTTTGCAAATAAAAAGGAGATACCATAAAAAGAAGTAACCGTTTTATCAATCAATTTCAATGTTCTTTTCTTCTTATACTTCCACTTCTTAAGTTGTTTCAATAATAAAATAATAAATAAAGAATTTAATATATATTGAGACATTTTATGGTTATAGTAAATCTATATTTCTCCTTTTACCCATCCTACAAAAAATAATATCATCATACATTCATATGTACGGCTTACCGCCTCCTTGCTGTGGTGAAGACTATTTTTTATGTACACATTACTTATATGGTTATAATGATGAATATAATCTATGTAAATCACAAATATAAATGATATTGTTTTTTTTAAAATACATATTAAATCCAATTATATACCATTTAACCATTAAGTAAATTATACTATCACCCGTGCGTTCGTACGACATACCGTCTCCACGACGCGATGAAATTCATCTTCCATGTTCACCATCCAAGAATGATTATAAATATATATATTATGAATAAGTATGAAATATATGACATAATTATTCTAATAGAATAATATATATATATATCTGTGTGTGTGTGTGTGTGTTTGTGTGTACATATATTTTATTCACCTACTTCCATTCGATATGATAAAAAAACCGAAACAACATTCAAGCGTACGTACGACCTATCATCTCCATTAACAGTGTATTCCACTTCATATATATAAAAATTATATATATATATTTATATTATGAATATATATGATATGTAAATAATGTTATTAATTATGGAATTACGTAATTATGATATATTTAATAAGATAAAGAATAAAAAGTAAAACACACATACGATAAACATAGCAATTATTACCCAAGATGTTTATTTAACCTAGAAATTATTAATAAATAAGAAAAATAAAGTCACAAATTAATCATGTATGATATAATTAATATTATTATGGTTCTATTAGAAGTTAATAATATGTTTAAAAATATTATATAGAATTTTGGACATGTACGGAGAGTATCAGACCTAAGGTAAGAGAATTCCATCCCACTTTTAATTTTCTTGAGATATAAGCCAGGTTCATCAAATATTTCTTGAGTGTGATGTATGTAATGCCATGATTATGTTAGATATCAAGAATAAATTTATTTTCATGTTATTTGAAGATTCATTGGAAGATATTGGGCTTATTATTTAAATGTTTAAAGATGCAGGAGATTCTTTAAATGTTTAAAGAATTAATCATTTATTCATTTCAATATTATTAATATTATCATACATATTTATTTATGTGTATATAAAGGATTATATATAAGGTTTTATGTATATTTTTTATTTTATGAAAATATTTTCAAAATGAATATTTTTAAGGTTTTATATAATGGAATCTTAAACTAAAACATCATTATAACTATTTTAATGATTTATTCTTCTAAAATTTTCTCATTAATGCCCATGTTTTCAAAATGGTTTTAAGGAATTATTTATATGGACATGAATGTTTTGAAATTTTAATTCCTTTAAAATATATCAAAGGGGTATGGGAAAATGTAATTAAAAAATATGCTTTTAAATATGTTCTTCTATAAAGTGCACCACTTTTGATTAAATGATTTCAAAGGAAAAGGGGTATTTATCAGAAGATATTTTAATGATTTCATTAGATTATTTTAATCTATGTGAACATAATATATTGGATTTTGTGCTTAATTCCTGTTTATTTATTATAATAAAATGAAAAATATTTTATATAAGTGTTTATGATATGTTTGACTGTGGATGTGCTACTTTGATAAAATTCATGGTTTATTGTTAAAGTATTAACATTTCATATGCTAGTTTTAATAGGAATGTTTTTGTCATGTTTCTTCATTTTCATATGTGGAATGCATTTGAATTAGAATGAAACAGGTTGGGGACTAGTTAATGAATTTCCTATGGGTTGGGATCATATTAATGATTGCCCTATGGGTTAGCGACCGGTGAATGAAATACACTCGATGCATTTATAGTTCCCATGAGACAAACTAATTTGGGTTTTGATTAACATATTACCCATATTGTCACATCATTATCCCTTGATGGTATGTTCAAAATTATGAACTCCCACATTATGAGATTAGTAATTGAAATCACATGTGATTATTTAACAAGTAGAATATCTATTTATGTGTTTAAATATCATTAATTTATTTATTCATTCCATATTATGTTGAAGATTCTATTTTAAAGGCTTGTGTTTTTGTTTTATACCCAACTTAAAACATTGTGCTTATTTATGAAATATTATACCGTATTGTGTAACCTTACTATGAATCTGACCTCATCCTTTTGTTATATTTGAATTTCCCAGGATTATGAGAAGTTTTTTAGGATTGATATGAATGGTTAAACTAGATGAATAGAGGAATTCTAAAAGGATTATATATGTTGTATTTTATGTTCAAAATTTTAATTTAATGTTCATGTTTGTAATCTATTTTCTAAGAAATCTAAACTGGTTTTTCCTTGGGAATTTTATTCTTTGTAATCATGATAAAGTATTAAAAAAATGTAATAGATTTAGGAATCTAGAGTCAGGGCGTTATAGTAGAGTAGACTAAAACTCAATAAATTATGATTCTACCCATCAACAAATAAAAATTAATTTTACCCCAGACTTTGATCTCCTATTTAAGTTATTCTCACAGACTTTATATATATATAGACAAATCATTCCAAAAACTCACCATCCATACTCAATTCATTTAAACAATCATAAATATGTTTTGAAACCAATCATTTGGAAGGAACAACCAATATTTAGAATCCCTAGCATGGTTATATTATAATTTTTCTATGTAGTTTCAGAAGAAAATAGTATATATTTAATAAATATTTGAATTGCCTTACCTTTATCAACATATTTTATCTTTTCTAGAAGTCAAGTCATGAAATGATTAGAACAATGACCCCACATACAACATCTTCTACAAATTACTTCAAAGTTATAAAAATTATTCTGAATTGGTATAAAATTTTAGTTACTGGTAAAATATTTCAACCATTGAGAGTTACTTATCATATTATTAGAATAACTCACCAATGATTCAACCTTATTTATTGATAGTGATATATTGAATTAGCATGCACATGATTATGGTCTAAACAATCGAAAACACTAGTAGTAGACTATGAACGTTGATATTTGATACAGATAATAATTGTATTCTGAATATTTTTTCTACTATTTTTACATAAGCCATAATTTTATTTTATTAGAGGGAAGTTATATTTTTGGGATATTTTTTCACTTCTTATGATATAGATATTGTGTCTTCCTCAATATTTTTTTTATAAATTGGTAAAAATTGGTTCTACAACCTACATTGTTATAGTCAATAGGATTAATGTGTGATTTATTAAAATAAAAAGTAACCTTTCTTTTTTCAACATTATTTTCTCTAGATTATGATGATTTATCCTTATCCTATACTAGTTTGGGGAAGTATACTCTTATCTTCCTAAAATAATTATAATCTTCCTGATACATTGAATTTGAAATATATAATTATTATTTACTTAGTGATAGTTTCAGGTCAATTAATGTAACCATATTATCTCACACATCCACTTTCAATTTTATTTTTTATTTCATAAATTCAAGTTTATTCCATCTTGATATATTCCCAATTTCCATAAACCATATTTTCAATATCCTTCATCAATTACCTCTTATCCTTATTTATTATTGTCTTATACTCAAGATATGCTTTCATTTTATCATTTGACAAGTATTCCATATCTACTAGTTCATTTCCATCTTCTCCACTTATTTACAGTTTAATACCTATTTTAATAAAATCCATTAAATATATGAAATTTTCATCAATTTAAACATAGTATTGGATACTTGACGAGGAGGCAACTTCTTTATTACTTATAAAACATCTTCGTTTTCTTCTATACAACTTAATAATTATTCCACTAAATTCAGTAACTTTTTTGATTTCATAGACGATTTCTCTTTTAGGGTCATCAACATATTTATTCTATTTATGTTGATAAAAATTATTCTTTTGACACTTTATAAAAATATATCCAATCTAATTAGAAATATAATTCATAAGTTTAGTTTTACTTTATATTTATATTTTTCCATTAATGAATTTTCTTGATATAAAATCAATAAATCTTATATATTCTCTATCTTATTTCACATTATCAGATTCACATGACATTTCATCTTCATGTTCTTTGATTTTTGTTTTTTCTCATACCCTCAAATACCATTTAACCTTCTATAATATTTATAAAAGTTATAGATTTTAACATATCATTTGAAAAAAATAATATTTTAGTAATTTATAATGGTTAAGATCCTATATATCTTAAAAAGATGAAATTGAAGGAAAAAACATATCTGGAAAAGTTTTCATCAAATTTATAAAAATTGTGGAATGATTAACTTATCTCCATACCATCAAATATTGATGACAACATCATTGACTCTAGTAAAGTAGTTGTCAATGTTTTATTCATTATACATATTTTTAACAATAAAAGTTATTCTCTAAAATTTCAATTTGACCGCCCAAATTTTTTCATTTACTTCATAGTATCTTTCCTAATTATCCCAAATTTAATTATATGTTTTAAGACCAAAGAATTGATGTATAAATTTTCTATGAGTAAAATGTAAATTTAATTTTTATCTTTTCTAAAAAATATCATATTTTCCTTGTTATTAAAATATATAGATTCATTCTTATCAGTATTGGAAACCCACTATTTCTTCATCTATATATTCTAATCCAAAATATATAATGATAGTTCCGTGTCTTATTCTTCCAAATGTGATAGTTTTTCCCATCTAATGTTAAAACACCCCTACAATTTACTAAATTCAGGTTTTATAACATTATCTATAATCAATTTTGGATATTTTAGAGGAAATATTGTAAATCTATAACCAATTGAAGTGTCGAAGTTTGATTATATACATTTGAGGAAAAGGGGGAGAATAAGTAACACTTTTTATGATTTCTTCCTTTTTAAAAATACTTTGTAACTATATAAAGTCTGATATCATTCTATTTAATCTCTTATATTTACTAAAATATTATAGGAATTAAAATCAACAAGGAATAATTATTTTTTTAGGGTTCATCCAGTAAATTGAAATCATAATCCTTACTGTGACAGGTTAGTCACCCCAATCAAAGATTCATCTACTATAAATATAAGTTGTTACAATAGGAATATTCAAGATCTAATTCTAAAAAATCCATAAGCATTACATTAAATATTACATCTATAAATAAACCGGAATAAAAAATTCCTTATTTATTAATAATTAATTTATAATTGACTGATAAAGATCACTTATTACTCCTAATTTCATTGGTAATAGTTAATAAAGAGCTTACTCAATTATCCTTCAAGATAAAAAACTACATGTGCTATCATCTTCAAGAAATTTGACTTATGATAATCATGATTATGTCAATTAGTCTTTATCACTGGTTTTATATTACTAATGATCTGGTTTTCAGTCTTGAATCATTGGATACATGGGATCTATAAGTTATTCTTTTGTATTATGAAAACTCTGAACATTAGAATTTTTTTCCCTAATAAATATAATAGGACATCAATGAAAAATGTACTATACACTTTATATAATTCATGATCCAAATTAACTTTTTTATTTTCCTATTTTATATTTATTGTGAGTTCCATGAATACTATTTAAGTATTTTTAATATTGAAATATTCCATGATTATTAGCCAGGTGATCATTTCTAATTAAAACTAGTCAACATATTTCTTAGATTTAATTTTTTGGCATTAAAACTCATTAAATTTCAATAAAAAATATAGACTTTTAAATTTCCAAGAGACATGTAAAATTATCATATTTGAAAACCTCTAAAAAATCTAGGATATTTTAATTTATTCCCCACTAGAATTAATTATTTAATTCATTGAGATTCATTATGTTGAACATTTATTAGGACATGACAGCTATTAATTTTATATAACAACATTCATTTGATTCTTCAGACTCTACTAGAATCACAACCCATCTAGGTTTTATGGTTATTATATCAATTAATAAATATATTAAGCAGAATATAGTTTTATTTTTCCAGAATATTTATTCTAAAATTTCTCATTTAATTCAAAAAGTAATGAAAATTATCAATCTCAAGTTTACATTACAAAGTAATATAAAAAACCTTACAATGTACATGAACATTATGAAGCACAATACTTAACATAAAAAATATGCGAAGGAACATTACACAGTTTCTTCTTGATTTTTCCTAAATCTAGTAAAATTATGGACTTTTTTGAACATTAATAAGATCCAAAAAAACCATATATAGAGTCCTACACAACCTTATGAATATCTATAAAAACCATTAAAAGTCAATATGAAGCATATAAATATATAATTTTTCTATTTTCCTACATTTGAGTAAACCTCACATTGTCTATATAATGAACATTGTAATGTTCATGCATCTTCCAATTTTATATTAGTACCCACTACCCTTATGGAAATTTCAATACCAACCTTATGAATTTTATTGGAGGTCCAAATATTATCAATTTCATCAAACCCATAAACAAGGAATAATGCTAACCAACTAAAACTTTCTTGAAATCTCCTTAAATACATTGAATCACCAAAAACTAATGTTGAAACATATTAAAATACTTTTTACACATGTATAAAAATAAATATAATCTATCTTCTTCAATAATTTTACTGGGTACATCAATCTCTCTTTTCATATTTGCAGTCAAAATTTCTTGACTCTTAAATAAAATTATAAAAATCATTTAAGAAAAATCAAATCATAGCCTATATCAAATGAGATAAATCCTCACACAAAACTAAAAGATAATATATGATTTTTGATATATTTTTATGCCTCAATGGAAAATAAATGTTTTCCACATAATTTTAATATTATCCCTTTTAGTTCATGATCCCCTTTTTTGTTCTAATTTTCTCACACCTTTTATAGTGATACTAACACGTAGATATGGGACTAATAAAGAGAATTATTACCTTCCCCCATAATATTTTGTACATATATCCCACTTTAGAATAGAATTCAAATCAATGTAGGTGTACCCCTCCCACACATATTTAAGCAAGGGGGAAGGAAGAACTTGATGTTTTATCCTTAATAAATAAATCCTTCCAATTGGCATAGTTTTTATTAAGATGTTAACATTATGATATTTGTTATAAATGTATTCCAGATTTATACCTCAATTACAAAACCATTATTTTATGAAATTATTGCCAAATTTTAAGGAGTTTGGATCCAATATTATGAAAAGTGTTCTTTGATAGCTTAATAACACTATGATTATTAAAGAAATTTCACTAGCCTATCAGTCTCATATTTTATGTATTATAACTGAATTTTATTCTATATAATCACTGTATAAGAACATAAACTTGCTATATAGTAATATAATATTATGATAAGAGTTACCGAATTTACATTTTTTTAATATAGAAAATCACACAACCTTAATTAATAAATAATGTTCAACATTAAGTGTATTTTATATGAGCATAATCGCCAAAACTATATGTTGTGTCCCAAAAAATATGGTCGATGATCTATGGGGGTTATAGGGGTGAATAGAATAGTTAAAAAATACAAGAAACTAAATCAATGTAAACATGAACATGCATGAGAAATAGAAAAAATAAGTAAATATTCATCTAATTTTTATTGTAGTTTTGATATAAAAGGAATCTACTTCTACTCATTACACCCTATTAACCCATAAGAGGTATGATATGCACTAAAGAAACTACTTTTAAAGTGGAGTCTCAATTATATTACATGATTATATTTATGTCATAAGTAATAACACAACACAACAATGACTTTTAAAAGGAGATTATTACTCATCTTGAAAAGGACTAATGTTGGAAGGGAAGAACATAAAACAATAATTCAATTTAATCACTTTTAATAAAAATAAAATAATTAAGTACATACTCATAGGAAGTAGTTGGTAAATGTTTTTATAGAATTATTTAATAATAATAATTTATTCCCATCTAATGAATTTTTAAATCCTTTCAAGTTGGTAAAGATTGTATAGTTCATGTTCTTCCTTGAGAGTCATCCAATAGTAATTAAATTCTTTGACCAGGATATAAGATTCCTGAGACACATACACCTAGATTTGATTCTAAAAACCACACTATTTATATACTATATTGATACCAACTGAGGTGTACTAAGAATAACATACATGTATATTTCATTATTTAAGATTAATGATGAATACAACTCACAATAATACAGACCATAGAACCCAAATTTTTAGTATATATAGTGATTATCCATATAAAGAAATTATTTTTCAATGTCTTAATCATTTTTCCGATGATGTATTATCAATAGAAACCCCTTTTCAACATATCAAACATAACATTATTCTTCATAACATAAGGAATGAAGTCATAATAAAAATGTAAAATCAAATTCCCTATAAGTGTAAATTTAGTATACATAAATCTATTATTATAATAAGAGAATGTGGGTTTGGAAAAAAATAATTATGATATATATAATATTAGAAAATCATTCCAAATAACACATTGATTATGATTATTAAATCATGGAATATAAATCATAAGAAAATAATCTTGATTTATGAGATCATATCATAATCCTTAGAAAGTGTAATTAATATAAGAATATAAATCATATTTCAAGTCTACACACCATGAAATTCATTATATGCTAGGAATGATATAACCACCAGTGTACCTTCACAGGCGTAGTCTAATCACCCATATAACCTTTTGAGATCAGTAAATATTAAACATTAGACAATGCATTTTAGGTATATAATGGAAACACCCATCATATAAATAAATTTTTTAATATTTATGAAATAATAACATAAATGAAATAATCATTCACTTAAATCATGATTAACTTGTTAAAAAGAAACAATTTTCATGAAAATTTACCTAAACAAATCTTAATTCATATATAGAAATATTATGGTTGGAATCATTAGATAATATTCCCAATGATATATAAAAATCAACAGATGATATTAACTTAGATGATTTTTTCAATAAAATCATTGTGAATATTCTTCAAAAAATAATCAGAAATACCATTTCATTTTTGAAACATTTAAAAAATAAAAGCTCATAGAATAACTATATAAGGGCCCAACCTTAAACAATACACAATCTGGTAAATTCTCTTTGAATTCACTTTATTACATTACAAAAAATATTTTCAGTTTAGAGTGTTAGATAATTAAGATTTAATTCATACATATCAACCCACAAAAAAATTGGTTACTAGTGAAAGAATATAAATTTCTTTTATAAAACTAATTTTTTAAATAAAACATGAAATCTTTTCAGGATTAATCTAGAAAACTTTCAGTTTGGATTACTATTTAATTTTACAAATTCTTAAACCTTGTGAAAAACATTTTAAAATTTGGTATGAGAACAAAAGATCAGAAAGGGATATAAAAAGATTGAAATAAACTATTATTATATAAATACATAAAATTATATGAAATAATTTCCATAAAGGCATACTTCTCACCCTTAAAGTATCATATACACACTTGTGAAAAACATGAGATTTCTATAAAACATAGAAAAACCAAAATAAACCATATAGTATAATTTAAAAATTAATTACATAATATTGTAACACATTTAGATACCTTATGATTTTTAACACTCATAGCTACTTTACATTGTGACCCTCATGGTAGCTTTATGGTGTAACCATCAGAGTTACACTTTGAGTAAACATACAACCAACCTTCAACATAAACATGCCCAATGAATTAGAGGGAGATATATGACCCACCCTTAATCATAAAATATTGACAAGAACAAATAATTAATCCTAAAACATGAATACATTCATCATAAAAACATTATTTTTTTAATTTTTTAAATAATAAATTTAGAAGAATGATTTTAATGAAAAATTTCCTTACTTAAAACATGAAAAATATACATTTTTGAAAACCTTTGAGAGTAATTTTTAAATCCCAATTTTATAAAATTTATATCCATATAAATAAATTTGTTGAAAACATTTTGAATATGTTTTCTTAAAATATAATTTTTTTGAAGAATAAATGAATAAAATATTTAAAATAATGTTTTAGTTAAATATTCCCTTACCTAAAACCACAAAAATATCCATTTTGGAAAAAGTTGGAGAGTAATTTTTAAATATAAATTTTATAAAATTAATTTAAATATAAATACATTCATATAAATAATTTAGAATACATTTTATTAAAATTGAAATATTTAGAAGATTTAATCATTAAAACATTTAAAATAATTATTTAGTTAAAGAGGCCCTTGCCTCGGGTTCTTCTTACTTAAAATGTGTTCGAACATCCAATATAATAATTTAAATAGTATTATTAATATGTTACTGAAATATATTCATATATATATATATATATAAATATACATATATAAAACCTTATATGATATTTTAATAACAACTATACACATATTTATTAACAATATTTTGTTATTTCAATTATTTCTAGGTGCGTTATTTTCAAGGTCTACGTTTTTGGTTTAATTTTTATTTTCTTGTCAAATGGAAGAAAAAATACAGAATTTAACAAAGTTAGATTTTAATTTTTAAATTATTTATTATATAAAAATAGTTGTTTCTTAAAAAATAATATGGATTTCACTTGAAAATGGGTGAGAAATCGTGAGGTCCCCTTGAACTAGGATTGATTATTGGGAAGAATTAAGGAGGGAACCTTTATAAACATGTAATTATCCATAAAATAATGTTGATATTATTTGGATATATAATTTTGAAACATATAAACATAATATTTAAGAAATTAAAAAATTATACAACCATTAAATTAGGGTAAGGAGAGAGAAAGTGTAACCCAAAGGGAAAATGGAGGTTCGGAAAGAAACCCTTACTTGTGTCCAAAAGTGTTATAGACTTGAACATAATGTACAATATAATCAAGTTAAATACATTAATTAATTGATTAATATTTTTTATATATTTATTTTAGTTATTTAAATTTTATTTTATTTTTTATGTTCTTTTTGATGATTTGATTGATTCAATTTTTTTTTTGTTTGGGAGTGTTTGTTTCCATGGTTTTCAGGATCAGTTTAGTTGTATACATGTATGGAAAATCATGTATAATAAGGATAATTTTCCAAAATTGAAATTAAAGGTTTTTAATGAACATATTGAAAATTAAATGGTCTTATATATCATTTTGGAAATATGTTACGTAGAATAATCATTAGTTAAAAAATTAGTGATGAATGTTAGTTTATTTTGGTGAATTTTGATCATTACAAACCTCCTTTTCTTTATTAATTAATATTATGTAAAAAACTCTTTCAAGAACTTAATATATAATATAGTATGTATTTTAAAATCTTATTTAACGAAAATAATGGTTTTATGACCATCCTAGAATGCGTTAAAGAAAAAATAAAATGCATCGTCCACGATGTCGGTAAATCGACACATCACGAGTGATGATTATATTTTTAGAATAAATGGTGGAGGAGATGGATTTTGATCATTATTTTTTCAATAAACATGCTAAATTTATCAAATAAATATATGATACTCTAGTTTTCATCACTCTTGGATTAGTGTAGATGAGGATAGAATAAGTAAAGAAAAGAAATTGAAAATAATTTAAAAGAAAAGGAAGAAGGTTTCTACATCCTGAATTCTCCTCCTTGAGAACCTCCTTAAAGACCATGGTTTTGGGAGTTTGGGGAGACAAAACGGTCTTGGAAACGTGTAATATTCATTATAATATAACTATATATAAATTTAACAATCTAAAATGCTTTTAGATGTGAGGATAAGAGATGGTGAGGTGTGGTATTTATAGTGGGGGAGATGGGTGTTTTTTGAATTTTTTTTTGAATTTTTATTATGTTGGATCAAGGCTATGAAGAATTTAAATATTATTATAAAATATATTAAAATAATTAATGAATGTTCAATATTATGGTACCCAAATTATTTATAACTCAAGTAATAGTTTATTTAATCAATAATGTATAAAAACCATAAATTACGATATTTTACTATTCCCAAAAATAAAAATATTTTTGGAAAATTACAAAAAAATTAACCCTAACCATTTTGTGGTTTGTATAATTCAAAAATAAACTCAATTTTATAATTTTTTTTTCTAATTCTGGGTAATTTATTTTTAATTAAAATCATAATTTAATAAAAAATACAAGTTTAAAAAATATAACATTTTTTAACACTTTGAAAATTTAACAAAGGTCTCATCAAATTATATTTTAATAATAAGAAAATGAAATATTAATTTATGAGTCTATTTTATGAAAATATATTTTTTAAAATCATTATATTAATTATAAAATTGTAATAAAAAAATTAGGACTCACAAAAATACCAAAACATAATATATAATTTTCAAAAAAAAAATTATTTACTTATTCAATGATACAAATATGTCATATTTTCAATTATAAGAAACATAAATTCTATTTATACTCTCATAAGAAAGGTTAGCATTATATTATAAAATATTACTTAATTTCTATAAATATCACTAATTTCATTATAAATTTTTACTAAATTTAGCTATTTAATTCTAAAATGTAAAAATTATTTTATAAGTAGTTGAGTCTTTACATTCTTCTAAAATTATAGAAATTGCATCCTAACGATTTTTATTCACTTATTAAACAAGCGGGGATACCTTTCCCCCATAGAATTTTCTTAATACTATGTTTGTTCTTCAACCATGTGGTTTATCCACTAAACAATAAAATGTTGCATTATATAATTATAAATACTTTCTCTAATAAATCAAGAATCTGTATTTGATTTCTATTATAGGAAAGGTTCAATTATAGATGAACTAATTCTAGGCACAAAATGTGTGACTAATCTGGAACATAATTTCTCAACATTTAAATATAAAAAACATTTTGTACATGTGATAAACTCAGAGGCAATGCTACTCAATAGGAAATTGGTCCAACATTGTGTAGGATTTAAATTGGTCCAATGAACTGTGGGCTTAGGTTTCTGTTCTTAGCCAAACAAATTAATCATTTCCAATGAGTTATTTTAAAGGAAACATTATCACCTACATCGAATAAAATATCTTTCCTCCTATTATCAGCATAACTTTTACTGCATTGAGCTATCCTCATGTTTTGGTAGACTATCTTCACTTTCTCAGCCACTTCCTATACTATTTTTGGTCCCATCAACATTTTTTACATGAAATTATTCTAAAATTATAGATCTCAACATAAATTTATATATAATTCCCCAAAATGTTACATCTATATATTTGAATTATTTTTTTTATAATAAAAATGTTGAACTAAAGAATGTTGTTTATCTCAACATCACTGGAAGTCCATTGGAAAATTTAAAAGCATATCCTTCAATGTTTGAATTTTCTGCAATGATTTTCTATTAGACTGAGGGTGAAAGGATATGATGAAATTTAATTCATTTCGCAATGACTTATAATGGATTTCCCAAATGATAGACCTTAACTTGAGATAATTGTAATATATAATAGATAATAGAACTCCATGAAACATGAACATTTCTTTAACCTACTATAGGGAATGATGATATATGGAAATATTATCTCTAATAGAATGGAAATATGCAGATTTAGTCATCTGATCAATAATAAACCTAATCGGATTGTTACCTCAAGAAGTCTTCAGTTGTCCCACCATGAAGTCCATGGATATATTTTCTGATTTACACTATGGTACTGATAAAGGATAAAGAATACTCTTTGGTAGTTTTCCCTCTTCTTTAAACTATTGAAATGTCAAAAATTTCCTTCTAAAATAATCAATATCTCTTTTTATAACTTCCTACTAGTAAAATTCTTGAAGGTCTCTAAATATCTAAGTGATTCCAGGATGAACTAAAAATAATGAACTATAAGATTAATATAACAATTATTTCGTTAAATACAAATTACAAGGCACACATAATATCTTACAAAATATTAAAGACAAATCTTTATCAATGTTAAAATCTTGAAACTTACCCTTTTTAACCTATTATAACTTTTTCTAGAACTCCCCATCTTCCTTATATGGTTAATTAATTCTATCTAACAAATACAACTGCACTAACACCTGAAAAAATATAGAGAAATTTTACACACCAACACCATCCAATACAAAATTAATGAAATAATTAATGAAGGGTTCATGTTCTAAATGTAACATAGTTAATATAGAATGATGTTTTCCAATAAAAGCATCCACCAATTTTTTCTCCATTTATTGATGGTAATTGATTATGGAATCATAATATTTCCCTAGTTATAAATATATTATTTGTATCCTTTTCAATAAATTCTATGTAAATATATTGTTTTAACATCTATAGTCATCATATATTTTACATTAGTCATGATATAAATTAGGTATCCAAACTTTTAAATAAAAACTTATGATTCTAATTACAAATCATGTGGTGGTAAATTTAACTCATGAGGCTTCAATTGTCTTCAATCATAAGAAAATATATGACCATTCTACATTATAACACGACCAAGTTCCTTCAATAAAGCATTACTATAGATGAGAAAATCACCATTTCAGGATGGCAGGGCCAAAACAAGATCATTCACCAATCTCTTCTTCAGTTCCTAAAAACAAACATCACATTCCTCCTTTGAAAAATATTCGAACCCTTTTAATATTAACTATGTTTGTTGGATAGATAACTATGAAATGTTTTTAACAAACCGTCAGTAATAACCTGCTAATCCATGAAAATTATGAATTTCTACAACATTTTTTGTCTTGGCCACTCATAAACCAATTTTTTTGTAGGATCAGGTTTTATTCCATCTTTATTTACAATATGCCTAGGAAAAGAAATCTATTGCAACCCAAAATCACATTTGAAATTTTTTTCATCTACTTTATTTTCTTTGATAGTTTTTAAGACAATACGTAAATGTTTTCCAGGATCCTTATATCATTTTTTAAAGACTAAAATATTTTCAATAAATCCAACACCAAACATATCCCAATATATATAGAATATTCTATTCACACAATCCATGAATATAGAATGGAAACCTTTCAAATCAAAGGGCATAAAAATATACACATAATTTCCATATATAGTATACAAATATATTTTTGGGATGTCATCCTCTTTTAAATTCACCTGATGGTACCAAAATTAATGTCAATATTTAGAAAATACTAAGATCCCAAGAGATGACCTAAAAAGTACTATTTATGAGGAAAAGTATACTTATTCTTAATAGTAATTTTATCCAATGATCTATAAACTATTAAAATTATCATGGAGCCACCATTATTTTTAATAAACAAAATAGGATAACCCTATGGTGAACTTATATGGTAAATGAAACCTTTATCAAGAATCTCCCACAACTGGTTTTAAATTCATGAAGTTACACTAGATCTATTTTTTGGTTCTGGGAACAACATAAGCGCATTGTTAGGTGTTCCCAAATTTTATTTTACCATTTGCAATGATCAATCCGAGATTCGTCATGACGATAAAATGCCAGATCATTGGAATAGATAAAAGAACAAAAAGAAAAGAGGGAAGTCCCATAACCATAAAGAGGATCATCATATGTTGGTATTAATTAATTTAATTATTCATTTAATAAAATTTATAAGTATACATATGAGGGGGTGATGAAAATTTAAAGATATCGTCCATGGAGGTAGTAGTCTGTATGTACACAAATACAGTAGTTTCATTTTTCAATAGATGAAAATAATGTAGTTAATGGTTGATTCATAAATATAATAAATATTTTATCTAAAAATGAAATTTATTTCATTATATTAATATGTATATATAAAATTTTAATAATGGGAAAGAAGAGGGAAAGTTGAAAGAACTCGATAAGGACAAGTACCTATTCCATGGGTATCCCTCTTTGGATCACACCACAAGACATAATAGTTTGGTCTTTTGTAAATATCCTAACCTCTAAGTAATGTAAAAGTGTTTTTTGATGTTATTTGGGTAGATATTTTATTTTTTAATGTGGTCAATGTGTTCATATAGGTGAGGGAGAATGCCACTATTAGAGGTGAGAGGAGTGACACTTTCAAAATTACTCTTATCATTAAAAATAATGTAAATGAATTTCTCAATTAAAGTGTATTCAATTTATCCAAAATTCTAAGACAAGACAAAAGAGTTAAAAGTACCATTAACTAATAAAATAAATATAAGTTCTTTTGATAATTGAATCCATCAACATTAGTTTTATCCCATTTAAATACTTTTTAACCTTTACGATGATTACTTAACTTTAACCATGGTAACTATTCTTTATGAACAAAAATGAAATGAAATTTATTAATATATTTGAACATTTAGATTCCAAATAATAACTATTTGATTAAAATATATTTAAAAAGTGATAAAATTTAATTTTGATATACATACACATAACACAATAAACATATCCTTTAGAAAAATTTTATTTTAAGCATAAAAATTAATTTACATAAAAATCATGTATAATATTGATTCCCATGACCATTATTTATTTATTAAGTTATAGATAAGTTTTTATTACTTTCCCGTAAATCCAAAACCTAGTTGATCATTTTTAATACTTAATTAATATAAAGTAATCAAAACATATAATTATTATAATAAAATATTACTTTGGTTCTGAAAATCCAATCATTATTTTTCCAATTCAATATAATATTTTTATATGATTTATTTTAATACATATTGATTAAATCATAAGGGTTCATATAATTTTAAACCATTATTATGTGATAATGATTTCATAAATATTCTAGTAATTTTAAATGCAATATTTTCACTATACAACTGAAAATAAATAAAATTTAGGAAAATCCTATAAAATTACCCTAAGTTAATTTTTAAATGATGATTTCAAAAAAAATTAATTTTTTAAAATTCAAATTATAATATTTTAAAAAATTAACTTCTAAATAAATCATGTTTAATATGTAACAAAAATAAATTGTAAACCGAAAATTTGTATTTATCTATGAATAATGAAAATTGTAATTCATATAATTACTTAATCGGTTTTGGAAATTATTTTAATTCAATTTTATCATCATAAATAAATTTTTTTATTATAATATATATGTATTCTATTTATTTTGATGTTGTGTGCATCAGAGGCTATTGAACATGTTGAATTTAATCCTAGGGAAATACATACTAAAACCGTAGGGTGTTACTTTATAACACCTTTAGTGATTACAATATTCAAAATTTGATTAGTATGGTTAAAATTTTGGATAATTATTTCTTATTATGTCCTCTGGTGTCCACGTTGCTTCAATAATATTATAACCCCTATAGAAAAACTTAATGAGGTGATTGGTCTTCTTTCATAGTACATTATATTTATGAAAAATTATTTATACCATTTGATCATTGTAAAAATAGTCATGATCCTACTGTATAACTTATAAGTTTAGTATATATGAACGGTAAAGTATGTACTTCATAAACAATGATCTTTGTACTACATCATATAATTGGGAGTGGTTCAATGGATGTGTAAGAGGATAAACTAATACTCTTACCATACCAAGGACTTGAAAAGGAAAAATATACCTAGGGAAAAAATTTCACTTCTTTTAAAATATCCTGAACTTATTGTAATATGTTATTAAAGGAAATACCTTTTATGCAACATAAAAATCCAAATTTCATCAATCATTATTAGAATATTTTTTCTATCAATTGAATGAAATTTTAATGTGTTGTTGAAGGGTTGAATATTTTTGAAAATATATTGAGAATGATCAGATGGTAGTATCTTAGGCTCTCCATCTTCATCCCACCATCTTGGAGTCCTGAGAGTCTTCCCATAGAGAGACTCATATGGTTACATATGAATTATACAATGTAAAATGTAATTATATGACAACTATACCCATGTAATGTTTTTGTCTCAAACAGATTTAAAATATATTGAACATTATCTCAACATATATTCAACAATTTGAAGGGTCATCTCATATTGTCCATCTTAGGATGATATGTAGTGCTAAATGATAGATTCATATTCAATTCTTGATGAATATTTCACCCTAACATTGAGGAAAACCCAAAATCCAAATGAGATATAATTTAAATCAATACTCACTATAGTCTTTCCACATCCTTTATATATATCTTGGAATTTATGTAAAGAATGATTTTTTCTATAATAATAATGGAATTTGTTAGATTGATATGGAGATACACCAAATACCTAATGGTATTATAACATTTATATGAATGGGGAGTCTTATAATAAATTTATGGCAGTTTTCTAAATTTTTAAAATAATATTGATAATGGTTTCATCATCCCGTTAGAAATTTGATGTTCTTATATAACTGTCTAGAATTCTAATAATTGATGTACATACCTCATAATATAAATTTTCTTGTTTTCCTACTAGAATTGAATCTCTAGATCTTTATACATCATTCTGATACTGGGATGGATAGAGAATTAGTAGTTCTATGCTTTATCCAAAAGCTCAATTTTCAATTTTTTTATTGATAGAACACATATTCATCACCTGAACCATACCATTGTTTCATGGAAAACTCTTAACTCCATAACAGTATTTAATATTATTTTCAGTACCATATCCTCTTTATGTAACTTTTTCATTTTCACATGAATGTATGATTGATTGTATATTCGAGAAATATATGATTTTTTATGTTTCTATAGGATATCAATTCTTATCCAATTTAAATAACTAAGTAATTTAGCACAATCATTTCAAATTAGACTATCGAACACCTAATCTTAGTACATTGGGTGATAATGTTTTAAGAAATTATAATAACTGATAATATCTAACCATATCTTTTGGTGAATATTCAACTCCTTATGTGTTAATATATAATTTAATATTTTATGACAAATATACTGATCACACAATTCTGGATAAAGATAATTAATACATATTTTTATAGAAAAAATAACCACTACTCGCTTTAATTAACAATTAAAGTATTATTTCTCAAAAATCTCTAATTCAAGAGAGGAATAGGCTACCACCATATAATTTTTCCAGGGGAAATGTCACAAGACCTTTAATGATGAATCAATATATATATATATATATAAAATCCTTCCCCACTATAGGGTACTGTATGTATAGGTTTAATGACCATCCTTTTCTTATGATCCTTGTACTTTTCTTCAAATTCATCTTTCTTGAGGAATGACACTCCCTTATGAGTTTACAATGGATAGTTGAATTTGTAACCATTGGAAATGTCTCAAAAAGTGTCAATAGTATCCACTGAATCAATGAAAATTATATATATCTGTTATATTAGTTAGATTTTTCCATTGTTCAATAGCCTCCACTTTTAATGGAATCCCAGATATACCCTCATTTATGAGTAGGTGACCCAAAAAGAATAATTTAAATAGAAAAAATGAAAACTTTATATATTTTGACAACATTTTCTTTATACTAATGGTCTTAAAAAAATCCATAAATGATATTCATGCTCTTACTTTATCATATAATATAATAAATTTCCTTCGATAAATAATACCAAAAATATGTGAGGTAATCTTTGATGACTCGATTAATTAGTCAAATGAAGATAACAGGGGGAATTAGTAAGTTGGTATTGAATTAATATAAATTCAATGTGTCAATACCTCATATGAATGGAGTTATTTTTCATATCCTCTCTTTTGTCCCTTAATTTATGATATACAGATTAAATATAAATATTTGAGAAGTATTAAGCCCCTCATAGTTGATCTAACACATCACCAATATGGGGTATAGTATAATTTTTCTAAATAATTATCCTTATATGCTCCCAATAACGAATATAAAGATTTATCAACCCATATTTCTTCTTAAAAAAATAACCACTTTACACAATGATGATATACTAGGTAATATGAATCATTTATCCATATTATCTTCATGTTACATTATGAATTTCTATGACTCAATCAGATCTATTTGTAAGGATCCATTGAAACAAATGTAGCACTACATATGTGTTCTATTTAAAACTCAATAATAAAATTTAGTGGAGGATCAATTAACTCTTATGGAAACCCATTATTATACTCCCACACAAATGGTATATCTTCAATGTTGACTTCCTCCCCAAGTAATTGATATAGATACCCCTTAATATGGGTAAAATGACCCATATAATTGAAATAATTTCTATTTGGAGTTATAAGCCTTCCTTCCACCCATATATGATTATTTATTGATTTGAAATATTGAATATGACTTCCCTACCATGGAAATTAGTATGAAATCAATTTTGGAAGATCTAATCTTTTCCCAAAATCATATAAAATTAAAATATATGGAGAATAATATTAATTTTTGAAGATAAATTCATATCAAAATCAATTAAAGAGGAGTTATATACATGATATGAAATAATCATATCATTAGTTTTTTACAACATTAACTCAATATTTGACAATTGAGTTGGTGATGTGAAATCCATAGAAATTTTAAAAAAAATTAAAGAGTTAATAAAAATATAAAACAATATATTTAATATTTATGAATTTATAGTGATAATTTATTTCTCCATTTGATTCAGGTTTCTCATCATTTACATACACATAAATGATTAATTTGAGTATCAAATAGTAATAATTAGACTGAGAAGTCATTTGATAATGAAAATAATTCACAATATGTCCTAAATAATGTAACCTTATTTGAACCCATGACATTTTACGTTCATCCTATATCACTTTTGGTTTTTCATAGATTTTTTTCTGTTTTATCCATTTATTAAATAAAAAGAAACAACTAAAAATAAAACAACCGTACTATGATACAAACAAAGACACCCAAACCCATACACCTATATTTGGTGATAAAAAACACAGTCTTTACATATCATATTGACACAAATTGAGGTGAATTGAGAATAAAATACTTATATATTACTTTATTTAAGATGAATAATAAATATATATTATTATAATTAACACTCCAAAACCAAATGGTTTAGTGCATTTGAGGATTAAGGAAATAAGAAACTTATTTTCCAATATCCTAAACATATCCATAAATAATTCTCATATGAGACACCATTTATAAACATATCATACTAAATATATTTCTTTTTAATATTTTGAATGGAAGGATAAGAAAATAATGATATCATATTCTTATTAAGATTATATAGAATATTCATCAATCAAAGATCAAATATGAGCATAATATGAGAATATAGGGATGATGTCATAGTTAATGTGATTGATATACTCTAATAAATCTTACCAACTAACAAATGAATAATAATTATTAAGTCATGTAATATAAATCATAATTTAATAATCATGATACATGAGATATTATCATAATCATTCTAAAGTGGAATTAATAATTGTATAAAATCATATGTAAAATCTACCCACCATTAAAGTCATCACGTAGTTGGTTTAGGCCAAT
The DNA here is from genome assembly GCA_963277665.1 of Viscum album. Lineage (NCBI taxonomy): Eukaryota > Viridiplantae > Streptophyta > Magnoliopsida > Santalales > Viscaceae > Viscum > Viscum album. The sequence continues at coordinate 71,686,100 of OY728141.1, read as the reverse complement.
CACCCATGTACCTTCTTAGGATTGGGATAAACACCAATGTAGTCTTTTTATCTCATGATGTATAAAATATAACCTAATATATTGTAGATCTACAATGGACCCACCAACTACATAAAGATATACAATTCATATGTATGAAACAAAAACATTAATTAAATCACAATTCTTTAAAATATTAATTTACCCATGGAAAAGAAAATAGTTTCATGAAAAGTTCCTTAAAATATAATCATAAGATATATTTGGAAATAATTATGATGGTATCATTAGATCATATTCCTAGAAAATAAATACAATAGATAAAGTATGTTTACATAGATGAAAAATCTTTTATAAAAGGATTATAAATATACTTTTAAAAACACTAGGATATATCTTTTCTTTTTCGTAACCTTCAAAAAAGAAAAATTAATATTATAATGATGAGAATATTTTCATTGAGAATAAAATGAAAACCTATAATGTAATATTAATAATACATAATGGCTAGGATATGAAGAAAAAGATGAAAATTAAAAAAGAAAATAAAATATCATTTTTTCGCACTTTTATAAAGAGATTCAATAGTTATTCATATGTTAAAATTGAAAAATATTTATTATAAAACCAATAAAAAAATTATAATATAGTTGAAAATGAATTTAAAAATTAAAGGAAATATATTAAATAAAATTATTGAAATATTATAAATAATATACATGTGTAAGATAATTTTTTTGGAAAAAATTAAAAATATTTAAAACAATGGTTTTAAATAAAACCCCATACTTCTTTAGTAACCTTTGATTAAAAATTTACTTAAATATAAAAACTTATATTTATTTATAAATATCTATTATTTTTATTAAAATTTAAAAAAATACATTATTTTTTAGTATATATACACCACACAAAATAAACAATGTGGTGATATAGAACATATCTAATGGAAGTGAAATCGTGACAAATGATCCATACCTTAGATATCTGCTTGGACAAAAACACTATAATATTAAATATAATAAATTTAATCTTATTATAATTAAATTTGAAGTCATATTTTATAATAAACTAACTTTATAACATTTACTCATAATTTCAACTAACCTAATTATTAATAGTTCCTCGTTAAAATCAATACTTGGGTGTTAACTGTTCCATTTCCCATGAATATTTTAGTTCAGAAGTTATGTTCCTTGTACCTTGGTTATTATTTCTTCATATACAAAATATTAATCCTTTAATATGTATCATATTTATTTCTTAAATAAACTTTTATATCTATCCATGTAATATGTGTTGAAAAATGTTATTTGTAATTCGGGGAGGTGGTAGTCTTCACGTACACATGAGTGATGTTCTCATTTTTCAATGGATTGAAGGTAAATAAGGTAAATAATTGTTTTTATATTTAAAATAATAATTATATTATAAATAAAATAAATTTTCATTTAATCCATATTTATAATTTTCCATGTGTAATGATGATGAAAAATGAAATATGTCATCCTTGGAGTTGGTGGTCCACATCTACACATAAAAAACCTCTTCATTTTTCACTCTTAAAGAGGAAAATAATGGGTTTTACATAATTATAATTAAATTTTAGTTTAATAATTATACTAATTTAATTATCTTATAATTGGTATGATTGATTTCGAGGTGGTTAAATAAGAATGAAACATAAAAGAATACGGTGAAGACCATTACCTCTTTTTTGGGTATCCTCATTTGGAACAAAAATTAAGACATATTATTTTATATTTTAGTGAGAAAATAACCTATATGTCATGAAAAAAGGAGTTGGAAAGTGATTCAAGTTGATATCAGTTTATCCATGGTTCTTAAAGTGTGGAAAAGTGATGGGTGGAAAGAATATTTAATATGCGAGAGAAGTGGCACATTTCAAAGTACTCTTAAAATTTAAATAATATACATGATTGTTTAATTAAAAGTGGTGTCATGTTAGAAACAATTTAAAGATAAGATTTGGTTGGTCTAATCAAAATCATCCAATCAAATAAATATATGTTTTTAACCCTTAGTTTTAACCTCTTTCAAACAATTTTATCATTTATAATAATGACATATCTTTTACCATGATAATTTTTATTTGTAGAAGAAAATGAAATGGTATTTATTAAAAACTTCTAATATTATTATTAAAATCTAGAAAAAAAATTTAAAAATAAAATTTCAATATGTTATATTATATAATTTTAAAATAATTATATTTAAGGAAAAAATTTGTTTAATAATAATTTCAATTTCTATAGAAAAAGTGATTTTAGAAATAAATCACTTATATTATTGATTTAGATGAAGTTTATTGGTTTTTGAGAAAATATAGTTTTATTAATTTTTAAGAAACCAAAAATTGAATGGATCATTCTAAACAGTTAATTTAAAAAATGGGATACATATTTTTATATAAGAATAAAATATAACTAATGTTCCAAAAATTTAAGAATGATTTTCCAAAGTCTACATAATATTATCAAGTGATTTATATTATTATATATTTTATATACTTGAGAGTTTCATTAATTCATAATTAATTCTTATATAATAATTTTGAAATAAAATTTATCATATTTTAAAAAATGGTATTTATTCTAATCACATATAAATAAATATGTAGTACCTAAAAATTTTTATTTGACCTGTAGGAATATTTCAAATAATATTTTTAGTGTAATTTATCGAGTCAATGTGGGATTCTAAGGCCAATGGGGCCTCAATGTTGATATATTAAAAATATTTAAAAAAATATATAATTTATGAAATATTCTTCATAAATAATAGAGTAACACCATGTTGGGGTCTTGGATTGGAAAATCAATACCACCATTAAATCTATAGTATAAGTTTTTCTCTAGGATTGAAAAAATTATTTATGATGTTAGATGATTTGATAGAGTACTGTTCTGGGATGATTAAATATGTTAATTTAATTTTATTAATTTAAAGAAATTTAAAATATCTAACCCAAAAATGTATCATTTATTTAAATCCCTCTATAGATAATTCCCTAAGGTCATCCAAATATATCTATAGGTTGGAGAGAATGTAGAGAGAGAACTAATGAGGTTTTCATGTTAGAGGATGATCAAAGAATTATGGATCATTGATTAGAGTATCTTGGTGTACGTCATTATATATGGAGTTCTTGAATATCCCCAATGAAAAATACATATAATAATTCTTCATCAAAGATCGATCAACCTAATGTGGGATTTATTGTGGTTTAATTTCTAATTCATGGTTTTAAGAAAAACATGAATTAATTAATTGTAAAATAATTTTTTTATTTTTCTCCATTATAATGTACACAAATTTTTATTTATTCGTAGAATTATTAATTTTATATTTATTATTTATATTTAATTTTTTTTAATTTTATAATCCTTGAAGTCATTTGTATTTCAATGAAAATTGAAAACAAAACATGAACTCTGTCTAATTATCACTATTGTGTCAAGTGACTCCCCCCATTCTTTGATATTCATAAATAGAGTTTCTATTGACTGATGAGTAAATGAAACCCAGAAGAATCAGTAAATATTCATTAACTATTCAGTGAAATGGATCATAGTCATTGGTTCAGTTTTTGGATTTGTATATGTGTCATAGGTGTTTTAGTGACGATAGGTATCTGATGATCGTATGGGTGAAGATGGTTCTATGAGATGGATTGAGTAAGTAACTCTACAGGTGTGATAATAGATACTTCTGATTAGAGGGAATAAATAGTATGGACACTCCCAATGTTAGTGATCAAATGTGGTTGTGGCTAGTGGAGTTCTTATGTGCTGGACCCTGTAAAGGCTTCAAAATATTTCAATGATTGTATTCTGAGTAAAGGGTGGATAGAATATAGCCATTTATGACTTTTTGGGTTTGGTCAATTTGTGTTATAAGCATTAAAAATGATTTTTTTATTTAGAGAGGAGGTGAAAAACTTTGAAGAAAATCCAAGTGACAAACTAGAATTTTTAGGAAATTCCACACTATAATTCTTGTAGTTTAGAAGGACATATAATGTGTGAACCCCTATCTATGGTGGTTGGGGTTAATGTGGTGATTTAAATAAAACATGTCTTATGGTGGACTCACACACTACATGAAGCTTATTCATCCATCTCAATATGTACAGGGAGAACACACTTTGGAGGTCATGTGTCCTCACACACCTTGTGTGATGGGGCAAACTGATTGTAGTTTATAATGCGAATGGGATTAGGAAGGAAGAACCTATCAAGGGATGACCAGACACCTGCATTCCATTATTCAAAAAAAAATTCCATTTATATAGGGAGATACATTTCATGTGATATGGAAGGATATGTAAATTTCTAGACTCAATGACACATGAAAAGAATCCCATTTAACATTCCATGTAATTCTTCCAGTGCATGTTAGAGCACTTTTTATTTTCCAGATAGATTTGGTCTGATCATGGGGGAGTTCTTTAAAACCATATCTGGGATGGTTCATTCCCTTAGCCCATCTATGTGGGGGTATAATTATGTGTCATGATAATTTATAAGATGTGTGATCCCCTCAATGGATTAGTTTAGGATAGATTTAGGTATCCCTCCTTAAGGATCTAGGTGTATTCCCCTATAATTCTTTCCCATGTTGGGTCAAGAATCCCATTTTAGACATCTCAGTTGTGGGATCCTTATTCTAGTTAGGGATAGGTACCCCCATATAAAATGGGCGTGATACCCTATCTATTTATCATTATCTTTTGTTTTATGGTATGTTTTAGTCTGATCAATTGAGTTTCTCAGACAAACCCTCTATGTTACCTTGGGGGTTCTTTATGGAAAGACACAATTTTTATGTACACTTATTTTAGTTATGTTAGTTAGAAAGAATTGGCGAGTGACCCTTTTAGACTAACATTACCTTTGTGCCTCTAGTACAATCTCAGCGAGGACATGAACTTACCTTTATACTTGGAGTATTCCTTTTTGTATATCCTGTTTATATTTATTATTCCTTTGTCTTGTCGTTTATGGATGTATACTTCAATTATTATTATTTTGATATTTTGGTTATGTTTATTTTCAGCCCTACATGATCTTTTCCCACACAGGTCCTATCTTATTCGGACAATAATCCATTTAATGAAGTCAAATGAGGATTAAGAGAATGAGAAGCTGAGTCTTTATTGAAACACTATAGATGGTTTCGAAAGTTTAATTCTAACTAAAATACCTATTTTTCTTAGCTGGTTGGACTCTTTTATAGTTCTTGTGGACTTTTATTTAACCCTTTTATATTTTTTTCTACCCTTTTCATACTATGATGTGGGATATTTTTTATTCAAGAATTTACAGTACGATTTGGTTACATTTCCCACATTGTAATGTTGCATATGGATGCATGCATGTGAATAGTAACTTTAGGATAAGGCCACCTATATGTGTATTATACATAATCAACATTAGTTTCTAGCCCCTTGCCTATTGGAGGTAGACTTGGAGTGTTGTTTTAGGCATTCTATTGGCCAGGTGGGCCAAAATGGTTCTTGTTGTGACCCAATTTTTTTTACAAAATAATAGAAATTCACCCAAAGATAATTTTGAATTGATAAATTATATAACTAGGAACATTTTTTAAAATTAAAATTATAAAAATAGATAAAAATATATTTTAAAATATATATATAATATAAAATTAAAAAATATCAAATAAAAAACTTTTTTTTATCTTGGAATAATTTAAGTATCACTTCGTATAATTATTAAAGAGATCTTATTAACTATATTTCATTTAATTTAATTATAATATATTTCATTTGTTATTAATGTAAAGCATTATTTTTTTGTTTCAAAATTTCACTCATCATAGTCATTTAAAGAAGTTGAATTTCTTACTAAGGAAAATAAAGACTAAAATCATGAGATGTTACATGATAAATTAATTATTTTCCCTTCATGATTTGATACTAAACATAAATTAAAGTTATGTGTATATATTATTATTATTTTTTTCTTTCATTCTATTTAAATAGAGATTGAAATCTCTATACAATACTATATAATAGATAGACTAATTCAAAATAATAATAATTAAAATACTAGGATTAATTCCACAAATACAAGTCAAGAGAATGATCAATCATACCATTATTTTGGAATAATAATCAAATACTTCTAATTTTATTGACTCCTAAAATATTATTTACGATTATTGAGTATATATTAAATATTTCCCAAAATAATCTTCAAAAACATCTTTCAACGATATCACATAATTCTCACATTTTAGTTACCTTCTACAATTTTCAATTTTTGAAAATCATCCAAATACTTTCATATAGGTGAAAAAATAAATACACCCCATTAATATATAATGGAAACATTAAATAACTTACAATATGATAATTAACAGAATAAATCCTAATAAAATAAGGCAATATAATCATTCTAAATAAATATCAATATGTAAAATTATAATAAATAATTAATTTTTTTAAAACTATATGATATAATTTTTAATAATATTGAATTTTTAGTATATTAAAAAATATCATATTATAGAATTTTCATATGTTTTTTCTATTAGTGAGAGGTGAGAAATCATATGAAATTAATTACAATTTCAAATTAAATAATAAATTCTATATCAAAAACTTCATTTCCATACTATTTTATTAACTTTGTAAGAATAAATTATAGAAATCAAATGGAAAAAAAATTTATATAAAATACCTAACAATGTATATAAAATAATTACTTCATAAAAAACCATGGCAATATGAAAAATAATTTTTTTTGTAAAAATCAATCCTCTATATGAATCATTTTTGACTTAATGTGTGAGTCATTTAATGACTAAATAAAATAATCATATCTATATGTGTGAGTGTCTGATTCATTTGATATCAACAACATATGATTCATTTTTATCTCATGTAACATTAATTTTAGAGTGTGTATGTTTTATTTGAAACATATAATTTTTTAAAAAAATAGACTTCATAATAAATAGCTTTTTTTAAATATAATAATTTGAAAATAGATAAGAAAAATGATTATTAATTACCACTACAAATATTATTATGTAATAAATAGATAAGGATGCAAGAAATTATAATTATTTATATGAGTCATAATAGAAATCATATTGATGTGGAGTTTTCTCTAAAACTAATTTATAACAAATACAACACACATGATGAATTTATAAAAATATAATGATAAAAAAATAAGAAATAAAATTATAAATGTAATGCCCTGACCCCAGTTACCCAGTGTCGGGGCATTATTTTAATACAATGGAATTATTACAAGGAATCAAGTCCCAAAGGATCGATTGGTTTACCAGTCTTGGAAAATAGATTACATACATGAATGTTACATTAAAATTTATAACATACAAAACAACATAAATAATCCTTTATGAACGCCATTATTCCCTTTGCTTAACCCTACATATCAATCACAATACACTTCTTGGAATCCTAGGAAAAATAAAACATAGAAATGGGTGAGCTCAAACAAAAATGTAAGGGTAATAAATATAGTGGAAACTTTCACAAATAATAATAAACATTTAAGGAAATGTATAACTAAAACAAAAGCCTTTTAAACTTCAACTTCAGCATAATATAGAAAAAATAAAATGAAATAATTCCATTTACTTATTCACATGGATATTCTACTAGTTGAATAATCACATGAAATATCAATAAACTCTTTCATAATGATGTAATGAATAAAGCTAGACTATCATAACAACATAGTGAAGGCCTGGTGCGAAGACTACAAATAAGATTTTGTCAAGGCCTTATTCCAAGACACTAGTTTGTCTCATAAGACCTACTGATGCATCATGAAGCTATAGCAGGCTCCACCCGTCATTTACTAAGTCCAATGCATTCATTATATGAAAAGGTTTAAACATAACATAAACATTCATATTAAAATATCATATGATATGTCAATACTTTATCCATAAACCATGAATGGTATAAAAATAACACATCCATAGTCAAACATATCACAAAACCATTAATACAACATGGAATAGTTGTATCATAATAAATCATCTTCATGAAAGTTTAAAATACATCAAATGATGTTGACATTGATGAAAATGATTTGTAAATTTTTTTGATAAAAATATCCCTTCTCCATGAAAACATTTAAAAGTCACACAATTTAGAAAGGAAGACTTTTAAAGACATTTTTGAATCAATGTTTCCCATACCACTTTGAAACTTTTTAAAGGAATTAACATTTTAAAAACATTCATGTCCATATAAATAAATACGTAAAAACCATTTTGAAGACATGTAAATTATTGAGAATGATTTAGATGAATAAATATTTAAAACATTTGAAATGATGTTTTAGTAAAAAAGTCTCTTAAATGAATCTCTTTTAAAACTCTTTCATGAAACATGGACATGGATAATAAACATGTACCAGTAGATACTTACGTTAAAACAACCTCAGATAATAAATAGATTGAGAAATTAACCCTTACCTTGTACTTTTACTTGGTCTAGGGTAGGTTAATCTCCTGTATAATGGTGAAATAAATTTTATTAAATTATACAAGAATCATATACATTAATATGATATCATGTAAAATCTATTAACATTGCTTTGTTAATAATATCATAGTATTATCATTGTTTTGGGTGTTAACGAATTCATTTTCCTTTATATTCTTCATTATGTGAGTCATATTTGTTATGAATTTGATGTATCTTATTCATATCCATAATGATATAAAGTCTTTAAAAATTATTTCTAATCATCTAATTAAAATTAGTGTTGAATGGATACGATGGGGAATGAATCTCATCGCGTTCGTGGAGACGGTAACCCGTACGTATGCACGAGAAAAAATATCATTCGTTTGATTTTAAAATAATATATAATTGGATGGTATATCATATATACAGAATCATTATCATGTTTTATTTATTATTTACATCAATTAAGCATCATTATGATACCCATCTAAATAATAATGTATTGAATAACAATTACACCATGACGTGGAGACGGTAAGCCGTACTTACGCACGTATGGTGACATGTCATTCAAAGGATGGATAGAATAACTAATTTGGTTGTACCATATTTATAATAACATCACAGTATATAGAAGATACAAGAGTTATTATTTTATAATGGCAACAACAAAGAAAAAGTTAGTGGAAGAAGAAAGGAACTTGAAAGAGGTGATGAAATATTTACCTCTTATTCATGTTCTTCCTTTTGATTTGATCAAAAGGTCTCCTTAGGTTGGATTTATGACTATAGGAAGACCTATATGATGAAGGGAGGATAATTGATAGGGTATTTGGGTAGAGGCTGGCCCAGCCAAAAGTCATTGAACATGTTAATTAATGATAAGGCGAAGTTCCCTTTTATAAGAGGAGTGAGGGGCACCTTAGGAAAAGCTAGAAATATTAATTTATAATAAAATAATTTTCGGTTTCTAATGTCTCAAATGTGAAATATTTAAAATCTAATAATGGGATGGTTCTAACACCACTCAACCAATAGGTTTTAGACAGGTTTGGGTCACTATATTAACTTTATCTTTTAGATTTAACTCTTAGTTAAACAGTTTGACATTTATCATGTCTCTTTGTATTTTTATATTATATGGTTAATAAACATACTATATACTTCCAAAAGAACCCAAAGTGGTTAATTAATGATACAAATATCATTATATATGTATTTTGGCCGAACCATAGATTTTTAGGAATAGAACATCAATTAGTAATATAATATTTTTTTTAAAAACTCTTATATGTCAATTTTGAAACTATTTAACAGTTGATTTTTTTAAAGTCATATAAACTTTATTAATTCTAAATAAATTCATTTAATAAATAATAACATTTCATATTAACATAATAAATTCTTGTATCTCATCAAAAATTTAAAATTATATTTATTTTTACATTTATAATACCATTTATTCGATTCTTTAATTAATAAGGAAAATAATAGATCATTAGTGTGTCATAAATAAATATATTTATTTTATGTATAAAAATAATAAATAAAATATCCTGAGGTTGAAAATATTATTAAATTTATAATTACCATTTATATTCAAATAGATCAATTATATAACCTCATGTAAATTTTTTTACTAAAAGATATTTTCTTTTGTTCTGTTTGTCTCTACTTAAAATTATTTAATATATAATGTCATTATCACTTCCATGTGGCTTCATGGGGTCCCAAAATCGACCCAAAGATGCCCATTGTCGGAAATTTATCATCCAATAGGGTTATGACACGTGTTAGGGTAATTAAATATTATTATAATATTATTTTTTAGCCTTATGTACCAGATTTACCCTTTAACCATGGTAAATAAAATTTTTACCGATGTAATTATTCAAAATGTCTAAAAATAAAAGTTACCAATTTAAAAAATTTGGACTTCTTGAATCCAAATATGGAATTCATTTTTCTAAATTCAAAACAAATAAGTAGCAAAAATTAATTTAAAATTAATTCTCATTGTCAAAACAAAAAGCGCGTTTTTAAGAACTAATAACTATCAAAAGATTGACACTTGCTTATGTCTAGTTTAAATGTAAAATTATGTATAATGACTTGAATTGGATTAAATGGTAAAAATATAATCTATTTATACTTCTAAAACATTATTATTTATAATTTATCACTATAAATTATTTTTTATTAAAAAAGTTGTTTTCAGTTAAAATATAATATTTTTCAGTATTCACCCAAATATAAAAGTTATCAGAAAATCACCAAATATTTATTGAAACTAAATTATTATGTCCTAATTATAAATAAGAAGTTTATTTTTTCAAATTTAATATACAGATGTTTCAAATATTTTATTAAAAAGGGGTTTCCATTAAATGGCGGTAAAATTGCATTTTTTTTGAAAAATACTTCTTTTATCTAAAAAAATGAATTTTTTATTACATTATGTCTAAGAAACTCATAATATTGATTCTAAAATTATAAGTACTATATAAAGTTCAAAACTCAGTAAATACTATTCATAACCACTTTTGAACAACTAGTTTGGTAAGTCATGGTGCGCTAGTACTCGGTGTTGCGTGTAGTGAAAGTTATTGCATTACTTTGAAGAAATAATGTACATTGAAATCTTGGGGTGTTACATTCTTCCCTGCTTCAATAAATTGTATCCTCTCAATTTGAAATTGTTTTTCGAAAATAAAAGGATGAAAATAGAAAATATCTTTGTGGGAAAACCCACATCAGAAATTGGGTTAATAAAATTTTGTTCTAATAAGAGGAAAAGGGAAATAAAAGGGTCACCACCAAATTATAATCTCGATTTGAAGAACATTGGTGGCTATTAGAGACACATAATTGGAGAAAAAAATGTAAATATTTATACGAGGTGATTGAGGTAATCAATCACAAACATGTGTAAAAATTGAGGGCCTCAAATCCATTAATCTATGGTGATTTAAAATACCATTGGTTCAAAAAAGACATACAGTATTATGATAGCACATTTTTTGTTTTAATGTCCCTTCACTAAAGTTTAAGAATTAATTACTTCCTAGAATAAGATAAGAAGAAAAATATATACTTAACAAGTAGATTTCCATCTTTTAACTAATTTCTACCACAAACTCATCTTTCACTCTAAAAAATATTAGAACTTCAAAAAAATATTCTATTTATCCTATTCGTATAGGGTTCCAAAAAAACTGAATTTATAATTCGTCTACTAGACCTTTTAAAAAAATCTACATTATTCAATCCCAGACATCACATGGTCTAGTGGTAGGTAATACACCCTTTTCTCCCTTCAGTTGCAGGTTCAAGTCTCACGGCCTTACCGAAAACGATGGGTTGCCGCCCGACCATCAGGTTGTCCTTTTTATGGCAATCAAAAAAAAAAAAAATCTCAAACCAAACTTATCCAAAATACTTCTATCCAAACTCACAGTCCAAAATTTATAAGGAAAATAAGAAAATTAATATCCTTTTTTCCATGTAATAACATGTGAACACCTTTATCATGTATTATTTTAAAACACTACAACATCCTGAATTACCATAAAACCTTATTGATTACATTCATGCTCCCTTATTCCTTATATAATACTGAATATATTCCTATCCAAAACATTTTGTAAAATCCAACAATAATGGAATATACAAATCATTAATCAATTTCAAGGAAGTCAAGAATATCCAATATAATTCATCCAAATCAACAATGTCTTATTCCAAAATCACTACATCATTATATGAACCATATTAAAGATTACCTTTCCTTCAACCATATATTTTCTAAAAATTGTAGCTTATTATTAAGTCACTCTTCCTAGAACCATATAATCTCAAATCCTCAATAAAATAGTACTGCAGTACAATCCTTATTTCTCTCCATAACTCATATAACTAGTATATTGTTGATACAACACTCAAATGAAATAATTCTATAATAACAACATAAGAACACTAGTCATTACTCTTCATCTGAGGTAGTATCATAACATGATTATTATCAATAACATCAATTGAGATATACTCTGATGACTAGGACACTTATTTTCTTACTGTCCCAACACCTTTTAGATGAAACATTTTGCATTCGAAACATTTTTCTTACCCTTGAAATCACCCACTTTGTGTCCTTTTTTCTCCACACTTATAACAAACTTCCATTCCCTTCAAGCATTTTCCAATGTGATTCTTTCCACAATTATCACATATACGAAAATCCTTCTTTTCCCCCTTCCCTTTATCCATCATTCTCCTTTTCATCCTTTTCTTTTCTTGCTTCCCTTCAAAGCCATAAGACTTAGAGAATTATTTACTTATCTTATTAACACATGATACTATTTTTTCATATGTTGAGATTACATGGGGGACTATTTCCCTTCTAAATGTTAGCTTAATACCATGAAAGATATGATCCTTCTTATTCTTTGGATCATATGTATTTCTGGAGTTCACAATCCTTCTACTGAGCACCATTTCTATATAATGGCATACACTAGGTTAGATTATGAATTTCAATGAATAATTCAAAACTTGTAAAATACCTAACGTAAATTGAACAGTTTATGGATATAATTCATATTCATAAAAAAATGTTTTCTTTGAGAAAGTATATACTCATAAACCCTTTATAATGGTTTGTAAAGAAAATGAGAATTATCCTAAGAATATCCCCCATGAGTGTCGTAACCAAGAGTGCAGCAAGGCCCGTTATCATGCACCAGTTCCTGTCCGAGTCTAGCTCAAAGTGGTGTTTTCGGGTTTTATGCCTAGGTAAATCTGTGCCAGAGCATCCTCTACCTGCTCGTATGTATACTGGGATGTATTTTCTCAGAAAACTCACAAAATTTCTACATTACCAAAATTCTAGGAAGTTCATCTATACTAATCATCAAAGTCTATCTTAGAGTAATGTTCTCTAATCAGATTTTATCTAAATATAGTCTCCTAGGTTATTGATAAACATCCTCTGATACCAACTGTAATTCCCTGACCCCAATTACCCAGAGTCGGTGCATTATTTTAATAAAATGGCATGATTACAAGGAATCAAGTCCTGAAGGACCGATCAGTTTAGCAGTCTTGTAAAATAGATTACATACCTTAGTGTTACATTACACATTATAACATAAAAAACAAGATAAATTTTCTTTTATGAACACCATTATTCCATTGGCTTAACCCTGCATATCAATCACAATACACTTCTTGGAATCCTGGAAAAATTAAAACATAGAAAAGGGGGTGAGCTCAAATGCTCAGTAAGGGTATGCAATACTGCATAAACGTTCATAAATAGGAATAATCATTTAAGGAAATGTATAACTAAAAAAAAATCCTTTTAAACATGAACTTCCGCCTAATATGTCCAAAATAAAACAAAATAATTTCATTTACTTATTTACATGGATATTTTACGAGTCGAATAATCACATGAAATATCAATAACCACTTTCATAATAATGGAATGCATAATTATATACTATCATAACCATATATTCAAGGCCTTGTTCCAAGAATATAAATAAGATTTTGTCAAGGACTTGTGCCAAGACACTAGTTTGTATCATGAGACCTACCGATGCATCGAGGAGCTATAAATGGATCCAGCTATCACTTACTAAGTCCAATGAATTCTCATATGAAACAGTTTAAACATAACATAAACATTCATTTTAAACTAGCATATAAAATGTAAATACTTTATCCCCAAACCATTTATGGTATAAAAATAACACATCCACAGTCACACATATCACAAAACCTTTAATAAAATATAGAATATTTGTATCATAATAAATCATCTTTAAACAAGTTTAAAATCCATCAAATGATGTTAAACTAGATGAAAATGATTTGTAAAACTCTTTTAGAGAAATATCCTTTTTTCATGACAACATTTAAAAGTCACACAATTTATAAAGGAAGAGATTTAAAGAAATTTTTGAATCATAGTGTCCCATACCACTTTGAAACTTCTGAAAAGAATTAAAATTTTAAAAACATTCATGTCCATATAAATAAATCCTTAAAAACCATTTTGAATACATGGAAATTAATGAGAAAGAATTAAAAGAATAAATATTTAAAACATTTGAAATTATGTTTTAGTAAAAAAGTCCGTTAAAAGAATCCCTTTGAAAAATCTTTCATGAAACCTGAACATGGATAATAAATATTTCCCAGTAGATACTTACATAAAAACAACCTCAGATAATAAATATATTGTGAAATTAAAACTTACCTTGTAAATTTCCTTGGTCAAGGGTAGGTTAGCCTCCTGTATAATGGTGAAATAATTTTTATTAAATTATACAAGAATCATATACATTAATATTATATCATATATGATCTTTTAACCTTTCTCTGTAAATAATATATTATTATTATCGTTGTTTCGGGTGTTAAAGGATTAGTTTTACATTATATTATTTGTTAGGAATGGTATGTATCTTATTAATATCCAGAATGATATCAATTATTTAAACATTATTTTTAATAATCTAATTAAAATTAGTCTTGAATGGATATGATGGGGAATGAATCTCATCTCGTTCGCGGAGACAGTAATCCGTACGTACTCCCGAGAAAAAATATCAATCTTTTGATATTCAAATAATATATAATTGGATGTTATATCATATATAAAGAATAATTATCATGTTTTTTTTATTTAAATCAATTACACATCATTATTATACCCATACAAATAATAATGCACTGAATAACTATTACACCACGATGTGGAGATGGTAAGTCATACGTACACACGTATGGGGACATGTCATTCAAAGGATGGATAGAATAATGAATTTGATTGTACCATATTTATAATAACATCACAATATATAGAAGATAATGGAGTTATTATTTTATAATGTAAACAACAAAGAAAAAGGAAGTGGAATAAGAAAGGAACTTGAAAGAGGTGATGAAATATTTACCTCTTTTTCGGGTTCTTCCTTATGATTTGATCAAAAGGGCTCCTTTGGTTGGATTTATGACTATAGGAAGGCCTCTATGATGAACAGGGGATAGTTGATATGGGATTCGAGTAGAGTTTGGATGAGCCAATAGTCTTTGAAGGTTTGAATTAATGAGAATGTGGAGTGCCCTTTTATATGAGGAGTGAGGGGAACCTTAAGAAAATCTAGAAATATTAATTTATAATAAAATCATTTTCGGTTTTTAATGTCTCAAAAGTCAATTATTTAAAGGATAAGAAGGGTATGGGGCGATAAACACTCAACCAATAGTTTTTAGATAGGTTTGGGTCAATATATTAACTTTATCTTTTAGATTTAACTTTTAGTTAAGCAGTTTGACATTTACCATGTCTCTTTGTATTTTTATATTATATAGTTAATAAACTTACTATATACTTCCAATCAAATCCCAAGTGGTTAATTAATTATACAAATATCATTATATAAGTTCATTGGACTAACCGTAGATTTTTAGGAATAGATATCAACTAATAATATAATATTTGTTTTAAAAACTCTTTTATGTCATTTTTGACCCTATTTAATAATTGATTTTTGTTAAAGTCCTAACAACTTTATTAATTCTAAATAAATTCATTTAATCAATACTAACGTGTCATGTTAACCTATAAAATTAGTTTATGTCTTCAAAACTTTTAAATTATATTTATTTTAACATTTATAATACAATTTATTTGATTCTTTCATTAATAAGGAAAATCTTGCATCATCATTGTGTCATAAATTATTATATTTATTTTATGAATAAAAATAATAAATAAAATATCATGAGATATGAAATCTTTTTATATTTATAATGACTATTTGTAGTCAAATATATCAATTATATATCCTCATGTAATGTTTTTTACTAAAAGAAATTTTCTTTCGTTCTGTTTGTCTCTACTTAAAATTATTTAATTTATAATGTCATTTTCACTTCCAAGGAGCTCCATTGTAGAGACCCGAAGCTTCATGTACATAGAAATTACATTACTTTTGTGTAATAATTAGTACATAACAAAAACACACACACAAGGATCGTAATAGTTTAGTGTCTTTGGAAACTCGGAATATAATCTTCTAATCGTGGTGAAAGATCATCAACATCTCCCATAAAGATCTTCCCTTTTTTTTCTTACCTAAAACCTTTATATATATCCTGGGGAAAGGAAAACATAAAAGGGTGAGATCAAATGCTCAGTAAGGGTAAACAAAAGAAAAATCAATCACATCATATTCATAAGAACATAACTTTTGGAAATCTTAACCTGCAAAAGAGAGCATAATTTCATAACATGGGATAAATCATAGTAGTGAAATGGAATCCCAATAATCATAACATAAAACATGAAACTTTGTGTCATACACACATAATCATAGAAAATCATATCTTATTAGTCAAGACTCATTTCCAAGACTATCTTAGTAGACAAAGTCCATTTTTGAACCGAGTCACCCTCGTTTCAGTCCTGTTTCACTGAACCGGTATAACCTACCATTCCAGCCATGTCTATCTCATGAGATATGAAATCTTTACCCAATTAATTGGAGGGAGATATAGGTCCCACCCATCTCATAATGATACCATTCTTATGTGTGCCACAAAATCATTTATCATACATCATTGCATAACCCATGTAGTAAAAATGGGAATCTTAAACATCGTGACATCATAAAACAACTCATATAAGATAAAGGAATTCATAAAAATAATTCCATCACAACATAATCAAATCAATGTAATAATAGGGATAAAAAAAGAACCCTTTATTATCTTGTATGGAAAATAATTTTCATAAAACACTTGAACTCCATTCTTGAGGAAAATATCCTTTCAACTTCAAAAACACTTTTCCTTTCTTAACATGTCATACAATTATAAACTAAAAGAAGTTGATTAAAAATAAACTTGATAACTTGTAAAGTAAGCTTCTTGGAAATAATGTTTTAAAAATCCATTCATGCCTTATAAGTTAAAAAAAACAATCTTCGTACTTTTGTCGGAAAAGTCAAAAAGTACCTCGTACGAAAAACGAGAAAAGATTCCTTTCATATATTTTACTAAAAACTCACCAAAGGGTAAAATTGGATTTAAACAATTGTAGGTGGATGGAAATAATATTACATATTCAGGAAACATGGATGTGGATGATAAAATACACCCCAGTAAATACTAAAGTATAAACAATCTCGGATAAAAATGAGATTGTGATATTTCCCTTACCTTATGCCCGATATGCTTTGTACGTATCTGAACCTCCTGTATAATGATTTAAATAATGTCATTAACTTATTAAAGAATCATATTCATTGTTATGATATCATATATGGTTCACTTATGACTTTATATTACCCGTTCTTTTGTAAATTCCATGTTAAAGAAGCGTTTTGGGTAAAATCGTTTCATTTATCGTAGGTGTTTGGACTAGTTGTTCTTGACATTATTATTACTTATATCATGATTTACTTACTTCCAGAATATAAAATATGATTTATATATCATATATATTCAGTATATATATATATAATAGATAGATAAATCAAATGAAACACACCGTTCATGGAGACGGTAGTCCGTACGTACGCATGAACGCTGTTTTCCTTTCCATATTGTCTTGAATGGATGTAAGTAGATGAAATATATATATACCTAAATCCAGTATATTTACCATTTCATATATTTCATTATTATTCATTATATATACTTTATAATCATTCTGGAATGGTTAACATGTATAATGAATCTCATCGCGTCGTGGAGACGGTAGTCCGTACGTACGCACGAGCGATGATATCATTTCCATAATTATTGAATTGAATTGGAGTGGATGATAAAATATATAAGAATCATTATTATGTTATAATAACTATGTATAGTTATTCTTTACACCATAATACCCATCCATGTAAGGTGTTGGTGGAAAAACAGATTACACCACGGCGTGGAGACGGTATTCTGTACGTACGCACGCGCGGTGATTTTGTTTTCAGTAGGATGGATAGATGGTGAAATAGGGTTGTTTAATACTTATAATAACATATCAGTATATGAGTGATACTGATGTTATTACTTCATAATGAAACAACCTAAGAAGAAGAAGTGGAAGAAGAAATAAAGTTGAAAGAATCGGTAACGGAAATTACCTCTTCTTTGAAGCGCCTTTTTGAGACCTCCTCTTAGGGCACTAAAATTGGTCTTTGAGGAAGACCAGAACCTCTAGGATGTTACTAGGTAATTTTAGAAGAGAATTTTTCAGGGGTTTTCCGAGATTGAAGGCTCAAAGTTGTGTGAGGAAGAGAGGGAGGAGGTGCCCTTTTATAAGGGAGGAGAGGGGCACCTTTGGAATTCTTAAAAATATTAATTTATAATAAATATAACCCCACTTAAAAACCTCAAAAAATGACTCATATTCGAATATTAGATGAGATAGGGTTGTAATCTCATCAACCAATCAAATTTAGACATGTTTTGATCTTATTTTAAACCTTATCATTTTGATTTATCTTTATTTAATCTATTTAAGTTTATTTGTGGTAATAAAATTCTAAATTTTAAATTATAAAAAATAATTACTCATTTGTTGTTAATTTACCATAAGTTTTTACTTTATAACATTATATACCATATAAATTTAAATTTATAATTTTTGAATATTTTTTTGATTTTTAAACAATTTTATAATATGTTATTTTTGTAAAATAACAATAGTGTCAATTTTGACACTATTCATTTATTTTAATTTAAATAAAATATATACAGAAGATATGTTCGAAATAAAAGCTTTAATATATTAATAACAGGTCATATGTATCTATAAAATTAGTGGATCACATTAAATAGTTCATATAATATTTATTTTATTATTTTTAAAACCATTTATTTGGTTTATCTCTTAATAAAATAATTACTACATCATTTTTGTATAATTATTTAATATACTTATTTGTTGCATAAAAATTTAAAATAAAATCCTATGATGAATATAAATATATTAACTTTCACAATAATAATTTTACTCGAATTTATCATCTTAGAATAACAATATTTAAATTGTTATATTTATTAAAATATGAAGGTGAAAACTTTGGCATCATTTGAAATAAAATAATTTAAGTGTCATAATTGCTTGTATAAGACTCCAAATGGTCAAATATTCGACCATTGAATGATTATAGTTTCCATTTACATGACCAATAAGTTTTGGTCAGGGATTTGTTCATTTTATGGTCACTATTAGTTTAATAAAAACTATATTCTTGATTTTTCACTACAATGGACCCACCAACTACATAAAGATATACAATTCATATGTATGAAACAAAAACATTAATTAAATCACAATTCTTTAAAATATTAATTTACCCATGGAAAATAAAAGAGTTTCATGAAAAGTTCCTTAAAATATAATCATAAGATATATTTGGAAATAACGATGATGGTATCATTAGATCATATTCCTAGAAAATAAATACAATAGATAAAGTATGTTTACATAGATGAAAAATCTTTTATAAAAGGATTATAAATATACTTTTAAAAACACTAGTATATATCTTTTCTTTTTTGTAACCTTCAAAAAAGAAAAATTAATATTATAATGATGAGAATATTTTCATTGAGAATAAAATGAAAACCTATAATGTAATATTAATAATACATAATGGCTAGGATATGAAGAAAAAGATGAAAATTAAAAAAGAAAATAAAATATAATTTTTTCGCACTTTTATAAAGAGATTCAATAGTTATTCATATGTTAAAATTGAAAAATATTTATTCTAAAACCAATAAAAAAATTATAATATAGTTGAAAATGAATTTAAAAATTAAAGGAAATATATTGAATAAAATTATTGAAATATTATAAATATATACATGTGTAAGATAATTTTTTTGGATAAAATTAAAAATATTTAAAACAATGGTTTTAAATAAAACCCCATACTTCTTTAGTAACCTTTGATTAAAAATTTCCTTAAATATAAAAACTTATATTTATTTATAAATATCTATTATTTTTATTAAAATTTAAAAAAATACATTATTTTTTAGTATATATACACCACAAAAAATAAACAATGTGGTGATATAGAACATATCTAATGGAAGTGAAATCGTGACAAATGATCCATACCTTAGATATCTGCTTGGACAAAAACACTATAATATTAAATATAATAAATTTAATCTTATTATAATTAAATTTGAATTCATATTTTATAATAAACTAACTTTATAACATTTACTCATAATTTCAACTAACCTAATTATTAATAGTTCCTCGTTAAAATCAATACTTGGGTGTTAACTGTTCCATTTCCCATGAATATTTTAGTTCAGAAGTTATGTTCCTTGTACCTTGGTTATTATTTCTTCATATACAAAATATTAATCCTTTAATATGTATCATATTTATTTCTTAAATAAACTTTTATATCTATCCATGTAATATGTGTTGAAAAATGTTATTCGTAATTCGGGGAGGTGGTAGTCTTCACGTACACATGAGTGATGTTCTCATTTTTCAATGGATTGAAGGTAAATAAGGTAAATAATTGTTTTTATATTTAAAATAATAATTATATTATAAATAAAATAAATTTTCATTTAATCCATATTTATAATTTTCCATGTGTAATGATGATGAAAAATGAAATATGTCATCCTTGGAGTTGGTGGTCCACATCTACACATAAAAAACCTCTTCATTTTTCACTCTTAAAGAGGAAAATAATGGGTTTTACTTAATTATAATTAAATTTTAGTTTAATAATTATACTAATTTAATTATCTTATAATTGGTATGATTTATTTCGAGGTGGTTAAATAAGAATGAAACATAAAAGAATACGGTGAAGACAATTACCTCTTTTTTGGGTATCCTCATTTGGAACAAAACTTAAGACATATTATTTTATATTTTAGTGAGAAAATAACCTATATGTCATGAAAAAAGGAGTTGGAAAGTGATTCAAGTTGATATCAGTTTATCCATGGTTCTTAAAGTGTGGAAAAGTGATGGGTGAAAAGAATATTTAATATGTGAGAGAAGTGGCACATTTCAAAGTACTCTTAAAATTTAAATAATATACATGATTGTTTAATTAAAAGTGGTGTCATGTTAGAAACAATTTAAAGATAAGATTTGGTTGGTCTAATTAAAATCATCCAATCAAATAAATATATGTTTTTAACCCTTAGTTTTAACCTCTTTCAAACAATTTTATCATTTATAATAATGACATATCTTTTACCATGATAATTTTTATTTGTAGAAGAAAATGAAATGGTATTTATTAAAAACTTCTAATATTATTATTAAAATCTGGAAAAAAAATTTAAAAATAAAATTTCAATATGTTATATTATATAATTTTAAAATAATTATATTTAAGGAAAAAATTTGTTTAATAATAATTTCAATTTCTATAGAAAAAGTGATTTTAGAAATAAATCACTTATATTATTGATTTAGATGAAGTTTATTGGTTTTTGAGAAAATATAGTTTTATTAATTTTTAAGAAACCAAAAATTGAATGGATCATTCTAAACAGTTAATTTAAAAAATGGGATACATATTTTTATATAAGAATAAAATATAACTAATGTTCCAAAAATTTAAGAATGATTTTCCAAAGTCTACATAATATTATCAAGTGATTTATATTATTATATATTTTCTATACTTGAGAGTTTCATTAATTCATAATTAATTCTTATATAATAATTTTGAAATAAAAGTTATCATATTTTAAAAAATGGTATTTATTCTAATCACATATAAATAAATATGTAGTACCTAAAAATTTTTATTTGACCTGTAGGAATATTTCAAATAATATTTTTAGTGTAATTTATCGAGTCAATGTGGGATTCTAAGGCCAATGGGGCCTCAATGTTGATATATTAAAAATATTTAAAAAAATATATAATTTATGAAAAATTCTTCATAATTAATAGAGTAACACCATGTTGGGGTCTTGGATTGGAAAATCAATACCACCATTAAATATATAGTATAAGTTTTTCTCTAGGATTGAAAAAATTATTTATGATGTTAGATGATTTGATAGAGTACTGTTCTGGGATGATTAAATATGTTAATTTAATTTTATTAATTTAAAGAAATTTAAAATATCTAACCCAAAAATGAATCATTTATTTAAATCCCTCTATAGATAATTCCCTAAGGTCATCCAAATATATCTATAGGTTGGAGAGAATGTAGAGAGAGAACTAATGAGGTTTTCATGTTAGAGGATGATCAAAGAATTATGGATCATTGAATAGAGTATCTTGGTGTACGTCATTATATATGGAGTTCTTGAATATCCCCAATGAAAAATACATATAATAATTCTTCATCAAAGATCGATCAACCTAATGTGGGATTTATTGTGGTTTAATTTCTAATTCATGGTTTTAAGAAAAACATGAATTAATTAATTCTAAAATAATTTTTTTTATTTTTCTCCATTATAATGTACACAAATTTTTATTTATTCGTAGAATTATAAATTTTATATTTATTATTTATATTTATTTTTTTTTGATTTTATAATCCTTGATGTCATTTGTATTTAAATGAAAATTGAAAACAAAAGATGAACTCTGTCTAATTATCACTATTGTGTCAAGTGACTCCCCCCATTCTTTGATATTCATAAATAGAGTTTCTATTGACTGATGAGTAAATGAAACCCAGGAGAATCAGTAAATATTCATTAACTATTCAGTGAAATGGATCATAGTCATTGGTTCAGTTTTTGGATTTGTATATGTGTCATAGGTGTTTTAGTGACGATAGGTATCTGATGATCGTATGGGTGAAGATGGTTCTATGAGACGGATTGAGTAAGTAACTCTACAGGTGTGATAATAGATACTTCTGATTAGAGGGAAGAAATATTATGGACACTCCCAATGTTAGTGATCTAATGTGGTTGTGGCTAGTGGAGTTCTTATGTGCTGGACCCTGTAAAGGCTTCAAAATATTTCAATGATTGTATTCTGAGTAAAGGGTGGATAGAATATAGCCATTTATGACCTTTTGGGTTTGGTCAATTTGTGTTATAAGCATTAAAAATGATTTTTTTATTTAGAGAGGAGGTGAAAAACTTTGAAGAAAATCCAAGTGACAAACTAGAATTTTTAGGAAATTCCACACTATAATTCTTGTAGTTTAGAAGGACATATAATGTGTGAACCCCTATCTATGGTGGTTAGGGTTAATGTGGTGATTTAAATAAAACATGTCTTATGGTGGACTCACACACTACATGAAGCTTATTCATCCATCTCAATATGTACAGGGAGAACACACTTTGGAGGTCATGTGTCCTCACACACCTTGTGTGATGGGGCAAACTGATTGTAGTTTATAATGCGAATGGGATTAGGAAGGAAGCACCTATCAAGGGATGACCAGACACCTGCATTCCATTATTCAAAAAAAAAATCCATTTATATAGGGAGATACATTTCATGTGATATGGAAGGATATGTAAATTTCTAGACTCAATGACACATGAAAAGAATCCCATTTAACATTCCATGTAATTCTTCCAGTGCATGTTAGAGCACTTTTTATTTTCCAGATAGATTTGGTCTGATCATGGGGGAGTTCTTTAAAACCATATCTGGGATGGTTCATTCCCTTAGCCCATATATGTGGGGGTATAATTATGTATCATGATAATTTATAAGATGTGTGATCCCCTCAATGGATTAGTTTAGGATAGATTTAGGTATCCCTCCTTAAGGATCTAGGTGTATTCCCCTATAATTCTTTCCCATGTTGGGTCAAGTATCCTATTTTAGACATCTCAGTTGTGGGATCCTTATTCTAGTTAGGGATAGGTACCCCCATATAAAATGGGTGTGATACCCTATCTATTTATCATTATCTTTTGTTTTATGGTATGTTTTAGTCTGATCAATTGAGTTTCTCAGACGAGCCCTCTATGTTACCTTGGGGGTTCTTTATGGAAAGACACAATTTTTATGTACACTTATTTTAGTTATGTTAGTTAGAAAGAATTGGCGAGTGACCCTTTTAGACTAACATTACCTTTGTGCCTCTAGTACAATCTCAGCGAGGACATGAACTTACCTTTATACTTGGAGTATTCCTTTTTGTATATCCTGTTTATATTTATTATTCCTTTGTCTTGTCGTTTATGGATGTATACTTCAATTATTATTATTTTGATATTTTGGTTATGTTTATTTTCAGCCCTATATGATCTTTTCCCACACAGGTCCTATCTTATTCGGACAATAAGCCATTTAATGAAGTCAAATGAGGATTAAGAGAATGAGAAGCTGAGTCTTTATTGAAACACTATAGATGGTTTCGAAAGTTTAATTCTAACTAAAATACCTATTTTTCTTAGCTGGTTGGACTCTTTTATAGTTCTTGTGGACTTTTATTTAACCCTTTTATATTTTTTTCTACCCTTTTCATACTATGATGTGGGATATTTTTTATTCAAGAATTTACAGTACGATTTGGTTACATTTCCCACATTGTAATGTTGCATATGGATGCATGCATGTGAATAGTAACTTTAGGATAAGGCCACCTATATGTGTATTATACATAATCAACATTAGTTTCTAGCCCCTTTCCTATTGGAGGTAGACTTGGAGTGTTGTTTTAGGCATTCTATTGGCCAGGTGGGCCAAAATGGTTCTTGTTGTGACCCAATTTTTTTTACAAAATAATAGAAATTCACCCAAAGATAATTTTGAATTGATAAATTATATAACTAGGAACATTTTTTAAAATTAAAATTATAAAAATAGATAAAAATATATTTTAAAATATATATATAATATAAAATTAAAAAATATCAAATAAAAAACTTTTTTTTATCTTGGAATAATTTAAGTATCACTTCGTATAATTATTAAAGAGATCTTATTAACTATATTTCATTTAATTTAATTATAATATATTTCATTTTTTATTAATGTAAAGCATTATTTTTTTGTTTCAAAATTTCACTCATCATAGTCATTTAAAGAAGTTGAATTTCTTACTAAGGAAAATAAAGACTAAAATCATGAGATGTTACATGATAAATTAATTATTTTCCCTTCATGATTTGATACTAAACACAAATTCAAGTTATGTGTATATATTATTATTATTTTTTTCTTTCATTCTATTTAAATAGAGTTTGAAATCTCTATACAATACTATATAATAGATAGACTAATTCAAAATAATAATAATTAAAATACTAGGATTAATTCCACAAATACAAGTCAAGAGAATGATCAATCATACCATTATTTTGGAATAATAATCAAATACTTCTAATTTTATTGACTCCTAAAATATTATTTACAATTATTGAGTATATAATAAATATTTCCCAAAATAATCTTCAAAAACATCTTTCAACGATATCACATAATTCTCACATTTTAGTTACCTTCTACAATTTTCAATTTTTGAAAATCATCCAAATACTTTCATATAGGTGAAAAAATAAATACACCCCATTAATATATAATGGAAACATTAAATAACTTACAATATGATAATTAACAGAATAAATCCTAATAAAATAAGGCAATATAATCATTCTAAATAAATATCAATATGTAAAATTATAATAAATAAATAATTTTTTTTAAAACTATATGATATAATTTTTAATAATATTGAATTTTTAGTATATTAAAAAATATCATATTATAGAATTTTCATATGTCTTTTCTATTAATGAGAGGTGAGAAATCATATGAAATTAATTACAATTTCAAATTAAATAATAAATTCTATATCAAAAACTTCATTTCCATACTATTTTATTAACTTTGTAGGAATAAATTATAGAAATCAAATGGAAAAAAAATTTATATAAAATACCTAACAATGTATATAAAATAATTACTTCATAAAAAACCATGGAAATATGAAAAATAATTTTTTTTTGTAAAAATCAATCCTCTATATGAATCATTTTTGACTTAATGTGTGAGTCATTTAATGACTAAATAAAATAATCATATCTATATGTGTGAGTGTCTGATTCATTTGATATCAACAACATATGATTCATTTTTATCTCATGTAACATTAATTTTAGAGTGTGTATGTTTCATTTGAAACATATAATTTTTTTAAAAAATAGACTTCATAATAAATAGCTTTTTTTAAATATAATAATTTGAAAATAGATAAGAAAAATGATTATTAATTACCACTACAAATATTATTATGTAATAAATAGATAAGGATGCAAGAAATTATAATTATTTATATGAGTCATAATAGAAATCATATTGATGTGGAGTTTTCTCTAAAACTAATTTATAACAAATACAACACACATGATGAATTTATAAAAATATAATGATAAAAAAATAAGAAATAAAATTATAAATGTAATGCCCTGACCCCAGTTACCCAGTGTCAGGGCATTATTTTAATACAATGGAATTATTACAAGGAATCAAGTCCCAAAGGATCGATTGGTTTACCAGTCTTGGAAAATAGATTACATACATGAATGTTACATTAAACTTTATAACATACAAAACAACATAAATAATCCTTTATGAACGCCATTATTCCCTTTGCTTAACCCTACATATCAATCACAATACACTTCTTGGAATCCTAGGAAAAATAAAACATAGAAATGGGTGAGCTCAAACAAAAATGTAAGGGTAATAAATATAGTGGAAACTTTCACAAATAATAATAAACATTTAAGGAAATGTATAACTAAAACAAAAGCCTTTTAAACTTCAACTTCAGCATAATATAGAAAATATAAAATGAAATAATTCCATTTACTTATTCACATGGATATTCTACTAGTTGAATAATCACATGAAATATCAATAAACTCTTTCATAATGATGTAATGAATAAAGCTAGACTATCATAACAACATAGTGAAGGCCTGGTGCGAAGACTACAAATAAGATTTTGTCAAGGCCTTATTCCAAGACACTAGTTTGTCTCATAAGACCTACTGATGCATCATGAAGCTATAACAGGCTCCACCCGTCATTTACTAAGTCCAATGCATTCATTATATGAAAAGTTTTAAACATAACATAAACATTCATATTAAAATATCATATGATATGTCAATACTTTATCCATAAACCATGAATGGTATAAAAATAACACATCCATAGTCAAACATATCACAAAACCATTAATACAACATGGAATAGTTGTATCATAATAAATCATCTTCATGAAAGTTTAAAATACATCAAAGGATGCTGACATTGATGAAAATGATTTGTAAATTTTTTTGATAAAAATATCCCTTCTCCATGAAAACATTTAAAAGTCACACAATTTAGAAAGGAAGACTTTTAAAGACATTTTTGAATCAATGTTTCCCATACCACTTTGAAACTTTTTAAAGGAATTATCATTTTAAAAACATTCATGTCCATATAAATAAATACGTAAAAACCATTTTGAAGACATGTAAATTATTGAGAATGATTTAGATGAATAAATATTTAAAACATTTGAAATGATGTTTTAGTAAAAAAGTCTCTTAAATGAATCTCTTTTAAAACTCTTTCATGAAACATGGACATGGATAATAAACATGTACCAGTAGATACTTACGTTAAAACAACCTCAGATAATAAATAGATTGAGAAATTAACCCTTACCTTGTACTTTTACTTGGCCTAGGGTAGGTTAATCTCCTGTATAATGGTGAAATAAATTTTATTAAATTATACAAGAATCATATACATTAATATGATATCATGTAAAATCTATTAACATTGCTTTGTTAATAATATCATAGTATTATCATTATTTTGGGTGTTAACGAATTCATTTTCCTTTATATTCTTCATTATGTGAGTCATATTTGTTATGAATTTGATGTATCTTATTCATATCCATAATGATATAAAGTCTTTAAAAATTATTTCTAATCATCTAATTAAAATTAGTGTTGAATGGATACGATGGGGAATGAATCTCATCGCGTTCGTGGAGACGGTAACCCGTACGTATGCACGAGAAAAAATATCATTCGTTTGATTTTAAAATAATATATAATTGGATGGTATATCATATATACAGAATCATTATCATGTTTTATTTATTATTTACATCAATTAAGCATCATTATGATACCCATCCAAATAATAATTTATTGAATAACAATTACACCATGACGTGGAGACGGTAAGCCGTACTTACGCACGTATGGTGACATGTCATTCAAAGGATGGATAGAATAACTAATTTGGTTGTACCATATTTATAATAACATCACAGTATATAGAAGATACAAGAGTTATTATTTTATAATGGCAACAACAAAGAAAAAGTTAGTGGAAGAAGAAAGGAACTTGAAAGAGGTGATGAAATATTTACCTCTTATTCATGTTCTTCCTTTTGATTTGATCAAAAGGTCTCCTTAGGTTGGATTTATGACTATAGGAAGACCTATATGATGAAGGGAGGATAATTGATAGGGTATTTGGGTAGAGGCTGGCCCAGCCAAAAGTCATTGAACATGTTAATTAATGATAAGGCGGAGTTCCCTTTTATAAGAGGAGTGAGGGGCACCTTAGGAAAAGCTAGAAATATTAATTTATAATAAAATAATTTTCGGTTTCTAATGTCTCAAATGTGAAATATTTAAAATCTAATAATGGGATGGTTCTAACACCACTCAACCAATAGGTTTTAGACAGGTTTGGGTCACTATATTAACTTTATCTTTTAGATTTAACTCTTAGTTAAACAGTTTGACATTTATCATGTCTCTTTGTATTTTTATATTATATTGTTAATAAACATACTATATACTTCCAAAAGAACCCAAAGTGGTTAATTAATGATACAAATATCATTATATATGTATTTTGGCCGAACCATAGATTTTTAGGAATAGAACATCAATTAGTAATATAATATTTTTTTTAAAAACTCTTATATGTCAATTTTGAAACTATTTTACAGTTGATTTTTTTAAAGTCATATAAACTTTATTAATCCTAAATAAATTCATTTAATAAATAATAACATTTCATATTAACATAATAAATTCTTGTATCTCATCAAAAATTTAAAATTATATTTATTTTTACATTTATAATACCATTTATTCGATTCTTTAATTAATAAGGAAAATAATAGATCATTAGTGTGTCATAAATAAATATATTTATTTTATGTATAAAAATAATAAATAAAATATCCTAAGGTTGAAAATATTATTAAATTTCTAATTACCATTTATATTCAAATAGATCAATTATATAACCTCATGTAATTTTTTTTACTAAAAGATATTTTCTTTTGTTCTGTTTGTCTCTACTTAAAATTATTTAATATATAATGTCATTATCACTTCCATGGGGCTTCATGGGGTCCCAAAATCGACCCAATGATGCCCATTGTCGGAAATGTATCATCCAATAGGGTTATGACACGTGTTAGGGTAATTAAATATTATTATAATATTATTTTTTAGCCTTATGTACCAGATTTACCCTTTAACCATGGTAAATAAAATTTTTACCAACGTAATTATTCAAAATGTCTAAAAATAAATGTTACCAATTTAAAAAATTTGGACTTCTTGAATCCAAATATGGAATTCATTTTTCTAAATTCAAAACAAATAAGTAGCAGAAATTAATTTAAAATTAATTTCATTGTCAAAACAAAAAGCGCGTTTTTAAGAACTAATAACTATCAAAAGATTGACACTTGCTTATGTCTAGTTTAAATGTAAAATTATGTATAATGACTTGAATTGGATTAAATGGTAAAAATATAATCTATTTATACTTCTAAAACATTATGATTTATAATTTATCACTATAAATTATTTTTTATTAAAAAGTTGTTTTCAGTTAAAATATAATATTTTTCAGTATTCACCCAAATATAAAAGTTATCAGAAAATCACCAAATATTTATTGAAACTAAATTTTTATGTCCTAATTATAAATAAGAAGTTTATTTTTTCAAATTGAATATACAGATGTTTCAAATATTTTATTAAAAAGGGGTTTCCATTAAATGGCGGTAAAATTGCATTTTTTTTGAAAAATACTTCTTTTATCTAAAAAAATGAATTTTTTATTACATTATGTCTAAGAAACTCATAATATTGATTCTAAAATTATAAGTACTATATAAAGTTCAAAACTCAGTAAATACTATTCATAACCACTTTTGAACAGCTAGTTTGGTAAGTCATGGTGCGCTAGTACTCGGTGTTGCGTGTAGTGAAAGTTATTGCATTACTTTGAAGAAATAATGTACATTGAAATCTTGGGGTGTTACATTCTTCCCTGCTTCAATAAATTGTATCCTCTCAATTTGAAATTGTTTTTCGAAAATAAAAGGATGAAAATAGAAAATATCTTTGTGGGAAAACCCACATCAGAAATTGGGTTAATAAAATTTTGTTCTAATAAGAGGAAAAGGGAAATAAAAGGGTCACCACCAAATTATAATCTCGATTTGAAGAAAATTGGTGGCTATTAGAGACACATAATTGGAGAAAAAATGTAAATATTTATACGAGGTGATTGAGGTAATCAATCACAAACATGTGTAAAAATTGAGGGCCTCAAATCCATTAATCTATGGTGATTTAAAATACCATTGGTTCAAAAAAGACATACAGTATTATGATAGCACATTTTTTGTTTTAATGTCCCTTCACTAAAGTTTAAGAATTAATTACTTCCTAGAATAAGATAAGAAGAAAAATATATACTTAACAAGTAGATTTCCATCTTTTAACTAATTTCTACCACAAACTCATCTTTCACTCTAAAAAATATTAGAACTTCAAAAAAATATTCTATTTATCCTATTCGTATAGGGTTCCAAAAAAACTGAATTTATAATTCGTCTACTAGACCTTTTAAAAAAATCTACATTATTCAATCCCAGACATCACATGGTCTAGTGGTAGGTAATACACCCTTTTCTCCCTTCAGTTGCAGGTTCAAGTCTCACGGCCTTACCGAAAACGATGGGTTGCCGCCCGACCATCAGGTTGTCCTTTTTATGGAAATCAAAAAAAAAAATCTCAAACCAAACTTATCCAAAATACTTCTATCCAAACTCACAGTCCAAAATTTATAAGGAAAATAAGAAAATTAATATCCTTTTTTCCATGTAATAACATGTGAACACCTTTATCATGTATTATTTTAAAACACTACAACATCCTGAATTACCATAAAACCTTATTGATTACATTCATGCTCCCTTATTCCTTATATAATACTGAATATATTCCTATCCAAAAAATTTTGTAAAATCCAACAATAATGGAATATACAAATCATTAATCAGTTTCAAGGAAGTCAAGAATATCCAATATAATTCATCCAAATCAACAATGTCTTATTCCAAAATCACTACATCATTATATGAACCATATTAAAGATTACCTTTCCTTCAACCATATATTTTCTAAAAATTGTAGCTTATTATTAAGTCACTCTTCCTAGAACCATATAATCTCAAATCCTCAATAAAATAGTACTGCAGTACAATCCTTATTTCTCTCCATAACTCATATAACTAGTATATTGTTGATACAACACTCAAATGAAATAATTCTATAATAACAACATAAGAACACTAGTCATTACTCTTCATCTGAGGTAGTATCATAACATGATTATTATCAATAACATCAATTGCGATATACTCTGATGACTAGGACACTTATTTTCATACTGTCCCAACACCTTGTAGATGAAACATTTTCATTCGAAACATTTTTCTTACCCTTGCAATCACCCACTTTGTGTCCTTTTTTCTCCACACTTAAAACAAACTTCCATTCCCTTCAAGCATTTTCCAATGTGATTCTTTCCACAATTATCACATATACGAAAATCCTTCTTTTCACCCTTCCCTTTATCCATCATTCTCTTTTTCATCCTTTTCTTTTCTTGCTTCCCTTCAAAGCCATAAGACTTAGAGAATTATTTACTTATCTTATTAACACATGATACTATTTTTTCATATGTTGAGATTACATGGGGGACTATTTCCCTTCTAAATGTTAGCTTAATACCATGAAAGATATGATCCTTCTTATTCTTTGGATCATATGTATTTCTGGAGTTCACAATCCTTCTACTGAGCACCATTTCTATACAATGGCATACACTAGGTTAGTTTATGAATTTCAATGAATAATTCAAAACTTGTAAAATACCTAACGTAAATTGAACAGTTTATGGATATAATTCATATTCATAAAAAAATGTTTTCTTTGAGAAAATATATACTCATAAACCCTTTATAATGGTTTGTAAAGAAAATGAGAATTATCCTAAGAATATCCCCCATGAGTGTCGTAACCAAGAGTGCAGCAAGGCCCGTTATCATGCACCAGTTCCTGTTCGAGTCTAGCTCAAAGTGGTGTTTTCGGGTTTTATGCCTAGGTAAATCTGTGCTAGAGCATCCTCTACCTGCTCGTATGTATACTGGGATGTATTTTCTCAGAAAACTCACAAAATTTCTACATTACCAAAATTCTAGGAAGTTCATCTATACTAATCATCAAAGTCTATCTTAGAGTAATGTTCTCTAATCAGAGTTTATCTAAATATAGTCTCCTAGGTTATTGATAAACATCCTCTGATACCAACTGTAATGCCCTGACCCCAATTACCCAGAGTCGGTGCATTATTTTAATAAAATGGCATGATTACAAGGAATCAAGTCCTGAAGGACCGATCAGTTTAGCAGTCTTGTAAAATAGATTACATACCTTAGTGTTACATTATACATTATAACATAAAAAACAAGATAACTTTTCTTTTATGAACACCATTATTCCATTGGCTTAACCCTGCATATCAATCAGAATACACTTCTTGGAATCCTGGAAAAAATAAAACATAGAAAAGGGGGTGAGCTCAAATGCTCAGTAAGGGTAAGCAATACTGCATAAACGTTCATAAATAGGAATAATCATTTAAGGAAATGTATAACTAAAAAAAAATCCTTTTAAACATGAACTTCCGCCTAATATGTCCAAAATAAAACAAAATAATTTCATTTACTTATTTACATGGATATTTTACGAGTCGAATAATCACATGAAATATCAATAACCACTTTCATAATAATGGAATGCATAATTATATACTATCATAACCATATAGTCAAGGCCTTGTTCCAAGAATATAAATAAGATTTTGTCAAGGACTTGTGCCAAGACACTAGTTTGTATCATGAGACCTACCGATGCATCGAGGAGCTATAAAGGGATCCAGCTATCACTTACTAAGTCCAATGAATTCTCATATGAAACAGTTTAAACATAACATAAACATTCATTTTAAACTAGCATATAAAATATAAATACTTTATCCCCAAACCATTTATGGTATAAAAATAACACATCCACAGTCACACATATCACAAAACCTTTAATAAAATATAGAATATTTGTATCATAATAAATCATCTTTAAACAAGTTTAAAATCCATCAAATGATGTTAAACTAGATGAAAATGATTTGTAAAACTCTTTTAGAGAAATATCCTTTTTTCATGACAACATTTAAAAGTCACACAATTTATAAAGGAAGAGATTTAAAGAAATTTTTGAATCATAGTGTCCCATACCACTTTGAAACTTCTGAAAGGAATTAAAATTTTAAAAACATTCATGTCCATATAAATAAATCCTTAAAAACCATTTTGAATACATGGAAATTAATGAGAAAGAATTAAAAGAATAAATATTTAAAACATTTGAAATTATGTTTTAGTAAAAAAGTCCGTTAAAAGAATCCCTTTGAAAAATCTTTCATGAAACCTGAACATGGATAATAAATATGTCCCAGTAGATACTTACATAAAAACAACCTCAGATAATAAATATATTGTGAAATTAAAACTTACATTGTAAATTTCCTTGGTCAAGGGTAGGTTAGCCTCCTGTATAATGGTGAAATAATTTTTATTAAATTATACAAGAATCATATACATTAATATTATATCATATATGATCTTTTAACCTTTCTCTGTAAATAATATATTATTATTATCGTTGTTTCGGGTGTTAAAGGATTAGTTTTACTTTATATTATTTGTTAGGAATGGTATGTATCTTATTAATATCCAGAATGATATCAAGTATTTAAACATTATTTTTAATAATCTAATTAAAATTAGTCTTGAATGGATATGATGGGGAATGAATCTCATCTCGTTCGCGGAGACAGTAATCCGTACGTACTCACGAGAAAAAATATCAATCTTTTGATATTCAAATAATATATAATTGGATGTTATATCATATATAAAGAATAATTATCATGTTTTTTTTATTTAAATCAATTACACATCATTATTATACCCATACAAATAATAATGTACTGAATAACTATTACACCACGATGTGGAGATGGTAAGTCATACGTACACACGTATGGGGACATGTCATTCAAAGGATGGATAGAATAATGAATTTGATTGTACCATATTTATAATAACATCACAGTATATAGAAGATAATGGAGTTATTATTTTATAATGTAAACAACAAAGAAAAAGGAAGTGGAAGAAGAAAGGAACTTGAAAGAGGTGATGAAATATTTACCTCTTTTTCGGGTTCTTCCTTATGATTTGATCAAAAGGGCTCCTTTGGTTGGATTTATGACTATAGGAAGGCCGCTATGATGAACAGGGGATAGTTGATATGGGATTCGAGTAGAGTTTGGATGAGCCAAAAGTCTTTGAAGGTTTGAATTAATGAGAATGTGGAGTGCCCTTTTATATGAGGAGTGAGGGGCACCTTAAGAAAATCTAGAAATATTAATTTATAATAAAATAATTTTCGGTTTTTAATGTCTCAAAAGTCGATTATTTAAAGGATAAGAAGGGTATGGGGCGATAAACACTCAACCAATAGTTTTTAGATAGGTTTGGGTCAATATATTAACTTTATCTTTTAGATTTAACTTTTAGTTAAGCAGTTTGACATTTACCATGTCTCTTTGTATTTTTATATTATATGGTTAATAAACTTACTATATACTTCCAATCAAATCCCAAGTGGTTAATTAATTATACAAATATCATTATATAAGTTCATTGGACTAACCGTAGATTTTTAGGAATAGATATCAACTAATAATATAATATTTGTTTTAAAAACTCTTTTATGTCATTTTTGACCCTATTTAATAATTAATTTTTGTTAAAGTCCTAACAACTTTATTAATTCTAAATAAATTCATTTAATCAATACTAACGTGTCATGTTAACCTATAAAATTAGTTTATGTCTTCAAAACTTTTAAATTATATTTATTTTAACATTTATAATACAATTTATTTGATTCTTTCATTAATAAGGAAAATCTTGCATCATCATTGTGTCATAAATTATTATATTTATTTTATGAATAAAAATAATAAATAAAATATAATGAGATATGAAATCTTTTTATATTTATAATGACTATTTGTAGTCAAATATATCAATTATATATCCTCATGTAAAGTTTTTTACTAAAAGATATTTTCTTTCGTTCTGTTTGTCTCTACTTAAAATTATTTAATTTATAATGTCATTTTCACTTCCAAGTAGCTCCATTGTAGAGACCCGAAGCTTCATGTACATAGAAATTACATTACTTTTGTGTAATAATTAGTACATAACAAAAACACACACACAAGGATCGTAATAGTTTAGTGTCTTTGGAAACTCGGAATATAATATTCTAATCGTGGTGAAAGATCTTCAACATCTCCCATTAAGATGTTCCCTTTTTTTTCTTACCTAAAACCTTTATATATATCCTGGGGAAAGGAAAACATAAAAGGGTGAGATCAAATGCTCAGTAAGGGTAAACAAAAGAAAAATCAATCACATCATATTCATAAGAACATAACTTTTGGAAATCTTAACCTGCAAAAGAGAGCATAATTTCATAATATGGGATAAATCATAGTAGTGAAATGGAATCCCAATAATCATAACAAAAAACATGAAACTTTTTGGCATACACACATAATCATAGAAAATCATATCTTATTAGTCAAGACTCATTTCAATGACTATCTTAGTAGACAAAGTCCATTTCTGAACCGAGTCACCCTCGTTTCAGTCCTGTTTCACTGAACCGGTATAACCTACCATTCCAGCCATGTCTATCTCATGAGATATAAAATCTTTACCCAATTAATTGGAGGGAGATATAGGTCCCACCCATCTCATAATGATACCATTCTTATGTGTGCCACAAAATCATTTATCATACATCATTGCATAACCCATGTAGTAAAAATGGGAATCTTAAACATCGTGACATCATAAAACAACTCATATAAGATAAAGGAATTCATACAAATAATTCCATCACAACATAATCAAATAAATGTAATAATAGGGATAAAAAAAGAACCCTTTATTATCTTATATGGAAAATAATTTTCATAAAACACTTGAACTCCATTCTTGAGGAAAATATCCTTTCAACTTCAAAAACACTTTTCCTTTCTTAACATGTCATACAATTATAAACTAAAAGAAGTTGATTAAAAATAAACTTGATAACTTGTAAAGTAAGATTCTTGGAAATAATGTTTTAAAAATCCATTCATGCCTTATAAGTTAAAAAAAACATTCTTCGTACTTTTGTCGGAAAAGTCAAAAAGTACCTCGTACGAAAAACGACAAAAGATTCCTTTCATATATTTTACTAAAAACTCACCAAAGGGTAAAATTGGATTTAAACAATTGTAGGTGGATGGAAATAATATTACATATTCAGGAAACATGGATGTGGATGATAAAATACACCCCAGTAAATACTAAAGTATAAACAATCTCGGATAAAAATGAGATTGTGATATTTCCCTTACCTTATGCCCGATATGCTTTGTACGTATCCGAACCTCCTGTATAATGATTTAAATAATGTCATTAACTTATTAAAGAATCATATTCATTGTTATGATATCATATATTGTTCACTTATGACTTTATATTACCCGTTCTTTTGTAAATTCCATGTTAAAGAAGCGTTTTGGGTAAAATCGTTTCATTTATCGTAGGTGTTTGGACTAGTTGTTCTTGACATTATTATTACTTATATCATGATTTACTTACTTCCAGAATATAAAATATGATTTATATATCAAATATATTCAGTATATATATATATATATAATAGATAGATAAATCAAATGAAACACACCGTTCATGGAGACTGTAGTTCGTACGTACGCATGAACGCTGTTTTCCTTTCCATATTTTCTTGAATGGAAGTAAGTAGATGAAATATATATATACCTAAATCCAGTATATTTAACATTTCATATATTTCATTATTATTCATTATATATACTTTATAATCATTCTGGAATGGTTAACATGTATAATGAATCTCATCGCGTCGTGGAGACGGTAGTCCGTACGTACGCACGAGCGATGATATCATTTCCATAATTATTGAATTGAATTGGAGTGGATGATAAAATATATAAGAATCATTATTATGTTATAATAACTATGTATAGTTATTCTTTACACCATAATACCCATCCATGTAAGGTGTTGGTGGAAAAACAGATTACACCACGGCGTGGAGACGGTATTCTATACGTACGCACGCGCGGTGATTTTGTTTTCCGTAGGATGGATAGATGGTGAAATAGGGTTGTTTAATACTTATAATAACATATCAGTATATGAGTGATACTGATGTTATTACTTCATAATGAAACAACCTAAGAAGAAGAAGTGGAAGAAGAAATAAAGTTGAAAGAATCGGTAACGGAAATTACCTCTTCTTTGAAGCGCCTTTTTGAGACCTCCTCTTAGGGCACTAAAATTGGTCTTTGAGGAAGACCATAACCTCTATGATGTTACTAGGGAAGTTTAGAAGAGAATTTTTCAGGGGTTTTCCGAGCTTGAAGGCTCAAAGTTGTGTGAGGAAGAGAGGGAGGAGGTGCCCTTTTATAAGGGAGGAGAGGGGCACCTTTAGAATTCTTAAAAATATTAATTTATAATAAATATAACCCCACATAAAAACCTCAAAAAATGACTCATATTCGAAGATTAGATGATATAGGGTTGTAATATCATCATCCAATCAAATTTAGACATGTTTGGATCTTATTTTAAACCTTATCATTTTGATTTATCTTTATTTAATCTATTTAAGTTTATTTGTGGTAATAAAATTCTAAATTTTAAATTATAACAAATAATTACTCATTTGTTGTTAATTTACCATAATTTTTTTCTTTATAACATTATAGACCATATAAATTTAAATTTATAATTTTTTAATATTTTTTTGATTTTTAAACAATTTTATAATATGTTATTTTTGTAAAATAACAATAGTGTCAATTTTGACACTATTCATTTATTTGAATTTAAATAAAATATATACAGAAGATATGTTCTAAATAAAAGCTTTAATATATTAATAACAGGTCATATGTATTTATAAAATTAGTGTATCACATTAAATAGTTCATATAATATTTATTTTATTATTTTTAAAACCATTTATTTGGTTTATCTCTTAATAAAATAATTACTACATCATTTTTGTATAATTATTTAATATACTTATTTGTTGCATAAAAATTTAAAATAAAATCCTATGATGAATATAAATATATTAACTTTCACAATAATAATTTTACTCGAATTTATCATCTTAGAATAACAATATTTAAATTGTTATATTTATTAAAATATGAAGGTGAAAACTTTGGAATCATTTAAAATAAAATAATTTAAGTGTCATAATTGCTTGTATAAGACTCCAAATGGTCAAATATTCGACCATTGAATGATTATAGTTTCCATTTACATGACCAATAAGTTTTGGTCAGGGATTTGTTCATTTTATGGTCACTATTAGTTTAATAAAAACTATATTCTTGATTTTTCACTAGATAAATAATTTCTGAATCACTATTGTGTCACAATTAATGATAATTATTTAATCACAAAAAATTTTAAATAAATTCTCATGATGTAGATAATTTTGTTATCTTTCTGGAGACTATTCATGTTCTAAGTTTTATGATGTTTATCACTAAGTTAAAATTATTATACTTATAAGATTTAAGAGAGTGACATGTTGTCACTTTCTTTGGTTTTAATAATAATTAAATTATTTTCATGGTCAAAAGTCCATAAAATGAATATAATCCGACCTTTAGTTGATATGGGTTTACTTTTAGCCATCAAATAGAATTTTGGAATGTGTTAGGGTAATTTTATAATATTATATTTACCCTTAATTACACGATTTACTTTTAACTATGGTAAATAAAATTTACCGTAGCTACTATTCATAATTCCCAAAAATAAAAAGTAACCTATTAACATAATTTGGACCCACTGATTCCAAATATGGAATCCATTTTTTTAAAATTCAATACACAGAAGTTGCAGAAATTAAATTAAAATTAATCCCGTTGTCAAATAAAAACGGGTTTTTGTTTAAAACATTGCAAAAGATTGAATTGATTTAACCTACGAATTCAAGGTAAAATCAATGGTAATGACATTCATTATATTAAATGATAAAAATATATTCTATTTATACTTTAAAACCATTCAATATTATAATTTAACCACATAAGATATTATGATGAAAAAAGTTGTTTTTAATTAAAATATAGCGTGTTTTTACTATTCATTAAAATATGAAAGTTATCGGAAAAAAATCAAAACATTATCTAATGTAAATTTTTACATCCTGATTCAAAAGAGAAATTTTATTTTGTCAAATTGAACATATAAACATGTCAAAAACTAGATTTAATGTGGGTGCGCCATCAAAAGGCGGTAAAACTGCATTTTTTGAAAAATACTTATTTTACCCGAAAAATTTATTTTGTTCTTATACCATGTTATAAAAAATGTGTAAGATGAATAATAATGTTATAAAATTCAAATTTTAGTTAATACTATTCATAACGGCTAGTTCATGACAATATTATAATAATATATCATTGTTTATTTAAACCCGGTATTGCGTACAACACACGCTATCGAGGAAGGTCGCGATTGCGTGTAATGCAAGCCAAGTCAGGGTTGCGTGTTGTGAAAGAATCCTTCGTTGTTTCGTATAATAGAATCCAACCATATTTCATTTATACATTCAATATATATATATATATATACTCAATGTGGCGTAGAATAACTGTTATCAAATTTTTTTGTAACACGGTCCAATAATAGTGTTGCGTATGCTGCAAGCTAATACGGTGTTGCGTATAGCGCAAGGTAATCTTGGTGTAGAATACAACAAAAGTCATTAATGAAATTAAAATAATATTTTTCATAAAATATCGGGGTGTTACATCCATGGGATCCCAAAATCGTCCCAAAGATTCCCACAGTCAGACAAGTATCATAAAATAGGGCTAGGACATGTTTTAAGGTAATTTAATATTATTATAATATTATTGTTTACCCTTATTTACTGGATTTACCCTTTAACCGTGGTGAATAAAATTTTTACCAACGTAATTATTCAAAATGTCTAAAAATAAAAGTTAACTATTTAAAAAATTTGGACCTCCTGATTCCAAATATGGTGCCCGATTGTCTAAATTCGAAACATAGAAGTGGTAGAAATTAATTTAAAATTAATTCTCATTGTCTAAACACAAAGCGTGTTTTTAAGAAATAATAATTATCAAAAGATTGACACTTGCGTATGACTAGTTTAAATGTGAAATTAAGTAAAATGACTACAATTGGATTAAATTTTAAATCTATTATCTATTTATACTTCCAAACCATTAAAATTCATAATTTATCACTATAAATTATTTTGATTAAAAAAGTTGTTTTCAGTTAAAATATAGTATTTTACTATTCACCCAAACATGAAATTTATTAGAAAAACACCAAAAATTTATTGAATCTAAATTATTATTCCCCAACACTAGAAAATATGTTTAATTAGTCAAATTGAATATATAAAGGATTCAAATATTTTATTTAAAAAATTTTCTCCATTAAATGTTAGTAAAATTGCATTTAAAAAAAATACTTCTTTTATATGAAGAAAATGAATTTGTACTTACATTATGTCTAAGAAACTCATAATATTGATTGTAAAATTATAAGGATTATATAAAGATCAAAATTTAGTTAATACTATTAATATCCGGTTTTTAATGGCTATTTTGGCAAGTCATGGTGCTCTAGAACTTGTTGTTGCGTGTAGTGGAACTTATTGCATTACTTTGAAGAAATAACGTACTTTGGAATATTGGGGAGTTACAATAAAGATTAAACTATTTAAGGGAACATTGTTCATTTTTTCTATGAGGAGTGAAATCATCAAACAAATTTCATAACACATGTTATTTGTAATAAAAAAAGGATTATATAATTATAGAAATATAATAAATTGGAATGTAACCACTAAAAACTATCACCCTTTATTAATGTTACAAAATCAAATAAAATTCTCCCCCCTTTTGAACAATCAGAATTGTGATATTTTCATATGAACTAAAAATAACGCCTAATTTAAATGGTAATGAATATTATGCTTTAACATGTTAAAATTAGAAATCACATTACACTTAAGCCATATAAAAATAAATATTTTATAATTAAATATATATAATTTAATATACTACAACTTTAAGAAGATTTAAACATACTTTTTTCATATTTAAAATTGTTAATAACATTTTTAAATTCTAAACAGATTAAAATAACATTATTATACCTAAATTTATTATCTCACAAAATGGATATTAACAAAATTAAAATTAATCAAAAAAACATTCCTCCATAAATACTTCTTCTTTTTTTAAATAAAAATAGAAATCTTTTAGATAGTTGGAATTGAAAGTGTTTAAAACATTGATAACTACATAAGTATAATACTTTAAAAAATATAGTTTCATGAAACAATTAAATACATCATAGTAATAACAAAATAATTTTGAATTAATTCAAACTTGCTAATAAGTAAACTATATACTAGTAAACAAAAAATAAATATTTATTATTGGTTCACGAGACCAATGTAATTTGATCCATATAAAACATCCATTATAAAAGGTTTATATTTAATAATTTAAAAATTAGTTTAATGAAAAGATTTAATAAATAGGTTAGTTTGCTGATCATTAGTTGAAATAAATTCCAAATTAATATAAACTTTATTAATATGATATCCAATGAATTGAAATATAACATCTATATGTTTTTTTTCAATAATGTTGTAATGAAATTGCATAAATTGAAATATTAGAATTATTATCAAAATATATCAGTATCTTATTGAAATAATATTTAAAATAATAATTTGTTATTATTAAAAAAACTTTTATATCAATAATTAAAAAATATATATTCATAATCATATACTATTTACTTTTTCAGGGTTTTAAATTATTTCAATATGAATTTAGTTTGTAGATAGTTTTATTACCCATGCTAATTTATATGGAACAAGATAAAAAAACATTATGTACCAATAAATATTATAAACAAGTATTAATTGACACTTACAAAGTTAAATATTAAGAAATATAAGTCTTAGTATATGAAAAATACTATAAAAATATTAATGAATATTCATTAGCATTATTCTCCTTCATCATATATTTAAATAAAATAGTAGCAGAAGAAAAATTATTTGATATCTATACAAAATAATTTTGGCTTAATTAATTTAATTTCATGTCATATAATAAACCATTTTTGTTTTTATTCTTCTTATTTAAAGATATATTTTTGTAAAATTTTTTTCTTAATAAAATGAATAAAGATTTTTTTTATCAAACATTATATTTATTTATATTTATTTCAAATTAATATATGAATATAGTTAAAATCATTATAAACATTCTTATTAAAAGTAATATTAGAAGTTCTATGTTTTTAATTTTCATTCAAATTTCATTTCATTTTCTCAAAATGTTTCTTATTATATCCTTGAGTCTATAATATAATTTGGAAACTCTAGAAATATGTTTACCTAATATATCAGATTCCAAACTCAGTTAGATAATTCTATGATTATCAAAATCAGTCCGAATAACCTAAATAAAAGTCGGAGTCGCTAATCTAATTTATTGATTCTACAAATAAAAAGTTGTCAATTTTTTTTCATTTATATATTTTTAAATAGAATTATACTATAATTCTTTTCATTATCTTATGGTAAACAAATTTTTCTAATTATTTTAATATTTTTATCCTTCTTTCCATTCATCAATATTGGGTAGTTTGGAATTATATATTCTTTATTACTGCACTCATAATATGTAAAATGTGAAGTATTATAATTTATGTTTGTATTACATTTTGTTTCAACATTTTGATTATCCTTATGAGATTTACTTCTTGATTTTGTTTTTTGATACATGTATTCTTAATTATTTTGTAAATACTAGTTAAAATTTGATCAATATATTTTTATAACATTAATACATTTTAAAATCAGAATATTCAGAAGAAACAATGTTAATAATCCTAAAATCCCCACCTTTCTTATATTTATTTTTTCTTAAGATATATTCATTGTATATAGTTCTGGTGGATGTAGTGAAACAATTTTATCTTCAAGAGTTATTTCCAAGAATTTCATTCTCTCATCACTGGAGACCATTTTTTCAATCTACTTATTTACTAAATAATTAAGACTATTTCATAATTCTATAAAATTCTTCATCAAGAGAATTCATTCCAATTACAATCCTAGTAAACCTATGAAAAATATAATTTTCCATCTCATAATCTCCCATATTTAAATATTTATATTATGTTAGAAATATTCCATGATTTTTCTTTATAAACTTATCTACCCCAAGGCTAGTATATTATAAAATATTCCAAAATTCATTAGATGTTTTAAAAGTAGAAACATTCCAAATATAATTTATATTAAAAGAATAATAAATAATCTTCATAAATCTAAAATTTAAGATATATTTATTTTAAAAGTGTTAAGGTCAAAATATAGTAATTATTTGGTTTTAAAATAGTATTCCTATGATCAATAAGAAGTTTATTATAATAATATTCCATTAAATATTTCAAATAAAAATAGTATGTGCCACTAACATGAGGTGGTTTCTAAGGGATCCAAACATAATTTTAAATAGATACCACAATCTTACGAGTCTTTTCCTCAGATGTTTAAGTCTAACAGAAGATTAGTAATATAAGTTAAAATAATAA
The DNA here is from genome assembly GCA_963277665.1 of Viscum album. Taxonomy (NCBI): domain Eukaryota; kingdom Viridiplantae; phylum Streptophyta; class Magnoliopsida; order Santalales; family Viscaceae; genus Viscum; species Viscum album. The sequence goes on along the minus strand of OY728141.1, from coordinate 71,641,406 downwards.
AATTCTATCTAGAAGGATTTGAATCTTATTTTAGTTGATAGCTCTAAAATAATATAATTAATTGTATATAAGGGGAGGGGTGAATATAACATTTGAAAAATTAGAGAAATTTAATCAAAGTAAAGATGGACAAGAATGAGATATTAAAAAATAGATAAAAAACATATGAAAATTTATAGTAGTTAAAATCAATGTGATCCTAAATCTAATATTCACTCTCCAATACAACTTATGACTCATGTTATTCACTAAGAATCTTATTTTCAAGTGGAAGTAAAAATTGATCAAAATATTTCTATTCTAGTGGAGGAACATTAAAAAAATTACCCAAACTTTTGAAAGGGATTCAAAATTTGTTATAACACATACATTTAGCTTGAGTCAAAACCAATAATAAAATTTTAATGATTGTATAACCAAATAATAAAATAATTTTTTTGAATGGAAAAATATAAACTAGTATTTATTTTTTTGAAAAGGTTTATAAAATAAAAGGATTAATTGTGTTGGCTTGAAATGGATATGTGATGGAGAAAATACAAGAGGGAACCGATTTGAATATTTCAAAATTTCTATTAAAACCATTAAGGAAGGTTCTTAGTTTAGTACGAAATAATGTAAAATAATTCACAACACCTTTTATGAAAGAAAACAAATGGTCAGATTGAATATTGGTCCGATGATATTGTTATGACACCACAGGTAAATAAACAATTGTGTTTTGGTTGAATAAAAATATCATTGTATATCAAGTGTTATTTATTTTACCAAATAAATTATAGAATTACTACTAAAAATTATAAACTATAATAAAAATAATAAAAATATTAAATAATATAAATAATAATAAGAAATAAAAGGATTATCTTTCTATTACATTATGTAGTGGAAATGTAAAAGGTATTATAATTATTTTATCCCAAATATTAGGATATCATTTCACATTGGATAATAGGTATTTCTTACCAACACCTATAATACCTCAATATGATGAACGCCACATCCATCTCAATATCCTCTCAATCCCTCAATTTAACAAGTAATCAACACCTCTATCTTTCGAACACTTGAAATCCCTTAATACATTTTTCAGTCGCATCCACTTCCTATCCCTAGAGGACCTCAATTGTTATCACTAGGTCATATGCACAATGTAAAATCAAAGAACTAATTGAAATATAGAAACTAAGAATGAGTTGTTCATATTTTGTAATTTCAAGTCTTTCTCACAAAGTGAGAGAGAATTTACACAGTCTCTCTCTGGACCTTGGAATGAGAAAAAGTTGATCTCTATGATTTAAATGACCTCATATACATAGACCTCAGGTTGCAACTGTCACATTTTCTACAATAGACATATTTCCCTAGATGATTCAGAGGGACATGGTCCCCTGACATTATAATGTTCATATTGAAACCGAATACATGACATCATTTTTATTATTTTACTACTAACTCCATGACATCATTTTGGATAAAAAAATATATATATTAAAATGAGAATCTTGATTATGATTATTATTAGACATGGGTTTATATAAAAGAATTAAATTGTGCATATGGAAAAAGTAACATCAGTATGATTGATATCGTTGATATGATGATATGTATGAGTAATATTGTCAATATATTAAAAATGAAAAGTATTAATACGATGAAATGTGTTAACGATTCCTATTGTGACTATGATCTTCAGAGTTAGTACGATGAAAAACATACATATGTTGTTCAGTGTGGGTACAATAACATAGTGAGTACTAAAAAATAGTGAGTATGATGAAATAGTGAGTATGATGAAATAGTGATTATAGTGAAATAGTGAGTATAAGGGAAATAATGGTTAAAATGAAAAGCATATTAAAATAAAAAGAGATTTGTGATTTCCAAAAAAATAATACATTAGACTTAATAGTCTCTCCCTTTTTGGAAATCACAAAACAAAAAGTAAAACAAGAAATAAATAATTGTCTCCCCATAAGTTATGAAAACTATTCTATTGAATGAAATAAATATAACTTAATCCCCATTAGGTATAGGCTTTCTTAAGGATTGAATTCATATATATTTTCCCTGTTTTGATTATAAATTTCATCAATGTATTACATTTGAGTAAAAAATTAAGGATTCTCCCCTTTTGAAAAATATTTTCCCTCCTTATGGTTTAAAAACATAATGGGATAATATTGGAATTCATAAATGGTTTGAGAGAAACAGAATATAAAACAATAAAACAATAAAAACTAAAACATAAAGCTCATTGAATTATCAAAAGTTCAATGTTTTCCAAAAGAAAATAAAAAAAACACAAAAAATTATTTTATTTTATTTTTATTTTCATTATTAATAAATTATTTGAGAACAACCTTCATATTCTTTATCTCTTTATTATATTTTGAGATGGAAACACCCTGAGATTTGAGAATCTATTTTTCATCGGAAAAAAGATGATCCTGGTTTTTGATGGTGTCTTCTTGGATCCTAATCAATTCTTTGAGTGTAACAATTATTTCATGCATATTATTATTTCATTTTCTATCATGGTTTTTTTTCATTAAGAATAATATTTCTTCAATGAAAGATGAATACTTAAACAAATATTACTGGAAAACATTAAACCTTTCTTGTAGTCTTTTAGTAAAATAGTATTTACACCATGGGTTTTTGGAATCTGTTTCAACCTCCCAACTGTTTCCTTATCCAACGTATTGAAAGGTATATAAAGATCATTTGAAAGCCTACTTATGTCACCAATAGACTCCTCATGTTCATTCAATAAATTTTATGCTTTCTATGAACACTTGTTAATCTTATTACAATCCGTCTTATGAGAAATGAAGCTATCACTCAAAACTTTTAAATCAGACTCAACATCCATTAATTTGGTTTTGATATCTCTTACAAAATTGAATTCGTACTTTTATTCTATCTGATGAAATCAATATTTACATATATTATGGGAAGTTAATGAATACTCTTTTCAATCCCTCTTAGAACATGGACAATGTAATCACTATTCATGAGATAAATAGTGTGCTCTGAATTAGTATTATCATCATACTATTGATGTTCATGATATTGGCATGAGTCTTAATCATATTTTTTGTTTCCTTTATTGTTATCCATTTCAACTCTATCATCCTCAAATCTATCTCTAATGTTAATGTCTCTCTCATAATTGGAACATTGATCCATTTTATTGACCGGAGAAGGAGCTCTTTCTAATTGAGTTTCCAGATATTGTACTGGTTCTTGACCGAAATGAGCATAAACATTCTATTGTTAAAATTATTCACTCTATTTTAGACGAGGATGTTCTTATATATTCTCTTAGAACTCTGAAAATATTTTAGAACAAATTCATCTTCCTCTTCTTCATTACCTTCCTATTTTGAATCGAATAGAATTACTTCAGACACATTTTCTTTACCTTTCTATGGAATAGTCTGTGTGATCAGTTATTGTTCTATTTCCTCTGTATGTTGAGCACTTTCTATCTCAAAATCATTCAATATCTTGAAAAATAAAAATCCCTACCTTTTAATTTCAAATTATCCTTCTTTTCCTTCTTATATGGTATATTATCTTCTATCATTATTTTTTCATCTAGTGCTTTGGTTGGGTCAACACCGAACTAAGAATCACATTATTTTTATTGTTCTTTAACCTCTATATACTTGGATAAAATTTAATTACTATATTTTATTTCATTCTTCAAATTTTCACTAGTTTATGATCAAACTTCTGAGAAGCTATAACAGCTAGACCTAATCCCACTAAAAGTGGTGCTGATTGATCAGGTGTCGATTCATACACATATTTGACAAACATGTTTTATTCAATTTCAAAATGAACTTTAAATTTTATTACTGAATCCTTGAGAATCCATGAGACCTTTAAAACTACCAATTCTCTTTTCACTGGATGATTGAAAACATAAAACATTAAAGAATAAAATTTTTAATAATGGTTGAATACATGATTAGATAAGGCTTAATCGCTCTGGACTTCCCATTAACAATTGTTTTGAAAATGTAACCCATGAGATCTAACTTTCTCATATTCACAAGATAATATAACATAAAGATATCATAAATCTCTAGAGTTTCACTACCCTCTATCCCCAGAATAATAAAAACTTTCATTCATAGGGATATAAACCATTTTTTTTATAGATATGGGCTACCTTTATTTTTTCTCCAATAATAATAATAATTTACTTTTCATCTCTTTCCTTGTTAAATGTACCGACTTCTCCCAGTAGCTTATGAGGCAGACATAAGGAGTCACCTTTAACTGTGATATTGTTAAATTTTTTTTTCTTGTTGCACTGATAAAGAAAACATTATATCATACACAGAAAATCATATCATCATGTCCTTATCAAATTCCACAGTATTATAGAATTTTTTGACTCTTCAACAAGAATCAGATAATAAGATATAGGTTTCTCAACACATAAATGTTATCTTCCTGGGAAAAAATGACCCTTTTTGATCGATGAATCAAAACTATCAAATAAATCATGAGTGGATTTAATTTCTCTCAAGAAATCAAATTTTAAGAAAGTATTTGATGGAATATCAGTATGAGTATTAAAATAAGACTGAGAAATAAAGGTGTTTGACGGAAAAATAATCGTAATGATGCTTTAGTGGAGGATCAAATCTTTTTTGAGAAATTCTGAAGAAATGGTGTGGTTTTGAGGAAGCGTTTATCTATTTATAAGTGAATTTGGGTTACTGTTTGTCTTCTACTATTGAGATTTGAAGATGAAGGATCCAACAATATAGAATAAATGAATATTTTGAGTTTGTTTTTAAAATGTAACACTATAAAAAAACATAAAAGAAAAGTGATACAAAAAGAAAATAGAATGTACCTATCGAAGATTTCATGTGAGTTTCTGGTTTCATACTATTATGAAATCAAATACAGAAAATAAATAGCCTAAATAAGAAAAGTGAATAAAATAAAATATCAATCCAATAATAAATAATGTTAATACATTTGGTCATCTAAGTGTTGTAAAAATGATAATACCATTGGTTGTCAGGCCAATGAAAAAAATCCAATACCATAGGTTTTCATACAAATGGAAAAAGTGAATACCATAGGTTGTTGAGCCGATAAAAAAAATTCAATACCATAGGTTTTCAAGCCAATGGAAAACAAATTCAATACCATATGTGGCCAAGACGATAGGCAACAAAGTCAATACCATAGGTTGTCAATATGATAGGCTGAATATTTTCAGAAAGATTAGAAAAAAAGTCATTAGTTTATGTTTTCATACTGATAGAAAATATTTTTTCAGATCAATAGATTGAAACAAAAAATAAGAAAAAAAAGAAAATAATTGATAAAAAAAATATGAAACAAATAAAAAGATAAATTAAAACCATAAATTAATAATTATTAGAAGAAATAAAATAAAATTGAATTTTTTTAAAAAAATATAAAACAAAAATGATGAGAAAAACATGTAAGAAGAGATAAAATAAAGTACAAAAACTGATGTTATCCTCCTATGAAGAGGAGTGTTTTAATGTAAGGATAATTTAAAAACAAGAAGTACATTTGAATGATTATTGTATTGTAATAATTCATGTATTATTTTTAATATATTCAAATATATCGGAAGATAATGCTTTTGTAAAAATATCAGCAAGTTGTCCATGAATTCCGATGATATATAAAATGATATATCTTTTTTATGGGATCCCTGAAAAGGTGATTCGTAATATCTATGTGTTTTTATAGGAGTGATGTTCATGAATTTTTACCTAATGAAATGGAACTGGTGTTATCACACAATATTCGACTTTTAGTACAACTCATGCCATAGTTTGTGAGTGTAGGTTCCATCCGCAACACTTGAGCACAAAAAATTCCAACTACCACATATTCATCTTCAGCAGTGGAGAATGCCATAATGTGTTGTTTTTTTTGCATGACTTAGAATCCAATGAATCTGCTAGGAAATGAAAAGTTCCAGAATTACTCTTTCAATCCATTATACAACAACCAAAATTATCACCCCAAAAACTTTACAATAAAAAATCTTTTCAAAAAGAATAAAAAGAGCCTAAATCCTATGTACCTTTTAAATAACGAAAAATGATTTTCACATATTTTAAATTGGATTGTTTTGGATTATCTTTATACCTTGAACATAAGAATACATAAAACACTATGTCTAGATGACTAATTATTTTGTATAGTAATCATCCAATAATACCTCTAACATTTATTTTATCAACTGGTGGCCCATCATGATCATGATCATGGGTGTTTGAAGTTAAAATAGAAGTACTAATATTTTCGGTATTTCCATATTATTACTTTTTTAGTATGTATTTAATATAATTAATATGCAATATATTTGAACCTTCTTCTTTTTGAGAAACGTGGAATTCAAGAATGAATGTTAATTCACCCATTATATTCCTTTTAATATTAGAATTCATTAGATTCAAAAATGAATCTGATAAATAATTTTTAGTTGATCCAAAAGGATGTAATCAACATAAATTTTAACAATCATAAGATTTTTTTATTTCTTTATAAAAAGACTTCGGTCATATGATACCTTAATGTAATTGTTTGGTAACAAAAATCTTGTTAGTCTATCATACCAAGGTCTAGGGGGTATTTTAAGTCCATAAATGGCCTTGATAAGTTTGTAAACATATTTATGATGTACTGAATCTTCAAAACTAGTGGGTTGGTCTATATAGACATCCTTATATAAAAATCCATTAAGGAAAGAACACTTTAAATCCATTTAAATGTGTTTGAAATTAAATAATGATTCAATGTCTAATATAATTATAAAATATTTGAGTTTTTCTACAGAAGCATAATTTTTTTCATATTATTTTCCTTCTTGTTGATTGTAGACTTTAGAAAAAATGTCTAAAGTTATTTCATATAATGATACCATTTTTATAAAATTTGTTTCTGAAAACCAATTTTATACCAATAACATATGTATACATATGTTTTTAACCAAGGTCCAGTCATTATTCCTTTCAAATACATTTATTTCATCTTGCATTTCCTTTATCCAATTCTCGTAACCTAAATCCTCACTGGGAGTTTTAGGTTCAAATAGAGAAAGAAAATAAATATATTATTTTTAATTTTTATGGAATTCCTAGTCCTTACTAGTTTATTTACAACACCAATGACGTTATCACTGGGATGATTTCTAAGTAGTAATTGAATTGGATTTTGTAAAACCTACTCATCAACATAAGGTAGAAAGTCTTCCAGTGTAAATGTATCAGAAAGAATTTCTTGAGTATTTACAATTTTTTTAGAATTTTCTATCAAAGGGGGATAATCTGTTTTTTAAAATACTTCAGAAGAAACAATTTGAGGTTTTTTAAAACAAAAGGATCTATTTCATAAATTTTAACATGTATTGTTTCTTCTACAACACAAGTGTTTTTATTAAAAACACTATAATCCTTAGAGGTTTTAGAATAACCTAAAAATATTCCTTCATCAGATTTAGGTGCAATGTTATATAAGTTATGTTTTGTATTTCAAATAAATACTATGAAACCAAATACGTTGAAGTATGAAACTTTTGGTTTTCGGCCATTCAAAAACTCATATGGAGTTTCATTGAGAAAAGGATGAATTAAAACTCAATTTATAGCATAACAAGAAGTACTTACATCTTCCACCCCAAAATGTTTTTCTATAGAGTATTCATTAAACATGTTTCTTATTATCTCTGGAATAATTCAATTTCTTTGATTAAAAACACCATTACGCAGAGGCGTTCATGGTGAAGAAAAGGTTTGAGTAATACCTTTCTTATTACAAAAAGGTTCAAAATCAAAATTTATAAATTTTCCACCCTAATCACTTTGGATAGTTATTAATGGTAGGTTTTTCCAATTTTTAACTTCAACAAAAAAATTAAAGAAACAAAAAGATTATGATTTTTTTTGAGAAAATATACCCATGTAAATATACTGTAATCATCTAATAAAATGAATTGATAGTACTTGCCTCCAATTCTTCCAGTTTGGGTAGGACCAAAAAGATCCATGTGAACTAAATATAATGCATAAGTATTTGTGACCTCATTAATGTAATTAATGCTTAACTTATGTTGTTTTCCTTACTGATAAGGGTCACAATATTTTGAATAATCAAATCTAAGATCAGGTTTATCATTAACAAGTACTTTATTAAAATTCTTATATAAATTTCTGCTATTATAGTGTCCTAATATAATATTCCATAACCAAGATTGGTCTTATATTTCACTTATACAAGGAAATAAATATTAACTATACCAATAATCATGACTAGAGCATTCTCTCTGAAGGAAACATTTCCACATTTACCCATGATAAATTTTTCAGTGATGTTTTTATTTTCAGTCATGTGTTTAGACCATCCACTATCCATGTACCATAATTTTTTGATTCCTTTTTTGTTTTCAAAAAAAAAAAGACAATTAAATTTATGGAATCCAAATTTGTTTGGATCTATAAAAGGTAGAATGTAATATTCTTTGAATCCATATTTTTTTTAAAATATGAGATTTTTGGAAACCCAATGACTGTATTTTTATTTAAAGAACAACCATTATTCAAATGACCACCACATTGAAACTAAGTTCAAAATGGGTCCTTTAATGAACAAAAGAGTTCTTTTTAAAAACTATTTTTGAATTAGTTTAACCTATTCATTGACTATTACTATGAGGTCATATTTTAGAATACATTTTATCAAAAGTTTCATTTCTATATATGAAATTAGATAAGATTTTCATCCAAGAAAGTATTTCAGATTTTAGACTAATGACCAAATTCTTATCCTAATTTGTATTAGTATAAGAGTAGAGTTATTCTTCTAAAATAGATTTCTCAGAAATTATATTATCAAAGTCATTAGAATGTTTTTTCTTTTCAAAAATAACTTTCTCGTGGTTTTTATAAAAATTTTCAATCTCAAGAGTTTTAGAATATATATATTTAGTGAGATATGATACTTCCTTTTTAAAATATTAATCCTCTTATTTTTATCATGTTTTCTAGAAACATCAGAATTTTCATTTTCTAAAAGTTTTGAAACTCTGGATACTTATTGATAAGAAGGTAAAAAATTATCATTCTTTTATGAGGGTGTTTCTTAATCAAATATATAATATTTATGAAGATAAATTTTACTCCAAGGAATATTAGTAAGAGATTCAAAACTATGTACCTAGTACATTAAAAATGATAATGATTTCTAGTATAGAGACCAACATTCTTGTGGTTTGTGGTATCAATATTAGAAGAGTCCTTAGAAGAATCACCTCTATTTGTACTCCATGAGTCATTTACTTTGAAGTCATTATTTCAATTTTATTTACAGTATTTATTTTTATTTATCACTGAATATCATTCCTTTCTATCTTTTCTTTCTAGTATAAGACAATCAGGTAGAATGTGTCAATTTATTATACATTTATATCATGAGACTTTAGAATATTTCTTGTTCTTATTAACTTTTTATGTATTTTGATATCTATATTAGAAATAATTATTTCCGAAAGTTTTGTTCATTATTTTAGAATGATTTTGAAGATCATTCACTGACTACTTAGTATTAGTAGAATCTAATAAGAACTCAACTTTTCTATTTCTTGAATTAGTTTTCATAGGTGTTTGAAACATGGATTGTTTTGTTTTAGTAGTGAATGATACTCCACCTTTCTCCTATTTCAATTTATTTACATCTATCTTCATTCTAACTTCATATTGAAATAAATTTCCAAAGAGATCATCAAGAGTAAGACTAGTAATCTCTCTTGACTCATCAACAATAGTCTCATTGGATTCCCATTCATTAGGAATAAAGTCTTTGATCTTCTCAACGAAAACATCATCTTCTAAACTTTTCTCTACCCTAGATTGAATAATATTAACAATCATCATAAATCTTTTGTGGAAATTAACTATAGGTTCAACATATCGAAAAATAAAAATATAGATAGTCATCGCTTAGCATTTATCTTCTTGTCTCAAAAACATTGGAAGTACCAAAAGGTGTAATTTCTAATTTCTTCTATATTCTATTCATGGCTACACATGAACAGATATGGGTATAAATATTCATGGTAATAGAACACAATAAATTATTGTGTACCTTATAGATTAACTTATATTCAAGTTTTTCCTCGGATCTAAATGTTCCATCTTCTTTCTCAGGAATCATATAGTCACCAGTGATTATAAAAAGTTATCTACTATAGTATTTATGATAAAAGTATTCATCCGATATCTCTATTATACAAAATTATTTCTATCAAAGATAGGTGGCCTTTAAGGATTAATATTGTCAATTGAACTAACATTAATCATTCCTTCCATCATAAAGAAACAAAATCCTTTTTTTTGCAAAAATATAGGTTAGTGTATTTATAAATATAAGAAAATAATGTAACTCATAACAGAAAATAAAATACAAGTATAAAAATCAGTGTAAAACATGCTCTGATACAAATTACTGGATAGAAATGGTTATGAGAAGGCACAAGTGTGTGAATTTGTTTTTTGAAAATTTCAATTAAAAACATTAAGGGTGGTTCTTAATTTAATACGACATAAACTAAAACAACTCACAAAGCCTTTTATAAATTAAAAACAAATGATTAGACTGACTATTGGTCCCATGATATTGTTATGATACCACAGGTTATGAAACAATTGTATTGAGGCTGGATACAAATATTGGAGTATATCAATTGTAAATTATTATACCATATATCATATAGAATCACTACTGAATAGTATAAACTCTAACTGAAACAACTACAATATAAATTTATAAAAATTAAATTAAGAAATAAAAGGATTTCCATTCAATTACTATAATACGAAGAATGAAAAAGGAATTATAACTCTTTTATCGCAAATAGTAGGGTATACTTTCAAATAGAATAATAGGCATGTCTTACCAACACCAGTTATCTATCAATATGTTCATCGGTACATCTGTCATACCATCCCTGCCAGACCTCGATTCTACAAGTCATCGAGACCTATGCCTTTTAAACCCTTAGAACACGCGATATAATGATTAATCACACATTTGGAATACCCCCTATAGCCCTTGATCATTATCACATTATCAGACGCAAAAAGTAAAATCAAAGCACTTATTGAAATACAAAAACAATGAAAGTTACATTAACATTTTGTAATTTCAACGATTTCACATGAAGCAAGAGAGAAGTCACACAGTCACTATATAGAACTTGTAAGGAGAAAAAGTTGTCTTATTTGATTTAAATGACTTCCAATTTATAGACCTCTGGTTCCAATGAGCACATTTTCTCTAATGGTTATATTTAATTAGATAATTCGGAGGGATGTGGACACCTGGCATTGTAACGTTCATATTGAAATAGAAAACATGACATTGTTTTGATTATTTTACAACTAACTCCATGAAATTGTTTTGGATAGAACATTAGATACATTAAAATGATAATCATGAGTACGATTATTTTTAGACATGGGTTTTGATAAAATAGTGAAATCATGCATGTGATAAAAGTTACATCTGAATGATTGATATCACTGATATGACAATTAGTATGAATAAGCTTGTCAATACATTTAAAATTGAATGTAATGATATATTTCATAGTTGGGAAAATTCCCTTTATGAGTACGATGGTCTGAGTTAGTACAATGAACAACATACATATGAAATTTAGTGTGGGAATGATAACATAGTGAGTACAATAAAATAGTGAGTATAATGAAATAGTGAGTATGTTGAAATAGTGTGTATGATGGAAAAAATGGGTAAAATAAAATGAGTATTAATTGTAAAGGAGATTTTTGGTTTCCAAAACAAAAGACATAAAAGTCAAAAGAAAAATTTTGGATTATTAAATTACAGGCTTAGAGTATACAGTTAGTAGATGATGAAGCTAAATAACTGAAGCACAAAAAACAGTTTCTGAGAAATGGATTAGTTCATCTCTTCGAGGATTTAAATATTATATTGTTTGTATTCTTCCATAACATTGAACCATTAGTATAAAAATTATTGAAATATAATCAGTTATATATTTTATTTTCATGTTTTTTCTCTATAGTTCAGTTTATATTTTGTGTATATCACCTCATTCCTTTCAACTTTTATCCCATTTATATAGATTATATAATCACTATAAAATATTTTACATTAGTTATATTAATTAGAAATATAATAAATAAAGATAATAAAATTAATGCCACAAATTTTCATCAAAATAATTTTCAACCATCACTATAATAATCCACTAAAATAATCTCTAAAAAATATCTCCTAAAATAATCTATTTGAAATTGTTCAATGATATCCTATATATACATAATTTTTGTTTTCTTCTGTATTATTCAAATTTTTAATACTTTAAAAAAATAAAGGATGGTAGGAAAAATACATAAAACTCATTAATATACAATAAACACTTTTATAATACATCTAATATGATAACAAAAAAATAATTTAAAATCAAATATGTTAGTGTAATCATCTTGAATAATTATAAATATATCAATTAATAATAAAAATATAAATAAATTAAAAAATAGAAAGATAAAGTTTTTCATAAAATATAAATATATTATAATTTATTTTTTGTAAGTATTTTTTTATATATGAGAGGTGAAAACTTGTATGAAATAAATTGAGATTCCCTATAAAAGAAAAGTATATTTATTAAACATTAAAATCTTGTATGAAATATTTTTGACATCATATGAAAACAATTATTTTTATAATTTTATATATATAAAATATTCATATATCTACATAAGAAAAGAACATTACAAAATATAGAGTTTATATGCTATAAAATACTTCTCCAATAAGAACCACTTTAGTGTATGAGTCATCAATGAATTAGAATAGGTTTCATCTCATTAGTTTCAATGTATGAATAATTTTAAATGAGCTATATAGGTGTCATTATATTACATTATATAATTCATTAAAAATTTTTTATTTTTCATTTGATACATATAAAATTTCGAGAAAAAAGACTATATAATATATAAAAACATCATAAGATAATAATTTTAGAATACTTAAATTACCATGAATAATAGTAACCGAAACAAATATGATTATGTAATATGTAAATTAGGTTGTGAAAAATTATAATTTATCCATATGATCCATAACACATATCACACTGATTTATATCTCACTAAATAATTAGTTTATAAGAAACATAAATAATGAAAATAATTTATGAAAATAAAATGATAAAAAATAAGAAACATATCATTATAAATTTTATCATTAGATTCAAATATAATTTTTTATTATAATAGTAATGTAATATTAATATAAATTCTATTTAATTATATAATAGAGAATAAAATTATTAATTTATATTTTAAAAAATAAACTAGGAAGGATCCAATCAACACCTTATCAACTGTAAATCACAATAGATTCAATTGTTCACTATTTTTGTACATAAAAACAGTATCTAATGTGATTTTATAATTCTACAGAAATATTTAAGCTTATATCACATGAGACACTATTGATTCTATTTGATATCTTATACAAAAGATACAAAAAAGATATATATACTCTTGATTCTATTAGATAAAGTATTCAACCAATAAATTTTATAAATTCCCTTTGATGAACAATACTTCCAACCTCTTCTTTTCCCAGTTAGATAAAACTAAAATGGTAGTTGAATTTTTTTCAATCTTATGTTAAATACTTTTTCAAAAATTCCACAAAATATTTCCCTTGGGATTTAAATTTTTCATCATTTTTCTACTCAATTTATAATCCCAAAGAAATATATCATTACACCTAGAAAATGAAACTCAATTTTTATTTTCATATATTTAAAAAATTACTCACTAATTTAATCATTGTCACTTTAAAATTTAATTACATATACATATAATATGATAACTAGATTATATACATCCATCACTTACGCATATATCTTTCTATCAACCATTACCTTTAAAAATATTGTGTCTCTCAAACAAAAATAAAATTTAGAATACCATGATCTAGAATCCTATTTCAACCTATAAAAATCATTTTTTAACTTTCATACCATGATACCATAATCTTCTTATATAAAATCCTCAATTTATTTAATTCCCACTTCTTCTTCTAAAACATCATTTACAATAAAATATTTTATATCCATTTGATAAACAATGTGATGTTGGGTGTTTCCACTACCATGAACATTATATTTCTTTCCTACATTTCTTCTAGTTAAAAATTTTCTTTAAAGTAAACGTTTTAACACCTCAATATTTTAATAAATATAAATTTTCAAATATATTTAATTTCTTTAATATCTTCCTTTAAACACAATATCGATTTTTAACGAAACACAACATACTATGAGAAGATTATTATTTAATATGATAGTTATCAACTAGAAGATGGAATGGGAGTAATAATAGAATTAAATAAATTATAAAAATATATGTTTAACAAATTTTTATAAAATTAACTTTTTAGTTACTAATATGTTTTAAACAAAATCAAAATCTATTTCAAATTAAAGGTGATATTTTTATGAAAAAATATATATATGCACAAAAAATTCATTGACTCAATAAATTAAATAAATCCAATTTGGTGAATATTTTAATTAAATATTATATATTATATATTCAATAAGTGATTTTTAATTTATCTTATGTGTTTTTAGGTATGATATAACAATGAATTCAATTTTGTGCTTAAATATGATTTGTTTTCCATAATCCTATTTTGTTTCACTTTTATAATTTAATTTATAATATAATTTTTTCACATAAAGAATTTATTTAATAAGACAAAATAATTTTTTAAAATAAAATATTCCTAATTATAATAATGTTAATTTTTGATAAATTACTAAATAGATAAATTTTTGATGAATAGTGAAAATACTTGTTTTTATTAAAACATCGCCTTTTCATTAAAGGAATATAAAATATATATTTTACTTTAATATGGATTTGAAATTAGTTTTAGTTCAATTATATATCATATAATCAAATTTAGTTCATTATAATGAATTTCATATTAAATTTTTTTATAAAAACCTTTTTTAGGTTTTACGAATTTTCTCTGTGGAGAATCGCTTTTTCACCAAGTTGGCAGGTTGAATGTTAAATTAAAGCATGCCAATTATATTAAAATTATTAAGAAAAATTTATTCGATATTTGGAGTCATTATAATTACAATTATATAATAACTTCTTCTTATTTTTTGTTCAAAATGAATAGTAAAAATAATAAATTTAAATTTCCAAGGTGAAGGTTAGAAGGAGTTTAATAGGGGTTATTATAAAATGATATAGGTAACATTTCCATAAAAATAGGTCAGAATCATATTTTATAGATATATTTTAATCCCATCATTCCGAATATCAAATATAAGGTAATTATGGAGTTTTTTCTAGGGAATTACTTTTGAACATTTTATTATTTTGTGAAATTTCAAAGAATTTTCTAAGTGGTTTTGTTTCCCTACTTTTAAAAGGAATTCTCATAGCCTCTCTTACCCATGATCCAAGATAATTTTGGTTCTACTAATCTATTAAAAAAACATTCCTTACTTCCATCCACATTTTGTATAGTTTTTATTGTTATTATGAACCCCTCTTACAAATGATTTAGGTATAAACCCAATGAGGCTCTTTGGAGAGGAGGTAGAACTCATGACCACAAATTATCATTATTTTTTATTAAAAATAATTAAAATATTATTTAAATATATTGATATAATATCCCCAATATCTCCCATTTAATGATATTTTATTATTTTATCAGTATACCATATATCTATAACCTCTTACATCAAATGGGAAACAAACCCATCGATTCTGTGTAAGATGGACTACCATATCATGAATCGATGAAATTCATTTTCTATCACCACTTGTAATGGATTGGTGTATTGATGAATATTAAGTATATATATATATATATGATATTTTTAAAATATATACCCCTCTATAATTATGATATCATTTATTCATTCTTACTTTCCATCTTGGAGGGATATGATAATGTGACTCATGTGTACGGTGGAGTACAGCCTCACAAATCAGTGTGACACATTAATCACTTACACTTTATATGGATAGATATAAGGAAAATTTTAATAAACATATTTGACATATCTTATATCATAATTACTCTATCATTGTGATATATTATTTACCTTTCTTTTAGTCAATATTTTAAGAAAATGGATACAATGCTCATGTATACGTACAACATACATTTTCCATGAATGGTGCATTTAATTTTCTATGTATTAATTTAAAAAATTAATATAAACACATATTTAATGAATATATATTATATTCATATCATTTTTATGATTATATATATGGCTTAAAAATGATAAAATTAAAAATGACAAATAATACGAAACCAAAACATGCATGAAAAAGATGAAATTATTACCCAAAATGAGAGTTCAACAAATAATTGATAATAAATGGGTACTAAAAGGTCATAAGAAAATAATATATGGTTTAATATATACACAAATATTTATATTATAGATTTATAATTAACCGATATTTATTATACAATAATTTCAAACATGTATGAAGGATGTCAAGACTTAAGGGAAGGTATTTCTAGTCTCCCTTTTTTTAGAAACACATATTTTATATTCACCACTTATTTATTTTTTGTGGTTTATATACTTAGCTATTAAAATTTAATATCAGAAATAAAATTATTTTAATGATATTTAATGTCTTATTTTATTATATTATATAATAGGGATTATGATTCAAGTGTTACAAAAGTGGCAATGGATTTTCGTCTCACTTATTTTTATGTAGGATGCTTACCTTATTAACTAATTATTAGATTTTTGTGCTGAATATACTGACCATGAATTTATATTATAATATTTTAATAAAAATAATGGCATATACATATCAATATGAGGTTATATATTTTAAGGGTAATATGATTTAAATTTTAGATAAGTGGTAAATGATTCATGTTAAAATTTCATTGTTTATCATGATTGGTTATGATTAAATTTCTAATGATAACATTTTTTAATATATCTCACTGTAAACTCATGTATTTTATTCTCCTCTAGTTATATATATGTAATACATGTTTTCCCTTAATTTGACACTCTTAATGTATTAATTATAACAAATGAATATTTTTAATAAAAATCATCATTATTTATCGCTTTGGTCGAAAAACCATTTTATTTCATATCCATGTTTTCGAATTATTTTCATAAATGTTTGAAAAATCTAAAAAAACTATTTAATAAAAATTTTAAACATATTTTATTTTTTACTATTTTTTTAGAAATTAATAATTATTTCATTTTCCAAATATTACCCATTTGGATTTTACTAAAAAAGCGAATGAAAATTTTGTTTTAGTGTGTACAACATGAGTTAAATTTCCCAACATCATGACCATTACATTATTTGAAGATTAATTTGTAAGTTTTAAAGGGTTTTTTCAGTGTAAATAATTGGTAGATTATTTTATGAATTTCTATTTTTAAAATGGTGATTTTCTAATAAAGGTTTTTTTCTTCAAGATAGTTTATAAATGATCTATAAATATTCCTTTGTTTATTTCCATGTTTATTTTAAAGGAAAATGATTGTGAACATGTCTTTATTTTTAAAATTCTTTTTTGAAATGTAGAAAGTACAATTTCCTTAAGAAACGTTTTAAATGTTATTAAATATTAATTTATTAGGTTACAATGTTAAATTGAATTAAAAAGATTTTGATAATGTTTTATGTTTTCTAAAGTGTTTTTAAAAGTGAAAGGGATATTCTTTATAGATTCTTTTATAAGTATACCAGGTGATTTTCAAAGTAAAGGATTTTAAAAATTTTTTATGTTCAAAAAATGTGTTTATTGATGTGGAATGTCTTGAATCGTCCTCTGGGACCCGTGCCATAACTATTTTAATCCCTACCTTTATACGTTAGGTGTTGGTGACTTGTAGCCAAAAGGTTTAACCCAAAAAGAGAAGGAATTTTATTTAATCCTGTATGCACACAGACAGAGTACACATACAAATAAGAACATAAGGCACCACTACTTGGAGTAAAAGTATGTATTGAACGTAAAGGGTCTAGTATACAATCCCAAATGAAAGAAACGTACACCAAAAAGTAATGAAAAACAAGCTCCAGAGATCGCTCACTGAGAATCCTACATGAAGAGTAGGTACATATCATGGTATGAGGTCAATAGAGCTCACCACTTTTATAGATCACCCCTAAGAACCATATCACCCATGCTCCTAAAGTCTCAGTCAAGATGACCATCATCAGCATAAGACACAACATGTGCAGGCGATATTCGTGGAGGGGTGTGTATAACGACACTCAGTAGGGAATCCAAGAGTCCCGAAGGTCTCTTAGAAATCCAAAAAGGTAAACCATATAGAATGATCTCAATCAGAAATCAAAAAGTAAAAGAGAAGTCACACTATGTATAAAACTTACATAATTTGAAAAATAAATTTTTAGTCCCAATCTAGATCACCTAGTTATGTTGAGAGGCTAGAATACTAATTTGAGGAGGGTTAATTTGATGCTGATGCAAAAAGAGTCTCCCAACCACAGATCTATGGAAGGTCGCTATATCTCTAGTCCATGATGGGTTGTTCTAATTCTGATCCATAGTGGGTCGCTTCCGTGCTGATCTATAGAGGGTCACACTATTTTCGATCCACATAGGGTCTTTATCATGCTGATGGCCAACGATTTGTGCTATTGGTGATCCATGGAGGGTCTCTCTCTTGCAGATCTAAGGATGACTGTTCCATTGTCAATCCATAGAGGTTCACTCTCATTCCGGTCCATGGAGAGTCTCTCTTCACTTGACAGCCAACCACTGGATTCCATCACCTCATACGTATGAGTTATAAAGGTTCTAAACCTTGATCCATTAGTTTTATTTAAACCACCACGAATTTTCACATAGAGGTAACCCAAAAGAACATCTCATCTTAAGGGTTCCAATGTAATAGACGACCCCTTGGTCGGATGCCTAGTTTGTAAGTTATAGGTTTTTTAGTAAAATGGATCATCCATATTCGAGTCTGATCCAATCTGTCTATACTTGATCTTAAGTAAAATCTCAGGTAGAGTATATCAGAAGGACCACTCTATATCAAGAGTCTGAACACCAATAACGACATGTCGATCAAAGGCGCAATTTTCAAGATACATGCATTTTAGTAAACATGGGACTGGTTATGTCAAGGCATGGTCCGACCAGGTCTGACCAACCCGACCAACCCCTCTTGGGAGTCCCCAAATGTTGATGTTCAATTAGATGGACTTGACTTACCTCAATTTGATTCAGAGCCATTCTGGTCCAGCCTGGCCAGTGGGTCTAGTCCAAAGGGCCTCGATTGACCCAGCCCGGTTTGGCCAAGAGTCCAACATGCTGGATCGCCTAGTGACCCATTCACATCCATCCTGACCCGAAGGGTGTGGGTCGATCCTTTTAGCATGGGTATAGACTATTGGGTTCTGGTCCGGCTCGCTGGCCTAGGTCCAACCCACTAGACCGCGAGTTAATCCAGCTAGATGGGGGAACAACCCACCGAACCGATGACCTGACCACAAGGGAGGTCAGTGGTGTATCGTCCAGCCAGGATGCAATAGCCACACCTTGTCTGGCCCCCACTGGCCTTGTGAACAAGGGGGAATTCTCCGGCCACGGTCTATGGACTGCAGCTCCCCATCCACCGGACGGGCCGAATGTGGGTTGTTCCTCCACGTGATGCCCGACACCACATCTCCCCACTACCACAACCATCCGGTCACAACATCCTGCCACTGCGGTGCATTGAAACCCTCTACCTGTGGCCACCAACACACCCATCGTGCCTTTTACGGTCCACCCAAGTCACTCCAGTGGTTCATTTTTGGAGCTGGTGGTGCCTTTAATGGGCGACCAAATTTGCTCTGGTGGTTTGTTTTTGGAGCCGTCTACACCTACGGTCTCATAAGGAACCACCATCACCGCGAAGCCTTGAAATTCACCTTCCTATCAAGTTTACTATTTGTCTTCAAAGAACACAAAAAGAACATCAATGATAGAGGGAACAAGCCTTGTTCATGTCTGTCCTCTCCTTTTTGCGTTAGAGTTTAATCAAACATTATGATAACCACACATCTTAAAAAACACCAAATCAAACCACGCACAATATCCACACACAAGAACGATTGAATTGATAGATCAACCCATTAGTCAGTTGATCTATGTTCATAAAAATTTTCAAGAACAAGGAAGAAACCATCAAATACTTAGAACACATAAACCCCGACCTGGATTCATTGGATCTACTCATGAAGAAGGATGTGATTCGTGTCATCATAGATCAGCATTCGTTGGAATTATTTACTGCTTTCCAGCCTTCAGATCCGATCCTCCATCAATTATTTCTTCTTTCTTCATTCTTCATTATTCACTATAGTGGGATTATGCCACCGGTTCATCAGATATTTCCCCGCATTTGTTAATTCCCAGACTCCAACATATTGGATTAATTTAAAAGAAGCATAGAGAAATTTCACCCATTAATGATGCTCATTAAATGAGGCACATTTAATGAGACATTAAGATAATAACGTTAGGGTTTTAAAGGATCCATTTTTGACCATCCATTAATGTGCCTCTTAACCACCTCATCACTGAACCACATCATCACCATTCTCTACTCAATAGTGAGAAAAGAAATAAAATAATTCATATAAATAATTTTATTAGTTTTCTCAAAATGTTCAAAAAATAACTTATGCACTTGGACCTTTCCTGCTAAAGTTATGTCATTACTAGGTGAATCCCAGTGTTCTAAATTCAATTATTCACTTTTATTTTTGAGATGAGCACTATTTCAAAAGTTAGAAAATCCCACTTGCATGTTTACTGAACGTACCTATAAAAAAGTTCAAAATTCCATTTCTGGATCCTTGGTCCTCGGAAACACATGCTGTTAGAGTGTGGGGTCTCATAATATTTCAATATAATTTAAAAAACTGACATGGAATTTACATGACATTACATTATCCCATCCTTCAGTATTTACCACCCAGAAATCCAAAAAACTAATCAAACAGATGGGTGTACTGAGCACAAATCTGAGCCTCCCACTCCTATGTGCTCTCCTGGAGATTTCCATGAAACCTCCGAACTCACAGCAGAGGAATATACCATTCTTTTTGGAACCACTCCTATCGATCATATATCTCCTATGATAACTTCAAAAATGTTGCTTCATCATCAATTCCCATCTCTCCGCAGTCGATGATGTGTGGTAGATCATGCATGAACCTACTTAGTTGCAACATGTGAAAAACATCATGCACTAGGGGCATATGTGGGGAAGTGCTTCGTGGTACACTACCTCCCTAACTTTTCTCATGATATGAAAAGGTCTGATGAATCTTAGAGATATCTTGCCACCCTGACCAAATCTCTACAGTCCTCATCGAGGTGATACCCAAAAAAACACATGATCACCCTCCTCAAAATTCAAGGATCTTAGTGTTCTCTTGGAATAAGAATTTTTTCTACTCCGTGCAGTCCTCATCCACTCCTGGATGATCTGCACCTTCTCGGTGGTAGCATGTACCCACTCCGGAGCCATGAGTTCTCACTCCCCTGGGTCTCTCCAACATATAGGTGATCTGTATGGGCGCCCGTATAAGGCCTCAAACGGTTCCATGCTAATGGAGGAGTGATAAATATCATTGTATGAAAACAACACCAGTGGTAGGTGGTCCTTTTAATGTGACCAAAATCGTGGACACAAGGACAAAGCATTTCCTCCATGGTCTTTATGGTTTGCTCCATTTGACCCACCGTCTGGGGCTGAAAAGCTGGGATGAAGTGCAGTTGAGTCCTGAACTCCTCCTGAAACCCAATAAACAAATGGGATGTAAATATGGAATCATAGTTTGAGATGATCATCGAAATAACCCTTTGAAGATGCACTATCACTTAGATGTAGAGGCGTACCAATACCTCTACTAGTCTCTTCTCTCAGATGGGTAGGAAGTGAGAATATATGGTGAGTCATTCAATGATCACCCAGATAGATCCATGGACCATGGATATAAGTGTTAACCCCATCACTAATTCTAGAGAGATTCCATCCTATTTCCACACCAGTACCTTGAGTGGATGGGCCAATCTTGACAGAACATGATTCTCAAACTTCACTTGCTGGAAAGTGAGGCATCATGAATTGAACTCAGCCACTTCTTTATTCATCCATTACAACCATCACTAATGTTGGAGGTCCGAATACATCTCACCACTCCATGATGTACCACCAAAGGGGATGTATGGAACTCCCTCAACATCTCCCATCGCAACGTCACTGAAACTATGGTGTGCCCTATGAAAAGGATGATGTTCTCCCCACCAATCAAAAATCCATCTAAATCCCATCATAAGGATAACTGAGCACGCTAGGACTCTCAAAAAACATCCATAAGCTATGTCTCCTAGACTTTCTATAAGAGTGGGAGAGTAATAGTAATCGACTAAAGGTAAGTATCTTCACCATCATCCATGAAAGATACCCAAATCGTGGCTAACTGATCAGTCACCTCACTCAGCATCTACAAACAAGTCCTCCATCTATGCACATCTACCACCATGTCCCCCTTTTCAGAAGTGTAGAATATCACAACGTCATAGTCCTAGAGGATCTCTAGATATCACTACTATCTCAGGTTCATTCCCTTAAAAGAGAAGATATATCTGAGACTCTTGTGGTCAGAGTAAATTGTAAAACGTTCACCCACAAAGTAGTTCTTCCACATCTTCAAGGAAAAGGCCACTACTGCTGACTCTTGGCTATGGGTTTCATAGTTCATCTTGTGCTGCCTTAACTTTTGTGATCCATAGGTTTTCACTACTGAATCCTATATTTGGACACAACCCTGTTTGGTCCCTGATGCATCACTATAAACTACATAACTAATTCCCTCCTATGGTAGTCTTAAGATAGGGCACTTGTAAGTCCCCACCTCAACTCCTAGAAACTTTTCTGACATTTTCCCATCCACATGAAGGGATGTACATTGTATTTAAAAGATGATAAGGGTGGTAATACTGAAGAGACATTGGTCATGAACCTCTGGTAATATCCAGTAAACCCCATTATACTCCTCACCTCATTCATGCTTATGGGTGTCTTCCAAGAAACTACTGCCTCTATATTTTCATGATCCACTACATCTCTTACCTCTGAGATGACGTGTCCTAGAAAGTAGACCTCCCAAATACAGAACTAGTAGTTCCAGAGCATACCGTAAATCTAGTTCTCTCAGAGAGTATCCAAGACTATCCACATGTGTGTAGTGTGCTCCTCCTCTGATGCTACGTACATAAATATGTCATCAATGAAGAAAAAAAAGTTGTCATGGTAAGGATAAAATATCCTATTCATGAGTCCCATGAACACTCTTATGGAGTTTTTCAAGACAAAATGCATCACTAGGAACTTTTAGTGGCCATATCGACTCCTAATATATGTCTTTGGCATATCCTCATCCCATACCCGAAGCTAGTCATCGACCGATCAGAGGTCTATCTTGGAGAACCACCTATCTCAGTTTATTTGTCCAGAGAGGTCATCGATCCTCAGCAGTGGATTGTTGTTCTTCTTAGTCACCTAGTTCAGTCATCGAATATCCATGCACAACCTCAAACTTCCGTATTCCTTCTTGGAAAAAATCACTGAGGCTACCAATGTGAAATGCAGGGCCTTACGAAATCCTTCTCTTGTAAGTCCCCTAGCTATACCCTCTTCTCACAAAGCTCTACTGGAGCCATCTGATATACTGGTATGGATATCAGTGGTTTCCTAGGGTATATGTCAATGTAGAATTCGACCACCTTATGAGGAGGTATTCCCAGAAAATCTTCATGAAAAACATCCTGGTATACTTCCCCCACTACAGGAAATCTTGGGCTCTTTTCATCCACTACACCGAGGGTCAGGCTTTCCACTGTTGAGTGATCGGCGACACAATCCTCCAAGAAAGTCTATCCTATTCTACCATGGTTTACTTGTCACTGGTGAAGGAAAAATGTGTCCCATATTCGAGGAAACACTGCATTGTATGACTAAAACAATCAATTTGATCATGGACTATGTATAAAAAGTCCTTACCCAAGATGACATCGTAAGGCCTCTATGCTGATACTAGGAGATTCCACCTGAAGATCTTACATCCAAAAGTAAGGTCACACTAACGAAAATAGTGTGTAATCATAAAATAACCCCACGTAAGAGTATATATCCAGAAGGATCAAATTGAAACTCCACTAAAATTTCAAAAATCCAACGAGAGCCACGGAATGGAAGGAGTGATTAACACTTGTGTCTATAAGAACCACCACTAGTGTGGAGAAGACAAAGATCTTTCCTCAGATCATCTCTAGAGCAATAGGGTTATATGCCTACACTTCCTTGATTTTTTCTTGCCCCTTTCTTCTTCCTCCCTGAGGTTGGGGTTGACCACCTATTTGTGGTGGTGGTAACACCTCAAACCGTTTCCCACCACCTACTACTCAGACTGCTCCCCTGCCACTTTTGCCACCCTGTGCACCTCCTCATTTGAATTATTGACTCTACCTTAGGGGTACCTCATCCATCTGCTAATAATCAGTACGAAGGGTTGGGATGTTTCGAGCCATGAAACCCTACCGAACGCATGAGTAGCACAGTCTGCTCCTCTATTGACCTTCTCTTCCTTGCAAGCATCGCACCTCCGACCCTACATCATGGGGTCATCTTCTGGAAGGTCTAGCCTATTTGGGACTAAATATCTGACTACTTCTTGCTGCAGATAACTCAGCTACCTGTCATCTAGTGGTGGCTCTCATTGTTGGTTCTTGCTCGGAAAGGAAACTCTCTACCATTAGTGATTGATCATGCACACCAACATTAATTGGGAAGTGGTGTGAAATCATTGAGGCCCTAATATCATCTCGGATTCCCCACTCAAAATTACTAAACCTAAAGAAAGAGTCCAACACCAAGTCAATGGAGTGGTAGGAGAGGTTGTTAAAACTCACAGAGTATGTGGCCACCATCAAACGGCCCTAATGCAGGTGAATTAGCTCATGAATACATGCATATCATAGTGTCACTAGTATGAACTCTTCCTTGAAGAGTCTCTTAATGTCCAACCTGGAAAAGGTGGCCTCTTCATGTGTCTGGAGTGTCAAGTTCTACAATCTCCCAACTGTACCCTAAAAAAGACTAGAGCTTAGGATCACCATCAGATCTACTAGTGTCTCTACCAAGAGAAAACTGACCCCATGGTCTCCATCCAGTCCTCATCTCCCTAAGGATTTTTCTTTCCCCAAATCCTCATAAGCCTCAATCACTAGACCTCATACAACCCATTTAGTTAGTGTGCATTATCCTCTTGTGGGAATTTATGCATCTTCTTATCTATAGGTGGTGGTGGTGCTGGTACAGCACCTGTAGGTGCTACTTCCAGAATTGGTCTCTATAACAACACCTCATTTCTTAGTGGGCCATTGTCGTGATCTCTCATTGGAATCCTAGATGATCTTCTTCAGGGAGGCATACTATAAGGAAATAGATTTTCCATGGTCAATAAGATATACATGGTGAGATAACTCAAATGATATGAAGAGGAAAACTTTTCAGAATCACATGAAATAATTGTTTTTGTGTACCATGTCAGAAAATAGAATTCAGGGTCATGGAGTATGGAAATGTTTGCCGCCGCACCAACACTAGACTCTTTGGACTGAAAGCCAAACTCAAGATACTTAACAGTATTGTCCCATTAAAAATTATGGACTCTTAGTTTTTATTGTATAACAGACCACCCTCTAGTAGCACTTTTTCAGGGCTTGTCCCCTGGGGCTAGTGCCATGGCTACCCCAAGCCTGCCTTCCATAGGCCAGGGGTTGGTGACTAGCATCAAAAAGGTGTAACCCAAAAATGGAAGACATTGCCTTTAAAATTGTATGCATACAGATAGTGTACACACACAAAGCAGAACACAAGGAACCACTACTAAGTGTAAAAGTAAGTAGTGAAAGTGAAGGGGAAAATATACAATCCCAACTGAATAAAATGAACAACAAAAAGGAATGAATAACAAGCTCTAGAGATCAACCACTAAGGATCCTACCTGAAGAGAAGGTATGACCCATGGTCTGATGTCACTGATCCTCACCACGTCTATCGATCATCTCTAAGAACCATCTAGCCCTAGAACCCCAAGTCTCAGTCAAGTTTTCGATCATATGCACAAGACAAAAGAGGTGCAGGAAAAGCCCGTGTAGGGGTAAGTATATCGATACTCAGTAGGGACCCAAGACCCTTGAATGTCTCTCAAAAATCCAAAAATTCAAACCATAAGGCCAAATATCAATCTCAAATAATAAATTAAAAGATAGCTCAAAAATGGTATAAAACTTAAAGAAAAATAATAAAGATGATTAATCATAAGGGAGATCATATTATTATATTGAGAGGCTCAAATTCTAATCTGAAGAGGGTTCCTCCACTCCCGATCCACAAAGGGTCTCTCTACTACTGATCTATAATGATTCAGTCTGCGGCTATTCTACGATGAGTTGCGCTACCGTTGATCCACAGAGGGTCTCTCTCATGCCGATCCATGGAGGGTCATGCTATTCCTAATCCATGGAGGTCCTCTCTCTTACTAATAAAAAAGGGGTCACACTAGTTTTGATTCACGGAGGGTCACTCTCTTGCTGATCCACGTTGGGTCACTCATCACTTGAAAGTAAGCCACAAGATTCTCACACCATTTACGTATGAGTTATGAAGGTTCTGCTCCTAAAGACATTAGTCATATTAAAACCTCCACGATGTTTCATTAAGAGGTATCCCCATGGACAATATTGTAATAAGGGTTCCAATGTAACAAATGGCGCGTCGATTGGATGCCCAGTCTATATTCTATAGGATTTTTAGTAAAAAGGGCCCAGTCAGATTAGAGTTTGATCCAAAAAAAAATACATCAACTTTTGGGAAAACTCATGTGGAGTATATAATAATGATTGTATCATTTCAAGGGTCGGAGCTCCACTAGTGTAATGTTAAATTAGATGTACAGTTTTCTAGATACATCTGTTTTTGTAAACAGGGGCCAGTTGTGTCTCGGCCCGGTCTAACCCGATCAGGCCAACCCGACCAAACGAAACTGAGTGTCCTCAAATACCCCGGTTCAATTAGACAGAATCATCCTACCTTGGTTTGGGTCGTGTTTGGTCTGGTCCGTCCTAGCCAGTGGGCGAGGCCCAATGGGCCTCACTGGACCCGGCCCGGTTTGGCCAAGGGTCCAGCATTACGGGTCACTTGGTTACACAGTCTCATCCAACAAGTCCCAAAGTGCACAATTCTGGCTTGTAGGGGGGGGGTCCACCACACCAGCATAGGTTCGGTATTCTGGTATGGGTCAAATCTACTGGCAAGGGACATGGACCGCCAGCCTGAGGCCCAACTGAATGAGCGGCCGATGTTTCACCACCTAGACAGGATATGACAGTCGCGTCGTTTCTGGCTCCCGCATGCCCCACAGACATGGGTCCTCCTCTAGCCGTAGTGGATAGAATACAACTCCCCAGGCACCTGATATCCTGGACGTGGGTTATCATTCCCTGTAGCGCCCGATGCCGTATCTTCTGGCTGCTGCGGTGCACCGACAAGCGTGCCGCCACCCTCCACCTGTGGCCACAACCGACGGCCACTAGCACGCTAGTGGTGCCTTTAACAAGCCACCTAAGTCACTCTGGTGGTCTATTTTTTGAGCCTTCTATGATTTCTATCTCCATAAGGTGCCACCATCATTGTGAAGCCTTAAAATTATCCTTGTTGACAATTTGGCTGGTCGACTTTGAAGATTGCAAGAAGAAAAACTATGGAGGAGGGACTGAGCATTGTTCGTGGTGGCCTACACCCTCTGCGTTAGAGTTTTATCATGGGGATACATATGATGATAACCAAAAAGAATGAAAACCCCCAAATCAAACCCTACATAATATCCACCTACAGGAATGAGCGATTCGTGGATCAACCTGTTAGTTGGTTTATCCGCATTCATCATAAATTTTCACAAACGATGAAGAAACCATCAAATTCATAGAATGAATAAACCCCTACCTAGATTCATTGTATCAAATGATAAATAAGGATGAAAATATCATCATCATCAATCCATGATCAATGACATTCATCTCAGCACTCCAGCCTCTAGAAATGATCCTCTAACTTGCATCGTTTCGTTATGCATTCTTCATTAGAGAGGGATTCCACCAATAGTTCATCCAATATATCTCCGTGTTTATTAATTCCCCAACTCCAACAAATGGGATTATGAAATTAATATAAAAAGCATTGTGTCATTTCACCCTTTAATGATGCTAATTAAATGAGCCACAATTAATGATCTATTATGATAATATCATCATGACTTCAGAAGAGACATTATTGACCCTCCACTAATGTACCTCATCGTCACCTCGTTGTTGCACCACAATTTCATCATCCTCCACATAATGGTGATAAAAGAAAAAAATTAATTCTTTTATATTCTTTGATTATTTTTCTCCAAAATCCCAAAAAATTAAATTTCCACTCATCCCTTTCCATCTATTGTTAATTGATTACTAGTTGTATCCCGGTGTTCCGAAATCAACGGTGCCCTTGGAGTTTTGATCCAAGCACTGGTTAAAAACATAGGAAATATGGCTTGCACGTTTACTGAATGTACCTTAAAAGGTTCAAAATTCCATTCTGAGCTATCTGGGCCTCATAATCATGTGTCTTCAGAGTTTCTGGTCTAAAAATAATTCCATATAATTTTAAAAAAATTACATAAAATTTCCGAGACATTACATGGAGAGACAAAGTTTCTCAAGAAATGTTCTATATAATCTTTAAAATTGTTTTGAATATTAGATTTTATACATAGATATAAATTATGATTTAATAAGGATATGAACCAAGGATACCATTCTTATTAATTCTCTGACTGGTTAATGATTATGATGAAAAAATATTTATGAAATTCATTTCTATTCCATGGGTTATACAATGATAATGTTTTTAAGAATCCTAATTCTTTTTAAATGCATTATGATATAATGAAATGATGAAATTATTAGTAAAAATGTTTATTTTAAACAGGTTATTCTTTGAAAAAGTTTTCAGGAAACCAAATTTTTCATGGGATATGATTTGATGGATGTTTTATGATTTTGTGTCACAAATCTGTATGATCTTAATTATTTGATGGGTGTGACCAATATCTCCATATATTGTATTGATTAAATATTAAGAATACATAATATATACGATAAGAATGGGGGGGGGGAACCTAGTTGAGTAAGGTAATTTGTTCACTATGATAGTTCTATGAGTGATCCTTGAATAACAAGATGGTTTGGGTAGTGAACCCATTCCATTATGATAGTTTAAAAATTTTCGATGGATACAATGTAACATATTTATTTGGGTAAGTGCATTCCATAAATCTATGTGTTATGAAAATATTATATTCTCATGGATAATGTTATTTTATTCCATTATTATTCATGTCTTATGAACTACCATTATTATTTCCATGACTTACGTCCATGATCTATAATATGTATGGTATCAATTTTACTTCTCATTATCATGTTTGCATACCCTTATTCTTATAATATGTTGATATCTCCATTGATTACCCTTATAAGAAATCTCACAAAACCATTTATTATGTTTCCATTCCTTATATTATGATGAAATATATGATGTATGATATTTATAAAAATGTTTCTAGTTAGGATGAACTTAGTGGGAGACGAAGTAGATTACATATGGACCTGTTATTTATGTTTCTAGGTTTTTGAAGTCAATAGACCTAAATTATTATACAATGGATATTTATGCATTACAATGAATATTCATCTATTAAGATTTAATATGTTTGTGTGAGTGGATAGGGTCTTTACAATTTTGTTAGAGTATGGTTTAGTTAAACAAATGGAAACTAATATGATAAAACACTAGTGATAATCCTTAGTATAATTATAAGTATACAAGAACATCATAAGTTATAGTTTATAAAGTATCGTTCGTTTTTATTAATAAATAATTATCCCAATACTATAAGTATTTTTTATTATGGAACAAATCTCCCTTGGGTAATAACTTTGGAAATGCTGTGTTGGTCTTAATTTGAGCATTACCTAGTACCTGACAATGGGATTTTCTAGGAACATGGTACGACACTAATGGGGGATATGACATGAATAATTCAAATTTTCATTATAAATATTCATGATATAATTTATTAGATGATGACCTTGAATAATAGAGGATAAAACTAAGGTTTCATAGTTTTAAAAGGTGTCATTATTTATAAATCCTATAAAAGTTTTTAAAGATTATTTGTTTTACTAATATGATTATTATTTCATGATCATTGATTTTTGGTTTTACTCAATGAGGGGAACACGAAAGAACTTGGTTTACAATCAATGTTATAGAAAATGAGTTAATGAGAAAAAAGGGGATGATGAATAGAGAAAAAGATATTGTTATTATTAAAAACCAGTTGTCACAATATACGATTAACATATTTCACCATATAAAACTCTAAGAATCATTAAAGAAGGGAAATATGGTGTTCACTAAGATCATGGGTGGTGGGGACCATAGAGGAAAGAATAATCAGTTTCCCATATATAGAGAATATGGTAATAATAACCCAAGTGAATGTCTAAGTTGAATTAAAGATCTTCTGAGTGTGGAAAAGGATACAAAGAATGTATTTATTTATGAAACATGAAATATTAAGTTAATTAAATGGATAAGATTTATGTACTCCCAAGTATATCATTAATGGTTGAATATTTTAAATAAGGAAATTATAGTCATTATTAAAATTAATGCCTTAGGGGGAAATATCATGAAGAGAATCAACATGGTTGTACGAGTAGTTGTTATATTGCTAATGATTAAGATACGTTGAATGATATATGATAAAAAGGGATATTCTAATAATACTGTTTATGATAAATGTAATAAGCATTATTAAAATGAGGTTGTTGAATCTTACGAAAAGATTCATATAATGTATTGTATGAAATTTGTATTAAAGAATAATATGATGAATACAGATTATGTTTTAACGAAGGAAGTATAATGATTGAAGTGATTATGTATTTTAGTTCATGAATTATGTTACATGAATTAGAATATACATATATATATATATAATTATTGTTATATATAATTCTTTCATTAATGAATTTAATGAATTTGTTGAATTGTACTGATAAATTAGAAAATTGATATAACGGTAAGGTTCTATTTTATAGAAAACACATGATTAATGGAAGATAAAACTAAATATGATCTTATAATTGAGATAATGGTGTATGTTTTGATAAAAATATGATTAATATGGATAATGAAAATTGGATAGTGTTAATGACCTTAGATCTGATTATTGATTTTTCGAAAAAGTTTTTATGTTATCCTTGAAGGAGTTTACATCATTTCTATATTTGTGGAATATATTTAATAATATATGAATTTATTTAACGAATGAGGAAGAATGTATGTATTCATTGAAATTTTATGGTAATTATGGTTATTACCATGATTAATGAGAATATATAAACATTATATTCACATATTTTTCATGTACTCATTATGATGTACATTATGATATTTGGTCGATTAAATTTACGATGATTTTGGGAAATTTTGTTATCTTATTTATAAATTTTCAATTTTGTATGTTTCATAAGTATAACCATATTTGGAAAGGTTTATGTATAAAATTTTATTAGGTTTAATAAGAAATATAGTATTTTACAATAAATTTATTTAGGAATATTAGATAACCTATCCTGACCATTTCTTTTTTTATGATAAAGATAGATTGAAGGAATAAATTATCATTCATTTATAAATATTATTATCCATTAGTTGTTTTGGAATGAAAAATTCATCTCTTAAAGAAAAATATAAATTAAAAAATAGTTGAAATAAAAAAAGGATGATATTGTGGTTATGAAGTGGAATGAAATCAATCAAGTATATCATGTCATGTAAATTAGTCCACTTTAGTAAAATTATATTGAAGTAAAATATTATAAATTTACCTTCATTTCTAATGAATTAGTGGTCTTTTAAGCATTCATAAATTAATGGATTTTTGGATGTAGCATTCTGCAGACTATGTTCAAAATAACTCTATATTCATATTTTTGGTCCTAGTTTCCTCTAACATGTCCATATTTTATCATCAAACCAGTGTTATCATGTTTTGGAACTTAGTAATTTGATACCCTCGAAATTTAGTTTCCATATTTTCAAGAGGAGTTTTTATAGACCCTTTTACAATGTGGGGTTTCCTTAATGTAATTTCCAAATAGAATTCTATTACTATTGACATCATGTTCATATTGAAACAGAAAAATTTATTTAAGGATTGTGATGAATACAAAAACCTAATAATTTTTTATTTTTTTCAAATAAATTTAATTTATTCAATATGTTCTATTACATTGAAGACATTGTTTTAACAAAATATGTCATACAATAAAAATAGTATTGTTTAATATAACAGTTATCTCAAATCTGTTGAAAATAGATTATATGAATAATATTTAATATATGATAAATTATATTTTTGATATAAATATATAAAATAAATTATTTTTTGACCAATAAATAAAAAACTAAGATAAAAAATTTTCAAATTATTTATTTTTTTAAAAAATATTTTTATGTGAGTAAATTTTTTTATCTTATTAAATTAAATAAAACAATTTTTTGAATGATTTTAATTTAATTTATAATTTATATTTTCAATAAAATGTTTTAAATTCATATTATTTATTTTCTAGGAATGAGAAAAAACTAAATGAAATTTTATTATTAAAAACTCTTTTTTTCTAAAAATAGGTTTTTCAAAATTTTTTGACTTATTTTAAAATTAATTTACTAAATTTGATAAAAATTATTTAAGATCATAATCAAAATTTCCGAAATCATCATGTCGTAATAATTTTATAGTTATTTTTTTAAAATTTTTCTAAATGATTAATTCATAAATGAATAATGGAAATACTGCATTTTATATAAAAATTGCATTTTCAATCAAAGAATTTAGAAGATAAATTTTATTTTAGAATGATTTTAAAAGAAAAATTAGAAAATTATAAATATATTAACCCAATTTATGACATTAAATTCTATTTCATGTTTAATTTTTATATAAAAAACTTTTATACTTTTGAAAAATTTCTCTTAATAAAACAACTTTTCATCACATTTGTGGGATTAATTTTAAATTAAAAATTTCTACTTACATGAATTGAATTTGGAAAAATGAATTCAATATTTTGAATAATTATAATTAATATTATAAAATAAGGTCAATTTAATTTTTATTTAAAAAAGAATAGTAAATATAGAAAAAATTATTTACCGTGGTTAAAGTTAAAATGGGTTTATTTAGGCAAGTTAAAAGGTCAGTATCTTAGAAAAATATGATATGGAATCATCAATAAACTAGATAGGTGGAAAGGAAAGGCTAAGCCACTAGCTTTAAGGGTTTTTTTTATTAAACTCTTTTATCACCTCTATATATTGGAACTCATTTTCTCTCTATAAAGGGACAATAAGTCTCATTAGTGAACTTAAATGCATGATAAAGAACATCATTTGGATAGGGTCATTGCATAAAATAAGTACGATTAAAGTTTCTTGGAATTAATGTGTCAATACCATTAAATTAAGAGGACTTAGAATAAATTTTATTTGGATTTTCAATGATGGTCTTATTAATAAATTCACAAAAAATATTTTGAATTTTAATAACTCTTCAACTGATTTTCTATCAAAGATGTTTTGAATGAGGCTACATAATGGGTACTAAAATTTCCGTGCATTATCATTTTTGAACTCCATAAGGTAATCCTTCACTAAAAATATATATAAATAAAATATTATGGTGAATAAATTTCTATTATTAATTGTTCAAGCACTATATAGTTGGACAACCATCTCAAAAAACTGATTTACTCATCAATAATTATTCAAATTTCCATTTCTATTATTATATCAAAAATATATTAATTATATTTCCCCAATTAATGATGTAAGAGAAATCTTGACCTACACCTTTATGAATAAAGATACTCTTATTTAGAGACCCAACAAAATTGAAAATTTAAGGGAAAGTAATATTACAAGATGAAATGTGATGGATCCATATTACCACCATGTTGGATATTGAAAATCAAGGTAAATTTCATACAACCATAATGATTTAGCCTTTTATAAAAGAAATACAAAAATATATTTCCCACTCATGATAAACTAAATAGGGGTCTTAAAAACTGGTATGAGAATGTGAGATATGCTTAAGGGATGAGGAGACTATCCAACACCGATTTAGGTGGTGTGTCATTGCTTAGAAGCTCATGAGGTATGCAGATAAAATGTCTAGAATTAACTAAGGTACATGAGGTTATATAAATATCTTCATGCTGCTCATTAGTAAATATGGAAATAGTGACCAGATTCAAAATCTTCTTCTTGGTGCTATTTCATTCTTATTTACCTTTGTATGCACAATAGATAATGTAAGATTATTTGACAACAAGTATCCCACAATTAATTATGGGATATATACCATGCACAGGGATGTACATGCTACTAAAAAGGTCCATAAGGGTGTAATGAATAAGATCATCACAGATATTGATATCCTAATAATGATGGGTGCTCTAGGAACACTAAATAATTCTCTGGTGTTGAAATTTATTCATTGGATTATTCTGAATTATTCAAGGTTAAAGCTAAATGTTAACGGTGTGGACATTAGAATTTCAGGACAATCATATTATGGATGTGTATTCAAACCACATCATTAATTTCATAATGGTTATTGTCACCACATTATTGGATCTAGACTTTTATATGATGCTAAGCTAGGGCCCCTCGTATATTCCATCAAGCATTCTTCCCATCAAAATTTGAATCTCATATGGTTTAAATAAAATTATGAAATTGATGAAAAAGCACTTAAATTAGGGACAAAATATATGACTTGGATAATACTACTTCATTTTATTGAATATCACAAAAAATAAAATCATCTCAACTTGACTGTTTTTTATATATAGAGAGAATAAAATCAAGTGGCAGATGCATTGTCAGTGAGAACAGTCACATAAATGAGCACCGTGTTGTCATTTAGAGCTCCCAATTACAATGAACCTATGGTTGATAAAAATATTTTGGGATATTCTCACTCTTGTCTTTATAAATAAGATTTTAATGTTTGAATAGTCAGTTTTATTTTCATTTAATAAATTTTAAGTCCATCTTTGTTCAGACCCTATATCGTCTTGTTAATAAGATATGTGTAATTTGGTATCCAAAATTTTCTAAATACTTTTTCTGAATATATTCCAACAGTTTAATTTCCAAGATTGAATATATGGTAATTATGATGATATTTTATTTGGAATTACTTTATAACTTTGAATTCTTTTTATAAATTTTCTAGTAGTTTCAAAGAGGGTACCTTTACCTATTTATGAAAGCACCTCTTCTCTCATATTTTATCCACAATACAAGATACTTTTTGATAATCCAATACCTTCATGAAAACGTTCCATAATTCCAAAACCATTTTCTAGAGGCCTCATGTTTATTAGGATACCCTTATATGAGGCTTTAGGTATAATCCTAATGAGGCTCTCCAAAGAAGAATTATATCTCTTAACCACATGTTATAACTATGTTTCTTCTTCAACATCCTTAAAATGTTATTCAACTATGAGGACATAATAACGCCAATATCTCCCATGAACTGAGATGTTATTATGTAAATGTGATACCTTATATCTATCTCCGCTTCTATCAAATTGAAAATGAAACTGTCGACCATGTGTACGTCTAACTACTTCTTCATGAATCGATGTAATTTATTTTTCATAACCACTTATCATGGATTAGTTAAGTGATTTATATAAAGTATATATATATATATATAATTTTTTTAATATAATAATGCTTCTAGAACCATGATATCACATACTCCTTTCTTTTCATCCGACGGGGATACAATAATGTCACTCATGTGTACATGTATATGAACAGTGTAATTCATTTTCTATCTCCAAATTTAATGGATTAATATAAAAATTTAATTAAAAAATATATAATATTTATAACGTATTTAAAATTACATAGATAATGTATCCATGATCAATGTAAAAGGACTAAATGTACCAAACAAAAACATATATGAAAAAAGAATAAATTTTCTCTCGAGATGTAATGTTTTCAAGGAATTAATAATAAAAAATAATAAAAGGTCATAAGAAAATAATATACGGTATGATATATATAACTATGGTTATTTTATATAACTATAATAAACCTATATATAATATACACCATGTTCTAATTTTTACTAATAAAGTTAAGTCTTAAGGTAAGAGATTTGTATTGTCTCTTTTATTTCTGGGAGAAATATTCTTATTCAACACTTATTTTTTTGTGGTGTATATAATAACAATTTAAATTTTATATCATGAATATAAACTTTTTAATGATATTTAATGATTCATTTGATTTTATTTAATAATGAGTCTTATTATTCATGGGTTACCTAAGTGGTAAGGGATTTTAATCTCACTTTTATTTATATGGGACCCATTTATTATTCACCACTTTTTTCTTTTCTGTGGGTTATATATTGCACCTAAATTCATATTATTATTTCATGTGAAAAAATTAGGGTATATAAATATCTATATAATATTTTCTAAATCATGGGGATTACAATTAAAATGTTTCCAATGTAGTTATGTTTTGATGTTATAATCTCATTGATTATCATGATTGTTTATGATGATGAAATGATATGATCTAACTGTCAATAAACATTTGTATTTTATTTTAAAATGGATATTTATGAAGAATAAATGTTTTCATTTCATTTTATTCTCTTAATGTGTTAATGATACCAATTGAATGTTTTTAAAATAAACCATCTTTATTTTTCTCTTCAGTTGAAGCCCCATTTTATTCCATTCCAATGTTTTCTAGAAATGTTTCTAAAAATTATTTGGCATTTTTAAAATAGTTTATTAGTGATATTTTAACGATGTTTGTTTTTTTAAAAAATATTTTAAAATGAAATATTCTTATCATTTTCCAAACAAGGGCCATTTGGATTTTACCAAAAATATTAATGTAATAATTATTTTCACACCAATGACAAGAACAAAATTTTCTTATTTTGTAAAAATTATTTAATTAGAAGATAAGTTTACACGATTTTGAGTCATTTTAAAATAAATGATTTACCACAATATTTTATGAATATATACTTTAAAAAATTTAACTTTCAAAGAAATGATATTTTCCTCAATAAATGCTTTAAATGATAACATAGTGAGTACAATAAAATAGTGAGTATAATGAAATAGTGAGTATGTTGAAATAGTGTGTATGATGGAAAAAATGGGTAAAATAAAATTATTATTAATTGTAAAGGTGATTTTTGGTTTCCAAAAAATAATACAAAATAGTCAAAAGAAGAATTTTGGATTATTAAATTACAGGCTTAGAGTATACAGTTAGTAGAAGATGAAGCTAAATAAATGAAGCACAAAAATCAGTTTCTGAGAAATTGATTAGTTCATCTCTTTGAGGATTTAAATATTATATTGTTTGTATTCTTCCATAACATTGAACCATTAGTATAAAAATTATTGAAATATAATCCCTTATCTATTTTACTTTCATGTTTTTTCTCAATAGTTCAGTTTATATTTTGTGTATATCACCTCATTCCTTTTATCTTTAATCCCATTTATATAGATTCTATAATCACTATAAAATATTTTACATTAGTTATATTAATTAGAAATATAATAAATAAAGATAATAAAACTAATGCCACAAATTTACATCAAAATAATTTTCAACCTTCACTATAATAATCCACTAAAATAATCTCTAAAAAACATCTCCTAAAATCATCTATTAGGAATTGTTCAATGATATCCTATATATACATAATTTTTGTTTTCTTCTCTATTATTCAAATTTTTAATACTTTTAAAAAATAAAGGATGGTTGGAAAAATACATAAAACTCATTAATATACAATAAACACTTTTATAATACATCTAATATGATCACAACAAAATAATTTAAAATCAAATATGTTAGTGTAATCATCTTGAATAATTATAAATATATTGATTAATAATAAAAATATAAATATATTAAAAAATGGAATGATATAGTTTTTCATAAAATATAAATATATTATAATTTATTTTTTTGTAAGTATTTTTTTATATATGAGAGGTGAAAACTCGTATGAAATAAATTTAGATTCCCTATAAAAGAAAAGTATATTTATGAAACATTAAAATATTGAATGAAATATTTTTGACATCATATGAAAACAATTATTTGTATAATTATATATATATAAAATATTCAAATATCTACATAAAAAAAGAACATTACAAAATATAGAGTTTATATGCTATAAAATACTTCTCCTATAAGAACCACTTTAGTGTGTGAGTCATCAATGAATTAGAATAGGTTTCATCTCATTAGGTTTCAATGTATGAATCATTTTAAATGAGCTATATATGTGTCATTCTGTTACATTATAAAATTCATTATAAAATTCTTATTTTTCATTTGATACATATAAAATTTCGAGAAAAAAGACTATATAATATATAAAAACATCATAAGAAAATAATTTTAGAATACTTAAATTACCATGAATAATAGTAACCGAAACAAATATGATTATGTAATAAGTCAATTAGGTTGTGAAAAATTATAATTTATCCATATGATCCATAACACATCTCACACTGATTTTTATCTCACTAAATAATTAGTTTGTAAGAAACATTAATAATGAAAAGAATATATGAAAATAAAATGATAAAAAATAAGAAACATATCATAACAAATTTTTTCATTAGAGTCATCATTATTTTTTTATTATAATAGTAATGTAACATAAATATAAATTCTATTTAATTTTATAATAGAGAATAAAATTATTAATTTATATTTTAAAAAATAAACTAGGAAGGATCCAATCAACACCTTTTAATCTGTAAATCACAATATATTCAATTGTTCACTATTTTTGTACATAAAAACGGTATCTAATGTGCTTTTATAATTCTACAGAAATATTTAAGCTTATATCACATGAGACACTATTGATTTTGTTTGATATCTTATACAAAAGTTACAAAAAAGATATATATACTCTTGATTCTATTAGATAAAGTATTCATCGAATAAATTTTATAAATTCCCTTTGATGAACAATACTTCCAACCTCTTCTTTTCCCAGTTAGATAAAACTAAAATGGTAGTTGATTTTTTTTCAATCTTATGTTAAATAATTTTTCAAAAATTCCACAAAATATTTCCCTTGGGATTTAAATTTTTCATAATTTTTCTACTCAATTTATAATCCCCAAAAAATATATCATCTCACCAAAAAAATAAAACTAAATTGTTATTTTCATATATTTAAAAAATTACTCACTAATTAAATCATTGTCACTTTAAAATTTAATTCCATATACATATAATATGATAACTAGATTATATACATCCATCACTTACGCATATATCTTTCTATCAACCATTACCTTCAAAAATATTTTGGCTCTCAAACAAACATAAAATTTAGAATACCATGATCTAGAATCTTATTTCAACCTATAAAAATCATTTTTTAACTTTCATACCATGATACCATAATTTTCTTGTATAAAATCCTCAATTTATTTAATTCCCACTTATTCTTCTAAAACATCATTTACAATAAAATATTTTATATCCATTTGATAAACAATGTGATGTTGTGTGTTTCCACTACCATGAACATTATATTTCTTTCCTACATTTCTTTTAGTTAAAAAGTTTCTTTAAAGTAAACGTTTTAACACCTCAATATTTTAATAAATATAAATTTTGAAATATATTTAATTTCTTTAATATCTTCCTTTAAACACAATATCGATTTTTAATGAAACACGACATACTATGAGAAGATTATTATTTAATATGATAGTTATCAACTAGAAGATGGAATGGGAGTAATAATAGAATTAAATAAATTATAAAAATATATGTTTACCAAATTTTTATAAAATTAATTTTTTAGTTACTAATATGTTTTAAACAAAAACAAAAACTATTTTAAATTAAAGGTGATATTTTTATGAAAAAATATGTATATGCAAAAAAAATTCATTGAATCAATAAATTAAATAAATCCAATTTGGTGAATATTTTAATTAAATATTATAAAATATATATTCAGTAAATTATTTTTAATTTATATTATGTGTTTTTAGGTATGATATAACAATGAATTCAATTTTGTGCTTAAATATGATTTGTTTTCTATAATCCTATTTTGTTTCACTTTTATAATTTAATTTATAATATAATTTTTTCACATAAAGAATTTATTTAATAAGAAAAAATAAGTTTTTAAAATAAAATATTCCTAATTATAATAATGTTACTTTTTTATAAATTTCTAAATAGATTAATTTTTGATGAATAGTGAAAATACTTGTTTTTATTAAAACATCACATTTTCATTAAAGAAATATAAAATATATATTTTACTTTAAGATGGATTTGAAATTAATATTAGTTCAATCATATATCCTATAATCCAATTTAGTTCATTATAATTAATTTCATATTAAATTTTTGTATAAAAACCTTTTAAGGTTTTACGAATTTTCTCTTTGGAAAATCGCTTTTTCACCGAGTTGGTAGGTATACTGTTAAATTAAAGAATGCCAATTATATTAAAATTATTAAGAAAAATTTATTCCATATTTGGAGTCAATATAATTACAATTATATAATAATTTCTTCTTATTTTTTGTTCAAAATGAATAGTAAAAATAATAAATTAAAATTTCCATGGTGAAGGTTAAAAGGAGTTTAACAGGGGTTATTATAAGATGATATAGGTAATATTTCCATAAAAACCGGTCAGAATCATATTTTATAGATATATTTTAATCCCATCCTTCCGAATATCAAATATAAGGTAATTGTAGAGTTTTTTCTAGGGAATTACTTTTGAACATTTTATTATTTTGTGAAATTTACAAGAATTTTCCAAGTGGTTTTATTTCCCTACTTATAAAAGGAATTCTCATATCGTCTCTTACCCATGATCCAAGATAATTTTTGTTATACTAATCTATTAAAAAAACATTCCTTACTTCCCTTAACATTTCGTATAGTTTTTATTGTTATTATGAACCCCTCTTACAAATGATTTAGGTATAAACCCAATAAGGCTCTCTAGAGAGGAGGTAGAACTCTTGACCACAAATTATCATTCTTTTTTATTAAAAATAATTAAAATGTTATTTAAATATATTGATATAATATCCCCAATATCTCCCATTTAATGATATTTTATTATTTTATCAGTATACCATATATCTATAACCTCTTACATCAAATGGGAACCAAACCCATCGATTCTGTGTAAGATGGACTACCAC
This sequence comes from Viscum album, assembly GCA_963277665.1. Taxonomy (NCBI): domain Eukaryota; kingdom Viridiplantae; phylum Streptophyta; class Magnoliopsida; order Santalales; family Viscaceae; genus Viscum; species Viscum album. The sequence continues at coordinate 71,599,727 of OY728141.1, read as the reverse complement.
ATCATGAATCGATGAAATTCATTTTCTATCACCACTTGTAATGGATTGGTGTATTGATGAATATTAAGTATATATATATATATGATATTTTTAAAAAATATACCCCTCTATAATTATGATAACATTTATTCATTCTTACTTTCCATCTTGGAGGGATATGATAATGTGACTCATGTGTATGGTGGAGTACACCCTCACAAATCAGTGTGACACATTAATCACTTACACTTTATATGGATAGATATAAGGAAAATTTTAATAAACATATTTGACATATATTATATCATAATTACTCTATCATTGTGATATATTATTTACCTTTCTTTTAGTCAATATTTTAATAAAATGGATACAAAGCTCATGTATACGTACAACATACATTTTCCATGAATGGTGCATTTAATTTTCTATGTATTAATTTAAAAAATTAATATAAACACATATTTAATGAATATATCTTTTATTAATATCATTTTTATGATTATATATATGGCTTAAAAATGATAAAATTAAAAATGACAAATAATACGGAACCAAAACATGCATGAAAAAGATGAAATTATTACCCAAAATGAGAGTTAAACAAATAATTGATAATAAATGGGTACTAAAAGGTCATAAGAAAATAAAAAATGGTTTAATATATACACAAATATTTATATTATAGATTTATAATTAACAGATATTTATTATACAAGAATTTCAATCATGTACGAAGGATGTCAAGACTTAAGGGAAGGTATTTCTAGTCTCCCTTTTTTAAGAAACACATATTTTATATTCACCACTTATTTATTTTTTGTGGTTTATATACTTATCCATTAAAATTTAATATCTTAAATAAAATTATTTTCATGATATTTAATGTCTTATTTTATTATATTATATAATAGGGATTATGATTCAAGTGTTACAATAGTGGCAATGGATTTTCATCTCACTTCTTTTTATATAGGATGCTTGCCTTATTAACTAATTATTAGATTTTTGTTCTGAATATAATGACCATGAATTTATATTATAATATTTTAATAAAAATAATGGGATTTACATATCAATATAAGGTTATATATTTTAAGGGTAATATGAATTAAATTTTAGATAAGTGGTAAATGATTCATGTTATAATTTCATTATTTATCATGATTGGTTATGATTAAATTTATAATGATAACATTTTATAATATATCTCACTGTAAACTCATGTATTTTATTCTCCTCTAGTTATATATATATAATACATGTTTTCCCTTAATTGGACACTCTTAATGTATTAATTATACAAAATGAATATTTCTAAAAAAATCATCATTATTTATCGCTTTGGTCGAAAACCATTTTATTTTATATCCATTCTTTCTAATTTTTTTTCATAAATGTTTGAACCATCTGAAAAAACTATTTAATAAAATTTTAAACACATTTTATTTTTTACTATTTGTTTTAGAAATTAATAATTTTTTCATTTTCCAAATATTACCCATTTGGATTTTACTAAAAAAGTGAAAGAAAATTTTGTTTTAGTGTGTACAACATGAGTTAAATTTCCCATCATCATGACCATTACATTATTTGAAGATTAATTTATAAGTTTTAAAGGGTTTTTTCAATGTAAATAATTTCTAGATTATTTTATGAATTTCTATTTTTAAAATGGTGATTTTATAATAAAGGTTTTTTTCTTCAAGATAGTTTATAAATGATCTATAAATATTCCTTTGTTTATTTCCATGTTTATTTTAAAGGAAAATGATTGAGAACATGTCTTTATTTTTAAAATTCTTTTTTCAAATGTAGAAAGTATAATTTCCCAAAGAAACGCTTTAAATGTTATTAAATATTACTTTATTAGGTTACAATGTTAAATTGAATTAAAAAGATTTTGATAATGTTTTATTTTTTATAAAGTGTTTTTAAAAGTGAACGGGATATTCTTTATAGATTCTTTTATAAGTATACCAGGTGATTTTCAATGTAAAGGATTTTAAAAATGTTTATGTTCAAAAAATGTGTTTATTGATATGGATTGTCTTGAATCGTCCCCTGGGACCCATTCCATAACGTTTTTAATCCCTCCCTCCATAGGTTAGGTGTTGGTGACTTGCAGCCAAAAGGATTAACCCAAAAAGAGAAGGAATTTTATTTAATCCTGCATGCACACAGACAGAGTACACATACAAATAAGAACATAAGGCACCACTACTTGGAGTAAAAGTATGTATTGAACGTAAAGGGTCTAGTATACAATCCCAAATGAAAGAAACGTACATCAAAAAAGAATAAAAAACAAGATCCAGAGATTGTTCACCGAGAATCCTACCTGAAGAGTAGGCACATAACATGGTATGGGGTCAGTAGAGCTCACCACATTTATAGATCACCCCTAAGAACCATATCACCCATGCTCCTGATGTCTCAGTCAAGATGACCATCATCAGCATAAGACACAACATGTTCAGGCGATATTCATGGAGGGGTGTGTATAACGACACTCAGTAGGCACCCCAAGAGTCTCGAAGGTCTCTTATAAATCCAAAAAGGTAAACCATATAGAATGATCTCAATCAAAAATCAAAAAGTAAAAGAGAAGTCACACTATGTATACAACATACATAATTTGAAAAATAGATTATTAGTCCCAATCTTGATCACCTAGTTATGTTGAGAGGCTCGACTACTAATTTGAGGAGGGTTAATTTGATGCTGATGCAAAAAGAGTCTCCCTACCACAGATATATGAAAGGTCGCTATATCTCTAGTCCACGATGGGTTGTTCTAATGCTGATCCATAGAGGGTCGCTTCCATGCTGATCTATAGAGGGTCACACTATTTTCGATCCACGTAGGGTCTTTATCATGCCGATGCCCAATGGTTTGTGCTATTGGTGATCCATGGAGGGTCTCTCCCTTGCGGATCTAAGGATGACCGTGCCATTGTCGATCCATAGAGGTTCACTCTCATTCCGGTCCATGGAGAGTCGCTCTTCACTTGACAACAAACCACTGGATTCCCTCACCTCATACGTATGAGTTATAAAGGTTCTAAACCTTGATCCATTATTTGTATTTAAACCACCACGAAGTTTCACATAGAGGTAACCCAAAAGAACATCTTATCTTAAGGTTTCCAATGTAATAGACGACCCCTTGGTCGGATGCCTAGTTTGTAAGTTATAGGTTTTTTAGTAAAATGGATCAGCCATATTTGAGTCTGATCCAATCCGTCTACACTTGAACTTACGTAAAATCTCAGGTAGAGTATATCAGAAGGAACATTCTATATCAAGAGTCTGAACACCATTAACGACATGTCGATCAAAGACGAAATTTTCAAGATATATGAATTTTAGTAAACATGGGACTGGTTGTGTCTAGGCATGGTCCGACCAGGTCCGACCAACCTAACCAATCCCTCTTGGGAGTCCCCAAATACTGATGTTCAATTAGATGGAATCGACTTACCTCAATTCGATTCAGAGCCATTCTGGTCCGGACTGGCCAGTGGGCCTGGTCCAAAGGGCCTCGCTTGACCTGGCCCGGTTTGGCCAATGGTCCAACATGCTGGATCGCCTAGTGACCCATTCACATCCATCCTGACCCGAAGGGTGTGGGTCGATCCTTTTAGCATGGGTATAGACTATTAGGTTTTGATCCGGCCCGCTGGCCTAGGTCCAACCCACTGGTCCGCGAGTTCATCCAGCTAGATGGGGGAACAACCCACCGAACTGATGCCATGACCGCAAGGGAGGTCAGTGGTGTATTGTCCAGCCAGGATGCAATAGCCACACCTTTTTTGGCCCCCACTGGCCTTGTGAACAAGGGGGAATTATCCAACCACGGTCTATGGACTGCAGCTCACCATCCACCGGACGGGCCGAATGTGGGTTGTTCCTCCACGTGACGCCCGACACCACATCTCCTCACTACCACAACCATCCGGTCATAACATCCTACCACTGCGGTGCACTGAAACCCTCTACCTGTGGACACCAACACACCCATCTTTCCTTTTACGGGCCACCCAAGTCACTCCAGTGGTTCATTTTTGGAGCCGGTGGTGCCTTTAATGGGCGACCAAAGTTGCTCTGGTGGTTTGTTTTTGGAGCCGTCTACACCTACGGTCTCATAAGGATCCACCATCACCGCGAAGCCTAGAAATTCACCTTTCTATCAAGTTTACTATTTGTCTTCAAAGAACACAAAAAGAACATCAATGACAGAGGGAACAAGCCTTGTTCATGTCTGTCCGCTCCTTTTTGCGTTAGAGTTTAATCAAACATTATGATAACCACACATCTTGAAAAACACCAAATCAAACCACGCACAATATCCACACACAAGAACGAGTGAATTGACAGATCAACCCATTAGTCGGTTGATCTGTGTTCATAAAAATTTTCAAGAACAAGGAAGAAACCATCAAATACTTAGAACACATAAACCCCGACCTGGATTCATTGGATCTACTCATAAAGAAGGATGTGATTCGTGTCATCATAGATCAGCATTCGTTGGAATTATTTACTACTTTCCAGCCTTCAGATCCAATCCTCCATCAATTATTGCTTTGTTATTCATTCTTCATTATTCACTATACTGGGATTATGCCACCGGTTCTTCAGATATTTTCCCGCATTTGTTAATTCCCAAACTCCAACATATTGGATTAATTTAAAAGAATCATAGAGAAATTGCACCCATTAATGATGCTCATTAAATGAGGCACATTTAATGAGACATTAAGATAATAACGTCAGGGTTTTAAAGGATCTATTTTTGACCATCCATTAATGTGCCTCGTAACTACCTCATCACTGAACCACATCGTCACCATTCTCTACTCAATAGTGAGAAAAGAAATAAAATAATTCATATAAATAATTTTATTAGTTTTTTCAAAATGTTCGAAAAATTACTTCTCCACTTGGCCCTTTCCTGCTAAAGTTATGTCATTACTAGGTGAATCCCAATGTTCTGAATTCAATTATTCACTTGTATTTTTGAGATGAGCACCATTTCAAAAGTTAGAAAATCCCACTTGCATGTTTACTGAACGTACCTATAAAAAAGTTCAAAATTCTATTCCTAGATTCTTGGTCCTCGGAAACACATGCTGTTAGAGCGTGGGGTCTCATAATATTTCAATATAATTTAAAAAACTGACATGGAATTTACATAAAATTACATTATCCAAACCTTCAGTATTTACCACCCAGAAATCCAAAAAACTAATCAAACAGATGGGGGTACTGAGGACGAATCTGAGCCTCCCACTCTTATGCGCTCTCCTGGAGATTTCCATGCAACCTCCGAACTCACACCAGAGGAATCTACCATCCTTGCTGGAACCACTCCTATCGATCATATATCTCCAATGATAACTTCAAAAATGTTGCTTCATCATCAATTCCCAGCTCTCCCCAGTCGATGATGTGTGGAAGATCATGCATGAACCTACTCAGTTGCAACATGTGAAAAAAATCATGCACTAGGGGCATATGTGGGGAAGTGCTTTGTGGTATACTACCTCGCTAAATTTTCTCATGATATGAAAAGGTCTGATGATTCTTAGAGATATCTTTCCACCCTGACCAAATCTCTACAGTCCTCATCGAGGTGAGACCCCAAAAAACACATGATCACCCTCCTCAAAATACAAGGATCTTAGTGTTCTGTTGGCATAAGAATTTTTTCTACTCTGTGGAGTCCTCATCCACTCCTGGATGATCTGCACCTTCTCGGTGGTCGCATGTACCCACTCCGGAGCCATGATTGATCACTCCCCTAGGTCTCTCCAGCATAGAGGTGATCTGTATGGCTGCCCGTATAAGGCCTCAAATGGTTCCATGATAATGGTGGAGTGATAAATATCATTGTATGAAAACAAAACTAGTGGTAGGTGGTCCTTTTAATTGTTACCAAAATCATGGACACAAGGAAAAAGTATTTCCTCCGAGGTCATTATGGTTTGCTCCATTTGACCCACCATCTGGGGGTGAAAAGCTGGGATGAAGTGCAACTGAGTCCTGAACTCCTCCTGAAACCCAATAAACAGATTGGATGTAAATAGGGCATCATAGTTTGAGATGATCATCGAAAGCACCCTTTGAAGCTGCACTATCACTTAGATGTAGAGGCGTACCAATACCTCTACTAGTCTCTACTCTCAGATGGGTAGGAAGTGAGCATACATGGTGAGTCAGTCAATGATCACCCAGATAGATCCATGGCCCATGGATATAAGTGTTAACCCCCTCACTAATTATATCGAGATTCCATCCATTTCCACACCAGTACCTTGAGTGGATGGGCCAATCTTGACAGAACATGATTCTCAAACTTCACTTGTTGGAAAGTGAGGCATCATGAAATGAACTCAACCACTTCTTTATTCATCCATGACAACCATCAATAAGGTTGGAGGTCCGAATACATCTCACCACTCCATGATGTACAACCAAAGGGGATGTATGGAACTCCCTCAACATCTCCACTCGCAACATCACTGGAACTATGGTGTTCCCTATGAAAAGGATGATGTTCTCCCCACCAATCAAAAATCTATCCGAATCCCATCATAAGGATAACTGAGCACGTTAGGACTGTCAATAAACATCCACCAGCTATGTCTCATAGACTTTCTATAAGAGTGGGAGAGTAACAGTAATCGACTAAAGGTAAGTATCTTCACCGTCATCCATGAAAGATACCCACATCTTGGCTAACTGATCAGTCACCTCACTCAACATTTGCAAACTAGTCCTCCAGCTATGCACATCTGCCACCACGTTCCCCTTTTCAGAAGTGTATAATATCACAAACTCATAGTCCTAGAGGAACTCTAGATATCACTACTATCTCAGGTTCATTCCCATATAAGAGAATATATATCTGAGACTCTTGTGGTCAGAGTAAATTGTAAATCGTTCAACCACCAAGTAGTGCTGCCACATCTTCAAGGAAAAGGCCACTACTGCTGACTCTAGGCTATGGGTTTCATAGTTCATCTCGTGCTGCCTTAACTTTCGTGATCCATAGGTTATCACTACTGAATCCTATATTTGGACACAACCCTGTATGGTCCCTGATGCATCACTATAAACTACATAACTAATTCCCTCCTATGGTAGTCTTAAGATAGGGAACTTGTGAGTCCCCACCTCAACTCCTAGAAACTTTGCTGACATTTTCCCATCCACATGAAGGGATGTACATTATATTTAAAAGATGATAATGGTGGTAATATTGAAGAGATGTTGGTCATGAACCTCTAGTAATATCCAGCAAACCCCATTATACTCCTCACCTCAGTCATGCTTATGGGTGTCTCCTAAGAAACTACTGCCTCTATATTTTCATGATCCACTACATCTCTTACCTCTGAGATGATGTGTCTTAGAAAGTAGACCTCCCAAATACATAACTAGTAGTTCCAGAGTATACCGTAAATCATGTTCTCTCAGAGAGTATCCAAGACTATCCACAGGTGTGTAGTGTGCTCCTCTTCTGACGCTACATACATAAATATGTCATCAATGAAGACAAAAAAGCGGTCATGGTAAGGATAAAAGATCCTATTCATGAGTCCCATGAACACTCCTAGGGAGTTGTTCAAGCCGAAATGCATCACTAGGAACTTTTAGTGGCCATATCGACTCTTAATATATGTCTTTGGAATATCCTCATCCCATACCCGAAGCTAGTGATCGACGGATCTGAGGTCTATCTTGGAGAACCACCTATCTCACTTTATTTTTCCAGAGAGGTCATCGATCCTCAGCAGTGGATTTTTGTACTTCTTAGTCACCTAGTTCAGTCATCGAATGTCCATGCACAACCTCAAACTTCCATATTCCTTCTTGGAAAAAATAACTGAGGCTGCCATGTGAAATGAAGGGCCTTACAAAATCCTTCTCTTGTAATTCCTCTAGATATACCCTCTTCTCACAAAGCTCTAATGGAGCCATCTGATATACTGGTATGGATATCAGTGGTTTTATAGGGTATAGGTCAATGTAGAATTCGACCACCTTATGAGGAGGTAGTCCTAGAAAATCTTCATGAAAAACATCCTGGTATACTTCCCCCACTACAGGAAATCTTGGGCTCCTTTCATACACTACACCGAGGGTCAGGCTTTCCACTGTTGAGTGATTGGTGACACCATCCTCCAAGAAAGTCTATCCTATGATACCATGGTTTACTAATCACTGGTGAAAGAAACATGTGTCCCATATCCGAGGAAACACTGCATTGTCTGACTAAAACAATCAATTTGATCATGGACTATGGATAAAAAGTCCTTACCCAAGATGACATCGTAAGGCCACTACACTGATACTAGGAGATTCCACCTGAAGCTCTTACATCCAAAAGTAAGGTCACACTACCGAAACGAGTGTGTAATAATAAAATAACCCCACGTAAGAGTATATATCCAGAAGGATCAAATTGAAACTCCACTAAAATCTCCAAACTCCAACGAGAGCCACAGAATGGGAGGAGTGATTAGCAATTGTGTCTATAAGAACCACCACTTGTGTGGAGAAGAAAAAGATCTTACCTCAGATCATCTCTAAAGTAATAGGGTTATATGCCTACACTTCCTAGAGTTTTTCTTGCCGCTTTCTTCTTCCTCCCTGAGGTTGGGGTGGACCACCTATTTGTGGTGGTGGTAACACCTCAAACCGTTTCCCACCACCTACTACTCAGACTGCTCCCCTACCACTTTTTCCACCCTGTGCACCTCCTCATTTGATTTATTGACTCTACCTTAGGGGTACCTCATCCATCTGCTAATAATCAGTACGAAGGGTTGGGATGTTTCGAGCCATGCAACCCTACCGAACGCATGAGTAGCACAGTCTGCTCCTCTATTGACCTTCTCTGCCTTGCAAGCATCGCACCTCCGACCCTACATCATGGGGTCATCTTTTGGAAGGTCTAGCCTATTTGGGACTCAATATCTGACTACTTCTTGCTGCAGATAACTCAGCTACCTATCATCTAGTGGTGGCTCTCATTTTTGGTTCTTGCTCGGAAAGGAAACTCTCTACCATTAGTGCTTGATCATGCACTCCAACATTAATTGGGATGTGGTGTGAAATCATTGAGGCCCTAATGTCCAACCTGGGAAAGGTGGCCTCTTCATGTGTCTGGATTGTCATGTTCTACAATCTCCCATCTATACCCTAAAAAAGACTAGAGCTTACGATCACCATCAGATCTACTGGTGTCTCTACCAAGAGAAAACTAACCCCATGGTCTCCATCCAGTACTCATCTCCGAAAGGATTTTTCTTTCCCCAAATCCTCATAAGCATCAATCACAAGACCTCATGCAGCCCATTTAGTTAGTGCGCATTATCCTCTTGTGGGAATTTATGCACCTGCTTATCTATAGGTGGTGGTGGTGCTGGTACAACACCTGTTGGTGCTACTTCCAGAATTGGTCCCTATACCAGCACCTCATTTCTTGGTGGGCCATTGTCATGATCTCTCATTGGAATCCTAGATGATCTTCTTCTGGGAGGCAAACTATAAGGAAATAGATTTTCCATGGTCAATAAGATATACATGGTGAGATAACTCAAATGATATGAATAGGAAAACTTTTCTGAATCACATGAAATAATTGTTTTTGTGTACCATGTCAGAAAATAGAATTCAGGTTCATGGAGTATGGAAATGTTCACCACTACACCAACACTAGACTCTTTGGACTGAAATCCAAAATCAATATACTTAACAGTATTGTCCCATTCAAAATTATAGACTCTTAGTTTTTATTGTATAACAGACCACCCTCTGGTAGCACTTTTTCAGGACTTTTCCTCTGGGGCTAGGGCCATGGCTACCCCAAGCCTGCCTTCCATAGGCTAGGGGTTGGTGACTAGCATCAAAAAGGTGTAACCCAAAAATGGAAGACATTACCTTTAAACTTGTATGCATACAGATAGTGTACACACACAAAGCAGAACACAAGGAACCACTACTAAGTTTAAAAGTAAGTAGTGAAAGTGAAGGGGAAAATATACAATCCCAACTGAATGAAATGAACAACAAAAAGGAATGAATAACAAGCTCCAGAGATCAACCACCGAGGATCCTACCTGAAGAGAAGGTATGACCCATGGTCTGATGTCACTGATGCTCACCACGTCTATCGATCATCTCTAAGAACCATCTAGCCCTAGAACCCCAAGTCTCAGTCAATTTTTCAGTCATATGCACAAAACACAAGAGGTGCAGGAAAAGCCCGTGTAGGGGTAAGTATAGAGATACTCAGTAGGGACCCAAGACCACTGAATGTCTTTCAAAAATCCAAAAAGTCAAACCATAAGGCCAAATCTCAATCTCAAAGAATAAATTAAAAGATAGCTCAAAGAAGGTATAAAACTTAAAGAAAACTAATAATGATGATTAATCATAAGGGAGATCATATTATTCTATTGAGAGGCTCAAATTCTAATCTGAAGAGGGTTCCTCCACTCCAGATCCACAAAGGGTCTCTCTACTACTGATCTATAATGATTCAGTCTGCGGCTATTCTACGATGAGTTGCGCTACCGTTGATCCACAGAGGGTCTCTCTCATGCCGATCCATGGAGGGTCATGCTATTACTGATCCATGGAGGGCCTATCTCTTACTAATCAACAAAGGGTCAAGCTAGTTTTGATTCACGGAGGGTCACTCTCTTGCTGATCCACGTTGGGTCACTCATCACTTGAAAGTAAGCCACAAGATTCTCACACCATTTACTTATGAGTTATGAAGGTTCTGATCCTCAAGAAATTAGACATTTTAAAACCTCCACAATGTTTCATTAAGAGGTATCCCCATGGAAAATATTGTAATAAGGGTTCCAATGTAACAAATGGCATGTCGATTGGATGCCCAGTCTATATTCTATAGGCTTTTTAGTAAAAAGGGCCCAGTCAGATTAGAGTTTGATCCAACAAAAAAATACATCAAATTTTGGGAAAACTCATGTGGAGTATATAATAATGATCGTATAATTTCAAGGGTAGGAACTCCACTAGTGTAATATTAAATCAGATGTGCAGTTTTCCAGATACATCTGTTTTTGTAAACAGGGGCCAGTTGTGTCTCGGCCCGATCTTACCCGATCAGACCAACCCGACCAACAGAAAAAAAGTGTCCCCAAATACCCCGGTTCAATTAGACAGACTCATCCTACCCTGGTTTGGGTCGTGGTTGGTCTGGTCTGTCCTAGCCAGTGGGCGAGGCCCAATGGGCCTCACTGGACCCGACCCGGTTTGGCCAAGGGTCCAGCCTTGTGGGTAACTTGGATACACAGTCTTATCCAACAAGTCCCAAAGTGCACAATTCTGGCTTGTAGGGGGGGGGGGGGGGTCCACCCCACCAGCATAGGTTTGATATTCTGGTATGGGTCCATCCTACTGGCAAGGGACATGGACCGCCAGCTTGAGGCCGAACTGAATGAGCGGCCGATGTTACACCATCTAGACAGGATATGACAGTCACGTCGTTTTCGGCTCCCGCAGGCCCCACAGACATGGGTCCTCCTCTAGCTGTAGTGGACAGACTACAACTCCCCAGGCACCTGATATCCTGGACGTGGGTTATCTTTCCCTGTATCACCCGATTCCGCATCTTCTGGCTGCTGCGGTGCACCGACAAGCGTGCTGCCACCCTCCACCTGTGGCCACAACCGACGGCTTCAGGCGCGATAGTGGTGCCTTTAACAAGCCACCTAAGTCACTCTGGTGGTCTGTTTTTTGAGCCATCTATGCTTTCAATCTCCATAAGGTTCCACCATCATTGTGAAGCCTTAAAATTAACCTTGCTGACAATTTGGCTGGTCGACTTTGAAGATTGCAAGAAGAACAACTATAGAGGAGGGACTGAGCATTGTTCGTGGTGGCCTACTCCCTCTGCGTTAGAGTTTTATCATGGGGATACATATGATGATAACAAAAAAAAATGAAAACCCCCAAATCAAACCCTGCATAATATCCACCTACAGGAATGAGCGATTCGTGGATCAACCTGTTAGTTGGTTTATCCGCATTCATCAACAATTTTCACAAACAATGAAGAAACCATCAAATTCATAGAAAGAATAACCCCCTACCTAGATTCATTATATCTAATGATAAGGAAGTATGAGAATATCATCATCATCAATCCACGATCAATGAAATTCATCTCAGCACTCTAGCCTCTAGAAATGATTCTCTAACTTGCATCGTTTCGTTCTGCATTCTTCATTAGAGAGGGATTCCACCGATAGTTCATCCAAGATTTCTCCAAGTTTATTAATTCCACAAATCCAACACATTGGATTATGAAATTAGAATAAAAAGCATTGTGCCGTTTCACCCTTTAATGATGCTCATTAAATGAGCCCTAATTAATGATCTATTATGATAATATCATCATGGCTTCAGATGAGCCATTATTGACCCTCCACTAATGTACCTCATCGTCACCTCATTGTTGCACCACAATGTCATCATCCTCCACCTAATGGTGATAAAAAAAATTAATTCTTATATATTCTTTGATTATTTTTCTCCAAAATCCCAAAAAATTAAATTTCCACTCATCCCTTTCCATCTATTGTTAATTCATTACTAGTTGTATCCCGGTGTTCCGAAATCAACGGTGCCCTTGGATTTTTGATCCATGCACCCGTTAAAAACTTAGGAAATCTGGCTTTCACATTTACAGAATGTACCTTAAAAGGTTCAAAATTCCATTCTGAGCTATCTGGGCCTCATAATCTTGTGTCTTCAGAGTGTCTGGTCTAAGAATAATTCCATATAATTTTAAAAAAATTACATAAAATTTCTGAGACATTACATTGAGAGACGATGTTTCTCAAGAAATGTTCTATATAATCTTTAAAATTATTTTGAATATTAGATTTCATACATAGATATAAATTATGATTTAATAAGGATATGAACCAAGGATAACATTCTTATTAATTATCTGATTGGTTAATGATTATGATGAAAAAATATTTATGAAATTCATTTCTCTTCCATGGGTTATACAATGATAATGTTTTTAAGAATCCTAATTCTTTTTATATGCATTATGATATAATAAAATGATGATATTATTAGTAAACATGTTTATTTTAAACAGGTTATTCTTTGAAAAAGTTTTCATGACACCAAATTTTTCATGGGATATGATATGATGGATGTTTTATGATTTTGTGTCACACATCTGTATGATTTTAATTATGTGATGGGTGGGACCAATATCTCCATCTAGTGTATTGAGTAAATATTAAGATTACATAATATATACAACAATAATGGGGGGGGGACCTAGTTGAGTAAGGAAATTTGTTCACTATGATAGTTCTATGAGTGATCCTTGAATAACAAGATGGTTTGGGTAGTGAACCCATTCCATTACGATAGTTTAAAAATGTTCGATGGATACAATGTAACTTATTTCTTTGAGTAAGTGAATTCCATAAATCTATGTGTTATGAAAATATTATATTCTCATGGATCATGTTATTTGATTCCATTATTATTCAAGTCTTATGAACTACCATTATTATTTCCATGACTTACGTCCATGATCTATGATATGTATGGTATCGGTTTTAGTTCTCATTCTCATGTTTTCATACCCTTATTCTTATAATATGTTGATATCTCTATTGATTACCCTTACAAGAAATATCACAAAACCATTTATTATGTTTCCATTCCTTATATTATGATGAAATATATGATGTATGATATATATAAAAATGTTTCTAGTTCGGATGAACTTAGTGGGAGACGAAGTAGATTACATATGGTCATGTTATTTATGTTTCCATGTTTTTAAAGTCAATAGACCTAAATTATTATAGAATGGATATTTATGCATTACAATGAATATTCATCTATTATGATTTAATATGTTTGTGTGAGTGGATAGGGTCTTTAAAATCTTGTTAGAGTATGGTTTAGTTAAATAAATGGAATCTAATAGGATAAAACATTATTGATAATCCTTAGTATAATTATAAGTATACAAGAACATCATAAGTTATAGTTTATAAAGTATCGTTCGTTTTTAGTAATAAATAATTATCCCAATACTATAAGTATTTGTTATTGTGGAAAAAATCTCCCTTGGGTAATAACTTTGGAAATGCTGTGTTGGTCTTAAGTTGAGCATTACCTAGTACCTGACAATGGGATTTTCTAGGAACATGGTACGACACTAATGGGGGATATGACATGAATAATTCAAATTTTCATTATAAATATTCATGATAGAATTGAATAGATGATGAACTTGAATAATAGAGGATAAAACTAAGGTTTCATAGTTTTAAAAGGTGTCATTATTTCGAAATCCTATTATTTTTTTAAAGATTATTTGTTTTCCTAATATGATTATTATTTCATAATCATTTATTTTTGGTTTTACTCAATGAGGGGAACCCGAAAGAACTTGGTTTACAATCAATGTTATAGAAAATGTGTTAATGAGAAAAAATGGGACGATGAATAGTGAAAAAGATATTGTTATTATTAAAAACCAGTTGTCACAATATATGATTAACATAATTCACCATATAAAACTCTAAGAATCATTAAATAAGGGAAATATTGTGTTCACTAAGATCATGGGTGGTGGGGACCATAGAGGAATGAATAATCAGTTTCCCATATATAGAGAATATGGTAATAATAACCCAAGTGAATGTCTAAGTTGAATTAAAGATATTTTGAGTGTGGAAAAGGATACAAAGAATGTAATTGTTGATGAAACATGAAATATTAAGTTAACTCAATGGATAAGATTTATGTACTCCCAAGGATATCATTAATGGTTGAATATTTTAAATGATGAAATTATAGTCATTATAAAAATTAATGCCTTAGGGGGAAAGGTCATGAAGAGAATCAACATGGTTGTACGAGTAATTGTTATATTGCTAATGATGAAGATACGTTGAATGATATATGATAAAAAAGGGATATTCTAATGATACTGTTTATGTTAAATGTAATAAGCATTATTAAATTGAGGTTGTTGAATCTTACGAAAAGATTCATATAACGTGTTGTATGAAATTTGTATTAATGAATAATTTGATGAATCCAGATTATGTTTTAACGGGGGAAGTATAATGATTGAAGTGATTATGTATTTTAGTTCATGAATTATGTTACATGAATTAGAATATATACATATATATATATAATTATTGTTATATATAATTCTTTCATTAATGAATTTAACAAATTTGTTGAATTGTACTGATAAATTAGAAAATTGATATAATGGTAAGGTGCTATTTTATAGAAAACACATGATTAATGGAAGATAAAACTAAATATGATCTTATAATTGAGATAATGGTGTATGTTTTGATAAAAATATGATTAATATGGACAATGAAAATTGGATAGTGTTAATGACCTCAGATCTGATTATTGATTTTTCGAAAAAGTATTTATGTTATCATTGAAGGAGTTTACATCATTTTTAGATTTGTGGAATATATTTAATAATATATTAATTTATTTAACGAATGAGGAAGAATGTATGTATTCATTGAACATTTATAGTAATTATGGTTATTACCATGATTAATGAGAATATATAAACATTATATTAACATATTTTTCATGTACTCATTATGATATACATTATGATATTTGGTCGATTAAATTTATGATGATTTTGGGAAATTTTGTTATCTTATTTATAAATTTTCAGTTTTTTATGTGTCATAAGTATAACCATATTTTCAAAGGTTTATGTATAACATTTTATTAGGTTTAATAAAAAATATAATATTTTACAATAAATTTATTTATGAATATTAGATAACCTATTCTGACCATTTAGTTTTTTATGATAAAAATAGATTGAAGGAATGAATTATCATTCATTTATAAATCTTATTATCCATTAGTGATTTTGGAATGAAAAATTCATCTCTTAGAGAAAAATATAAATTAAAAAATAGTTGAAATAAAAAAAGGATGATATTGTGCTTATAAAGTGGAATGAAATCAATCAAGTATATAATGTCATGTAAATTACTCCACTTTAGTAAAATTATATTGAATTAAAATATTATAAATTTATCTTCATTTCTAATGAATTAGTGGTATTTTAAGCATTCATAAATTAATGGATTTTTGGATGTAGCTTTCTGCAGACTATGTTCAAAATCACACTATATTCGTATTTTTGGTCCTAGATTCCCCTACCATGTCCATATTTTATCATCAAATCAGTGTTATCATGTTTTGGAACTTAGTAATTTGATACCCTCGAAATTTAGTTTCCATATTTTCAAGAGGAGTTTTTATATACCCTTTTACAATGTGGGTTTTCCTTGATGTAATTTCCAAATAGAATTCTTTTACTATTGACATCATGTTCATATTGAAACAGAAAAATTTATTTAAGGATTGTGATGAATACAAAAACCTAATAATTTTTGATTTTTTTCAAATAAATTTAATTTATTCAATATGTTCTATTACATTCAAGACATTGTTTTAACAAAATATGTCATACAATAAAAATAGTATTGTTTAATATAACAGTTATCTCAAATCTATTGAATATAGATTATATGAATAATATTAAATATATGATAAATTATATTTTTGATAGAAATATATAAAATAAATTATTTTTTGACCAATAAATAAAAAACTAAGATAAAAGCATTTTCAAATTAATGATTTTTTTAAAAAATATTTTTATGTGAATAAATTTGTTTTATCTTATTAAATTAAATAAAACAATTTTTTGAATGATTTTAATTTAATTTATAATTTATATTTTCAATAAAATGTTTTAAATTCATATTATTTGTTTTCTATGAATGAGAAAAAACTAAATGAAATTTTATTATTAAAAACTCTTTTTTTCTAAAAATCGTTTTTTCACAATTTTTTGACTTATTTTAAAATTAATTTACTAAATTTGATAAAAAATTATTTAAGATCATAATCAAAATTTCCAAAATCATCTTGTCGTAATAATTTTATAGTTATTTTTTTAAAATTTTTCAAAATGATTAATTCATAAATGAATAATGGAAATACTGCATTTTATATAAAAATTGCATTTTCATTCAAAAAATTTAGAAGATAAATTTTATTTTATAATGATTTTAAAAGAAAAAATAGAAAAATTATAAATATATTAACCCAATTTATGACATTAAATTCTATTTCATTTTTAATTTTTATATAAAAAACTTTTATACTTTTGAAAAATTTCTCTTAATAAAACAACTTTTCATCACTTTTGTGGGCTTAATATTAAATTAAAAATTTCTACTTACATGAATTGAATTTGGAAAACTAAATTCAATATTTTGAATAATTATAATTAATATTATAAAATAAGGTCAATTTAATTTTTATTTAAAAAAGAATAGTAAATATAGAAAAAATTATTTACCGTGGTTAAAGTTAAAATGGGTTTATTTAGACAAGTTAAAAGGTCAGTATCTTAGAAAAATATGATATGGAATCATCAATAAACTAGATAGGTGGAAAGGGAAGGCTAAGACACTAGCTATAAGGGTTTTTTATTAAACTCTTTTATCACCTCTAAATATTGGAACTCATTTTCTCTCTATAAAGGGACAATAAGTCTCATTAGCAAACTTAAATGGATGATAAAGAACATCATTTGGATAGGGTAATTGCATAAAATAAGTACGATTAAAGTTTCTTGGAAATAATGTGTCAATACCATTAAATTAATAGGACTTAGAAGAAATTTTATTTGGATTTTCAATGATGGTCTTATTAATAAATTCACAAAAAATATTTTGAATTTTAATAACTCTTCTACTGATTTTATATCAAAGATGTTTAGAATGAAGCTACTTAATGGGTACTAAAATTGCCGTGCATTATCATTTTTGAACTCAATAAGGTAATCCTTCAATAACAATATATATAAATTAAATATTATGGTGAATAAATTTCTATTATTAATTGTTCAAGCACTATATAGTTGGACAACCATCTCAAAAAACTGCTTTACTCATCAATAATTATTCAAATTTCTATTTCTGTTATTCTATCCAAAATATATTAATTATATTTCCCCAATTAATGTTGTAAGATAAATCTTGACCTACACCTTTTGAATAAAGATACTCTTATTTAGAGACCCAACAAAAATGAAAATTTAAGGGCAAGTAATATTACAAGATGAAATGTGATGGATCCATATTACCACCATGTTGGATATTGACAATCAAGGTAAATTTAATACAACCATAATGATTTATCCTTTTATAAAAGAACTACAAAAATATATTTCCCACTCATGATAAACTAAATAGGGATCTTAAAAAACTGGTATGAGAATGTGAGATATTCTTAAGGGATGAGGAGACTATCCAACACCTATTTAAGTGGTGTGTCATTGCTTAGAAGCTCAGAAGGTATGCTGATAAAATTTCTAGAATTAACTAAGGTACATGAGTTTATATAAATATCTTCATGCTGCTCATTAGTAAATCTGGAAATAGTGATCAGATTCAAAATCTTCTTCTTGGTGATATTTCATTCTTATTTACCTTTGTATGCACAATAGATAATGTAAGATTATTTGACAACAAGTATCCCTCAATTAATTATGGGATATCTACCATGCACATGGACGTACATGCTACTAAAAAGGTCCATAAGGGTGTAATGAATAAGATCATCACAGATATGGATAGCCTAATAATGATGGGTGCTCTAGGAACACTAAATAATTCTCTGGTGTTGAAATTTATTCATTGGATTATTCTGAATTATTCATGGATAAAGCTAAATGTTAACGGTGTGGACATTAGAATTTCCAGACAATCATATTATGGATGTGTATTAAAACCACATCATTAATTTCATAATGGTTGTTTTCACCACATTATTGGATCTAGAATTTTATATTATGCTGAGCTAGGCCCCCCGGTATATTCCATCAAGCATGCCTCCCATTAAAATTTGAATCTCATATGGTTTAAATCAAATTATGAAATTGATGAAAAAGTACTTAAATTAGGGACAAAATATATGACTTGTATAATACTACTTCATTTTATTGAATATCACAAAAAATAAAATCATCTGAACTTGACTGTTTTATATATATAGAGAGAATAAAATCAAGTGGCAGATGCATTGTCAGTGAGAACAGTCACATAAATGAGCACCATGTTGTCATTTAGAGCTCCCAATTACAATGAACCTATGGTCGATGAAAATATGTTGGGATTTTCTCACACTTGTCTTTATAAATAAGATTTTAATGCTTGAATAGTCTGTTTTATTTTCATTTAATAAATTTTACGTCCATCTTTGTTCAGAACCTATATCGTCTTGTTAATAAGATATGTGTAATTTGGTATCCAAAATTTTCTAAATACTTTTGTATGAATATATTCCAATAGTTTAATTTCCAAGATTGAATATATGGTAATTATGATGATATTTTATTTATAATTACTTTATAACTTTGAATTATTTTTAGAAATTTTCTAGTAGTTTCAAAGAGGGTACCTTTACCTATTTATGAAAGCACCTCTTCTCTAATATTTTATCAACAATACCAGATACTTTTTGATAATCCAATACCTTCCCAAAACCGTTCCATAATTCCAAAACCATTTTCTAGAGGCCTCATGTTTATTAGGATACCCTTATATGAGGCTTTAGGTATAATCCTAATGAGGCTCTCCAAAGAAGAATTATATCTCTTAACCACATGTTATAACTACGTTTCTTCTTCCACATCCTTAAAATGTTATTCAACTATGAGGAAATAATAACGCCAATATCTACCATGAACTGAAATGTTATTATGTAAATGTGATACCTTATATCTATCTTTGCTTCTATCAAATTGAAAATGAAACTGTCGACCATGTGTACGTCTAACTACTTCTTCATGAATTGATGTAATTTATTTTTCATAACCACTTATCATGGAGTAGTTAAGTGATTTATATAAAGTATATATATATATATAATATTTTTAATATAATAATGCTTCTAGAACCATGATATCACATACTCCGTCTTACTTTTCATCCCACGGGGATACAATAATGTCACTCATGTGTACAAGTATATGAACAGTGTAATTCATTTTCTATCTCCAAATTTAATGGATTAGTATAAAAATTTAATTAAAAAATATATAATATTTATAACGTATTTAAAATTACATAGATAATGTATCCGTGATCAATGTAAAAGGACTAAATGTACCAAACCAAAACATATATGAAAAACGAATAAATTTTCTATCGAAATGTAATGTTTTCAAGGAATTAATAATAAAAAATAATAAAAGGTCATAAGAAAATAATATACGGTATTATATATATAACTATGGTTATTTTATATAATTATAATAAACCTATATATAATATACACCACGTTCAAATTTTTACTAATAAAGTTAAGTCTTAAGGTAAGAGATTTCTATTGTCTCTTTTATTTCTGGGAGAAATATTCTTATTCACCACTTATTTTTTTGTGGTGTATATAATAACAATTTAAATTTTATATCATGAATATAAAATTTTTAATGATATTTAATGATTCATTTGATTTTATTCAATAATGCGGCTTATTATTCATGTGTTACCTAAGTGGTAATGGATTTTAATCTCACTTTTATTTATATGGGACCCATTCATTATTTTCCACTTGTTTCTTTTGTGTGGGTTATATATTGCACCTAAATTAATATTATTATTTCATGTCAAAAAATTAGGGTATATAAATATCTATATAATATTTTCTCAATCATGGGGATTACAATTAAAATGTTTCTAATGTAGTTATGTTTTGATGTTATAATCTCATTGTTTATCATGATTGTTTACGATGATGAAATAATATGATCTAACTCTCAATAAACATTTGTATTTTATTTTAAAATGGATATTTATGAAGAATAAATGTTTTCATTTCATTTTATTCTCTTAATGTATTAATGATACCAATTGAGTTTTTTTAAAATAAACCATCTTTATTTTTCTCTTCAGTTGAAGCCCCATTTTATTCCATTCCAATGTTTTCTAGAAATGTTTCTAAAAATTATTTGGAATTTTTAAAATAGTTTATTAGTGATATTTTAACGATGTTTGTGTTTTTAAAAAATATTTTAAAATGAAATATTCTTATCATTTTCCAAACAAGGTCCATTTGGATTTTACCAAAAATATTAATGTAATAATTATTTTCACACCAATGAAAAGAACAAAATTTTCCTATTTTGTAAAAATTATTTAATTAGAAGATAAGTTTACACGATTTTGAGTCATTTTAAAATAAATGGTTTACCACAATATCTTATGAATATATACTTTAAAAAATTTAACTTTCAAAGAAATGATATTTTCCTCAATAAATGCTTTAAATGACATTATAGGTTTCTTTATATGATTCAAAGTTTATTTTCAAAGAAAATCACTTTGAAATTTCTTTATAGTTTTAAATGTTTTTTTAAATTTGAAACTATATTTTCCTCATGAAATTCTTTAAATTATAATTAAATATTCCATTATATGGTACCAAGGTTATTTTATAAGAATGTGATTTTGAATATTTTTTATGATTTAAAAATTGTTTTTAATATGGATAGGAAATATTCCCCAATAAATGTTTTAAATGATCATCAAATATTACATTATAAGTTTCCAATTTCATTTTTATATAAATATATTTTGAAAATTTTTTATTTTTAAAAAATTATTTTTTAAAGGGGAATGAATATTTTATTCATGAAATGTTTTAAATGGTCCACAAATATTCCTTTATAATTTTCAATGGTTATTTTTAATAAAAAATATTTTAAAAATGTTTTAAGTTTTAAAAATGTTTTTTGAGGTGGAAAGACTATTTTCCTCAACAAATGTTCCAAATTATATAGAAAAGTAATTTTATGTTTAAGACGAAATCTCTTGATGTAACTTATGATTTATTAGGTATACGATCCAATGATAAAATTCTAATTATTTACCTTAATGGTTTTTTTATGATGAAAATATTTTTATAAAATACATTTAACTTTCATGGATTATACTATAATAAAATGATTATGAAACCTAGTTAATTTTCCATGGGTTATGATATGATGATATGATGAAATAATTATGAAACCTATTTATTTTCAACATGTTTTTCTATAATGAAATATCTATAAATACAATTTAAATTAAAGTGTTTTGATATGATAAATGGTTTTTTAATATTATTTCACACATATATATGATATTCTTTATTTTAATGGTGAGACTTATATATCCCTCAAATAAATTGTGTAAATATTGAGATATCATAAGATATATTGGACTGTAATGGGGAGTTAACCCAGAAAAATAAGGGAATTTTTCTACTATGATATTATTGGGAGTGTACTGTGAATACTATGATGGTTTATAGAGTGATACTATTATAAATCATTGTTTTTTTAATGATCCTTGACTACTATGTAATGGGTTTTACTAAATTCGTGTATGAAAAAATATATTTTTATTCCAATATTTTGTTCTCAGGGATCATGTTCTTTAATTATTTTATAATTAATGTCCTATAAACTACTACGATTTATCTCATGACCCATATTTATTATATATGATTTGTAGGATTATTTTAAAATATTAATCTATTACTCTAATACCCTTATGTTAATAATATGTTGATATGTCCCCTTTTTAAACATACTGAGCATCTTAGCTCACCCTTTATTTGGTTTAATTTTTCCTTAGTTATGATGAAAAGAATTATGTATGACATTTATAATAAGGGTGATCGTTTTAAATAATTTAGTGGGAGATGGCGAATCTCACTTATGGACATGGAGTTTATGTTTAAAAGTGTCAAGAGGAACATGAAAAAATTATTTGAGAGTGGATCATTATGTTATGAAAGGAATATTAATCAATTATTTTGTAATATCTATGTATGAGATGTTAGGAGTTTAAAAATTACGTCCATTTTTAGTTCCTTTTTCATACCACCATATCCATGTTTATTGAAACTTCACCATTCTCATTGAATATATTTTTTAGAAAACCAAGTGGTTTCAATCACATTTGTTTTGATTTTGGAACTATTTCTCAAGTGGAGTTATTATCAATATAATCCAAATGGTAATTCATATCTTATATCCACTAATCAAACTCAACTTCTTCAACTATTATTTTATGCTCAATATAAGAGATAAATGGTGTTTGATCTTCAATGTTGAATCTTCTTCTTATTTTCAATTGAGCCTATTAAATAACAATTACATTATACATTTAATCATGTTTCTTTAGATTATGAAATTTGAATAGGTAATTTATTTCACCATTATTTGTGTCACATGTTTGTTCCAAATCAATATTATAGTGGTTTACTCCTTTTCATATTATTTATTAGTCTATTTTTTAAGAATCAATGTTTTTCCATATAATTTTATAAATCTATATATATTTTATCGTCTATCATTGCCAAATCTAAATTAAATTTCAAACCACAATAGAAAAAATCTACTAAATCATTTTATAGAATCATATATAGGCCAAACAATTTGATAATTATCACACATAGATACCTTCATATTATTTTTCATTAAATTATACCGTTTTTCTATTTTTGATATTTATAAAAAAAGGACTACCAAAAACATCTATGTAGTCAAATGTTTTATTTCACTGATACAGAATCTCATATATTTTCAAATACATCCCAAGCTTTAAATGATAACTATTATTTATGTGTACAATAGTACATATAAATTCTCTCTATAAATATTTTGAGATATTATGTTTAGATAACATCATTATTCACCTATCAATTATGCTTCTTTTCTTCCCCATAGATACATCATTTTTCTGGGGTGTATATAGTATATAATATTATTGATTAATTATATTTTTAATAATATCAATTTTCCCATATCAATTATGTTTCTATTCTTTCTAACTGATACACCATTTTTTGGGGTGTATATTGTGCACTCTATTAATGTCTAATTCCATTTCTAAGAAGTTAAATTTTAAAATCACTATTTTTATACATAATTCAAATATTTGATCATTAGAACAAAATTTAGAGTACAATATCATACTCAACATTCCATAAAAATATTCTAAAAATGTCCATACCATCTATCTTGTTCTTGATAAACATGGATAAAATAAAACTAATAAAGTAAAAATTATCTATTATAGAATTTTTATTGTATCCTGAATTTTTATTGGATGTATCTAGATTGTTTATATGTACTCTTTTACTTTTTTTTGGTATATCTTTTTTGGGTTTTAGTTTTTATATGTTTTAAGATAAATAGGAGAGTTTGGGAAGAAAGAGGGAAAGTGCATGGTTAGCACATGCTTTTCCCAAACCATGCTCCCATCCTAACAGACTGTGCAGACCCAAACTGAGGTAATTTTTATGGTTGGTTGGTGAACATAAGAAAGTATTATTGGTTTGGGTGTTATCATAAGCCTTCTAATTTATGTAGTTAATGATGAATAATTTAATTGTAGAAACTATTTATTTTATCCCTTTTATTTTCTTATTTGTACAACTACATACACTATTAAAGGATGGATATTATTTTAGTCACTATTGGTAGTGGCCTAGTACTCACACCCTACATGAGCATCCTAATTGGTCCCCAAATTGACTTCATGTTTACAGGACAACATGAGAGAAATATCCATATGTGAGATGAATGAGTTGGGATGGATCACGAATTAGGAAACCGGAAGTGATATCATGATTAGCATGGGTAGTTTACAACGTGACATTATTTTAACTTATAATATTCACACATGAAACATATATGACATGAATGATCGATTCTAATAGTTTGGATATTTTTTCTAGCTTCGATTTATCTTGTGATATTGGCTTGTATTGGTGTTGGTATTATTGTTGTTATTGTTTATCATCAGTTTGGATAATGATTATTTCATTCCATTATTGTGAAGCTTTGAAATGAGGGTACAATATCAACATGGATTCTACATTAGACCCTATATATAGGTCGGTAGCCCTTGGTATACTAGGAGGTGTGCTTGGGGTCCTGTAACCAACTGTCTTGGGGCATTGATGTGTGGCACTCAGGTCAGGATGTCACAAAGTGGCATTATATTGCATTTATTTTTAATTTATTTTAATATAATACTAGGTGAAAGGTATAAGTAAGAATAGTTTGACTTGAGCCATGTTTATGATATTGTCATAGAAGTAGCTGACCCATGTACTAGGGAAAAACCCATGTCTACAAGGTGGGACTGATGTTATTGATGGTTGTTGTTATAATTAGATATTATTTCAACATAGGTGATTCAATTTTTGGGTGATGTTACAAATTTTATACGATTTTCTTCATGTGCCAATATAGAATGAGTGTTTTGTATACATTCATCATTCTAGGTAGTCAGGATTTATTTGTCATGCATCATTTTAGGAACACCAGAAAATGAAAGTTATGGGTGAGTTTTCAAAATGTAAATGATTTTAATTAAACGTGTAAAATGAAATGAAAATGTGACTAATATACAATGGGAAATTGTAAAGGATACTAAATGTGATAAATAAAATGGATAAAATGGGTTCTTAATGAGAAATAATATGTTATTATAAATTTTTACCCTATATTACCCATGAATTAATGAACAATGGTTAAGGGTGGTGATTGTGCCTCAGTTTTGACCATGTGGTGGGGTATAGGGGATTACATGTTATGAATTTATGTGAATCCCTCTTACAAAAATGTGTTAATGATCTTTTATGTGTCCTAAGAAATAATTTTGGAAATATATAGATATGACTCCATGATTATTCTTGTTGATAGAAAGACTAGAGTACATGATTGGAATGGTGATTCCTATAGTGGAATAAGTGGATCTGATAGTTTTGGGTCAGGAACTTTGAGAGTAGTTTTATTAGAGATTTTTCCGATTTATGAAATTTATGGAATTCAAACCATTGGTGGTTTGTGAAGAGTATGTCTAATATGACACAAGATTTCCAGTTGCATCACCCTACAACATTAACTAGAGAGGGTAAAGTTGAGTTAGTTAGGTTATGGATTGAGACTATCTAGATGATCCTTCAAAACATATAGAATCTTGCTGAGAATAGAGACAAAATGGATACTTATATGTTACATGGAAAAATTAAGTGTTTGTGGGATATCTAGAATAAGGATTTATAGATGTATAACATTGATCAGAAGTAATTTCTGAAGAATTTCCTAGAAAAATTTTAACCAACTACTCTTAGTTAGGAGAGGGAAACCGAGTTTATGAGGGTAACGCATAGGAGTATATCCATGATGGATTATGAAGGTATCTTTAAAAATTTGAAATTGTTATTTCTAGTTTTTAAGGATATATGGATACTATGGTGAAATTTTCTTAGGATGGTCTAAAATATAAAATCATGTCCCTGGTTAATATCATTGGGCAGATGAATTTTCTTAAGGTGGTTAATTAGGATATCAAATCTGGGTGGAACCTGAAGGAGGATTCCAATAGAGGATATTTTTTTTAGGAATAATAGGAGGTATGCATTTTGAAAATAGGATACATCACTTTGATAAACTCATCCAGGGATATAACAAGTAGAGTGGCTAGGGGAAGGATTAATTATCCAAGAAATTACTGTTGGGATTTTCCAAAAGTTTGGAAGGCCAGGTTACCATTGTTGATAGTCCCCCCATCCACTGGTAGAGTGAAGAGGTTGTATTAGAATGATTTATATACAATGGTTCTATAAGATCCCATGATAGGTTGGTAATATTGGAAGAGATATAAAGAAATATTGATCTAGAAGTGGGTATTCTACCTCAAATCTGTTTAGAAGTTAGAGTTCTTATAGCTGTGATGGTTGAGGAAGTGGACATGGTACTATGGGGAAAGAGTGCCAATATTAATAGAGTATTGTAGCTTAGAGGAATCAGACTATAACATAGGGAATAGGGGAAAGACTATTGCATGCAGTTTGGCCTATATTTGTTGATAGTGAGGCTTGTACATAGATTGTTACATGTACTATTTATTTATATTCTATCCACTCTTTTGAACTATTTTATTAATGAGACTGTAATAGTTCTATATATGCACAAATTTTTAATGGTTTGATTCTTGATATTTATTTTATAGGTGTTGTTTTTATGATCTATACACCATTGGGGGTATGTTTGAGAGGAATTTGTTTATAAAAGTGGAATTCTCTAATGGTTGAGGGTTATTATATTCATTGGAATCAATACACACTTCACATGTTAGGCCTTGAATTTATTTTTGGTATGAACTGGTTTGTAGAATACCAAGCCTACATAGATTTTTATAATAGGAGAGAGAACATTATGTCTCCTAATGGTGAAAATTATGTATGTTATGGAGTGTGGGATATCTAGGTAAGCCATATTGGGTCAGTTCCACAACAACCGGGAGAGCTTATCACCAAAGTTTGAAGTCTTTTGTTCGATGATGGTGGTGTGAAGAATAGATTTCTTTCCACCCATAGAAGACCAGTTTTACGATGTGTTTCCAAAGGATATATAAGGACTAACACCGAGTACGATGTTGAGATTACAATTGAGCTATGGTCTGAAGTAGAACCAATCACTATTCCCCCATATATAATGACACCAACATAGAATCAAGAGATGATGGGTCAGATAGAAAAGTTTATAGACTAGGGATTTATATACCCTATTATGTCAACTTCGAGTTATCTAGTTTTTTTCTAAGAAAGAAGATGATATTTTTTCCTTATGAATTGATTAAAAAAGTAACACCAAATGAAAATGAACAACTGATACAGACTTTCATGTATCAATAATCTATTTTACCAATGGAGAATTGATTTTGGGTTCTAAAATATTGACTTGAGATTAGTGTATCATTAGTTAGGATTTATAACTTATGATATACCATGGAATAATTTCTAAAGTAGGTACGAAATTTATGTGTTTTTTTGATTCTGTTCAAGATGATGAATTCCATGAAAGTTTTATGGACTCAATGAATCAAATATTCCACCCTTACATAAATTATTTTGTGGTTGTGCTTGTGGATGACATCTTTGTGTACTCCAAGACTCATTTAGAGTATAAAAAACACCTTGAAATCATCATGAGTAAAATTAGAGTGAATTAATAATACACAATGATATATATATGTGTGAATTTTTTATTGAAATAATTCATTTCATAGGTCACATTATATTATAGTACGGTTTGTCAATGGACATACAGGAGGTGAAGTAAATTGTTTTTTAAGAATATCCCTTGAATGATTTTGGTATCAGTTATGCATTGTGTAGGATATTATTGGAGATTCCTCATAAACATTTCCCACTTGTAAGAATATCCATTAATATTGAAAAATAAGGGGATAAAAATTTAATTGCCAGAATCTTTTGAGAATGTTTTCCAAGAGTTGAATAAATGTTTGACTATTGATCGAATTTTGATCCAACATGAGCTGGATGAGAAGTATACGATGACTTGTGATTCATCTGGGTCTAGAATTGTAGCAGTGTTGATGCATAGTGATCTATTTGTGGCATATAGGTCACCATAGTTGAGGAAACATGATTGTAATTTCCCTATGAAGGATCTCGAGTTGCATTTAGTGGGTTTTTCCGTGAAGTGTTGGGTACATTATATATATGGATATTGTTTTATAGCGTATACTAATCACATGATCATGAGGTATATTTTTATCAAATTTATCTGAATATATAGTAGTATAGATGGGTTGAGTATATGTTGTCATTTTATTTTGAGCTAGAATATACACCCAGGAAGGTAACTATTATTATTGTTGCTTTTAGTAGAAAAACATAGACTCATGCAATTTTGGAGTCTAATTTTATTGAAATATGATGACCATTTTGGATGAGATGTATATTATGGTCTACTACATCCATGAAAAAATTGATCTTGTATCATTATCAGTGGAGTCCACACTTTTGATCCATATCATTGAGAGGATGTATGTGGATCCATAGCGTTTGTACTTGAGATAAATCCATGATGTTAGAGATACTCCTCCCAAATGAACTATAGAAGGGGATGATATTATCTACGTCCAGTACCATTTTATTGTGTCTATGTTTATTTTTTGGGAGATGATGCTTGATTTTAATGTTTTAATATGGATGAGAACTCTACAAAAAATATTGGGTACTAAAATGAAAAATGCGTTTTCATGTTTCATGACACAATGTTGCACCAATCAATATGTGAATGATTAACATCAAAGAATTAGTGGGTTTCGACAAAAATTTCCCATTCCAAAATTGAAGTGGTGTGATGTTACCATTGATTTCATTGTGGGAACCTAGAGGAATCCTCAAAAGGATGATTCTATTTGGGTGATTATTGTCTGAGTAATGATAGTTGAACATTTCTTTCCTATTCAGAAGCCTTTCTTAGTCGGTCAGTTAGGGGCCATGAAAATTTAAGAGATATTCCTTCTACATGGGGTTCTGTAGAGAATATTTTCATACCATGAATCATGATTAACATTATTCTACTTGATGGGATAGGATAAGGATCTTGGTTTGTAGGTGTTTATGATTATGGTTTTCCACCCACATACAGATGGGAGGTTAGAATGAACTACTCATATATTGGATGAATTGCTATGGGTGTGCGTCCTAACCTTTTTTGGGTCTTGGGAGAAGTTCCTAGAATTTTTCGAGTTTACCTACAAACATAGTTATTGGGACACTATTCTAATAGAACCATTTGAGGGTGTTTTTGGTAAACCATGAAGATCACCTCAATTCTAGATGGAGGAGGTGAGTAAGAGTTTTTAGGACTGATTCTCATAATGAAGATGTCATGATTGTTTTAGGTGATTCATAAATTTATTTCTATGAATCATAAAATTAATAAGTCATATGCTGATAGATGTTGATTACCATTGAGTTTATAGAGGGTGATCATGTTTTCCTTTATGTGTCGCCTAATTTGGGACACCACATGATTTGGGGATTGGGGTTGTTGGCTCCCTGTTTTGTTAGAACTTTTGTGTTTTTGGTGAGAATTAGGATGGTGTCATACCAATTTAATATTCCATAGAGTTATTGTGTTATGCATGATGTGGTTCTTGTGTCACAACTTTGGTGATATCACACAGACTCCTCTCATGTGATCAAGGTTGATGATGCTGTTCTCAAGAAACATTTTTCCCTTTGGAGGAGAATCTAAATCATGTTGTGGATCATAATATGAACGTGTTATATGGAATAAATATGCTGATAGTTTTAGTAAAGTTAAAATATTGATGTGTTTAGGGGGAAGCATGGGAGATATAAGAATAAATGTTAGCTCAGTGGCCTGATCTTTTTACCTTAGAATCATAGAGATGATGGGGGTAAAACTCAAGGAGAATATGTTAATAGTCGGAGAGATTATAATATCCCAAATTTCTATAGATATGTATCAGTCTTGTTTATATATACTCTTTTAATGTTTTGATTTATATTTTTTGAGATTTACTTTGTGGGTGTTTTTGGTGAAATTTCAGTGTTTTGGAAGAAAGAGTGGTAGTGCATGGTTCCCCAAAACCATTCACCCAAAATAGAACATCGTGAAAATAAAAACATAGGATAGCTTCAGGGATTGTGAATGTTTTGTTAAACAATGATCCCATTAAGAAAAACCATGCCCCCCCTAAATAAAGACACTTGGTTAAGTAACACTATTTTTAAAACTGTGTGACTCTACCTAGGAAACAAGTAATATGAGATTTTAATCCTCTGAAAAATTATATAAAAAATCCCAAACCCCCTTTATTAATCCCTAATCACCCCAATAAAAAGGAAAACTATTCCTATGATTATTTAAGCACATAATAGGATTAAAAGAATTCTATAACTCCTTTCTTGAAGAATCATGGATCTGGTTGAAGGATCTTCACCTCTCTAGTTTATGTTTTCTTCTATGATTTGTTATTTATCCCGCTCTCTCTCTATTCCATCTCTATATCAGGATTAAGAGGAATTATTTATCCCCTATTTTCCTTGGGTTTTGATCAGGGTTCAAATATATCTTGATAATTTGATCTTGATTTTATGTTTTGGTCCTAGAACTTCCACATTGTTGAGATCTAGATCGTTCCACCTATTATTTGGGGACTTCCTATGGGTGAAATTCCATATACAACCTTGATGTTGATATATAATTTCTATTTACTATAGTCTTTAATATAATTGCATGTTTGTATTTGTATAGTTTCAATTTCCATATTCGAAAATTTCATTTGTTTCATTGAATTAATAAATAAATCAATGAGTTTATGAAATTGGTCAATTAATTGGATTGTAAAATTGGATGATTAATGTTATAATTAATTGATTGATAATGAGAGTTCAAGTATGGATAGATTCACCATGATGGGTTAATGATTTATATGATTAAAGTTTGATAAATGGTTTAATAGTGAATTGTTCATATTAATCGATGTGATTAAAGTAAAGTACTATTTTCATTGTGAAAAATTGAAATGGTGGTCCATGATGATAATATTTTACAA
Source organism: Viscum album (assembly GCA_963277665.1). NCBI lineage: Eukaryota > Viridiplantae > Streptophyta > Magnoliopsida > Santalales > Viscaceae > Viscum > Viscum album. The sequence goes on along the minus strand of OY728141.1, from coordinate 71,568,169 downwards.
TAAAGATAATTTTTATTATCCTTGATGATGATTTTATATGTTATATTTTTGTGACCAATTGATAAACTAGTTATCGGTGAAGGACTAATTCTCTAAATGCCAATGGTGTTCTAGACATTATGTTCTAGGCCCCAATGCAAGAATGAAAACATTAATTTATGTGACATGGAATGATGCGCCAAATACCCAGGAGGAGTGAGACATAGACTGATGATCCAAATACCCAGGGGGTGTTTGACATGACATTCCTGAACCATGATATTGCAATTAGATTGTCCATTCATATAGATGTGATATAAAATTGTAATTAAATGGATAATGGAACCCCCATGTTATAATGTTTTGAGATTTCCCATTATGGAATGTTTTAGGATCCAACACGGACCAAATATGCATTTTTGGTTTAGGTGTCATCACAAACATGAGGATTTATGAGGTTAATGATGAATAATTTATTTGCGGAAACTGTTTAGTTTATTTTTAGTATTTTATTATTTATAAAACTATATACATTTTTGTATACTCTATACTCTTTTAGATTCCATTTGTGAAAGCCGGGTGAGTTTTACTCACACCATACTCAGACTACCTGATCGATACCCAGATATAATTCATGTTTGCAGGATACGTTATGGGATATCGAACTATGCTAGAAGGATGAGTTCAGATGAATTAGGGATGATGGAACCAGGCGTGATTTCAGGATGTACGTAGAGAGTTATATGTTTTATTTGTTGTATCTTTTCCTTTTGAAACTTAACACATAAATGGAATGATATATCAACTTCTTAGTTTGAATGTTGATTTTATTATTTGGTTCATCATGTTATATTGGTTTGTATTAGTTTTGTATTATTGTGGATATTCTTTTCATCATTTTTTCTATTTATTTTTTTTGTAATTCTTTGATGAAGATGTAATAGTCTCCCTATGGTATCTATTTTAGTTCCTCACTCTAATTTAGCATCCTTTGGCATACAGGGAGGAACACCTGATGTCATATGACCATTCAAGTCCTAGAACTGATGTGTTGCACCCTGGCTATGATGTCATAATATTATCTTATAATACTAAACAAGTTAGTTTGTATAATCTGAAGTGGTTTGATAGATCAAATCTATAATTTCTTATGTTAACCTTGATCTAGTATTCATTATTAACATGTTTGAATATCATTATTTATAATTCTATTAACTTTGGTTATATCTATAACAATATCATATTTTAGAATATTACAACGAAATATTTATTAGAGATAACAAAGTCTTATAGGTCATACACAATTTTTTTGTCATGAAAATAATAATATTTTATAGGGTCTGTTAATGGAAAACAATTAACATTCTTTTACATCCTTGGGTGATTCTTACCTCATCCATTGTTTTTTTGGAGACTCAAGTATTTATTTAAAATGATCTTATGTACAACATCACATACTATTCTTCCACTTGAAAAATTATTCTTCCACCAACCAAAAACTAATACATCATTTAAATTTAGACATTTAGATATTATAAAAACATAAAATATACGTCTCACAATAATCATTTCCAAATACCTATGAACCAACATTATTATTTTTTCAATGTTATTTCAAATTGTTATCTCAATATTCATGTGGGAGGACCAACAACTATAAAAAATACTTTACTTAGAGTTATTATAGGGAATCAATAAAAACATATCAAAACATAAATTCTATTCTTCCACATTTTAAAATCTATTTATATTGACACAATAAGAAATCTTTCCGGGTAGTCTGTTAATTTACCCTTTTTCATATTAAAACCAATTTTTTATTGGTAGAAGATAATTAATAATATAAAAAACTTGATTTGATTGAGAGTGTGATATATTATTAATATAATACACCCCCTCAATTCTTACCTTTCCCTAATAGTGACCTATTAAATTGGGATGAGTTGGAATTGTGTCCAAACACTCCACAACATTATAAATAGCCTCTGAACAATTGTCTTCCACATCGATAATAAATCTATATAGTGTTAATGATATTTTCTATAAATAATTCTTATATATTCATTGTTGGTAGTAATATTTTTGATACATCATTCTATTATTATGATATAAATTAGGGTTTATTATTGGTATTCTTAGTCCGAACATTATTATATTTTGTTTTTGAACCTGTATAATAATAGTGAATAAATTTATTTTAAAATTAATCAAAATTATAATTATCTTAAATCTATAGACTCTTATTTTAATTTTAATGAGATTATTCAACATTATCCTCAACTTACTCATGGATTCCTCCCATTATATTCATCAAATAATACTTTCCTTTAATATAGTTTGATATTTTCTTTATTAAATTTTCTTTTCTCATAGATTGTTTTTCTTCAAGGCCTTTTACTATTTTGTCTTAATAGAAACTATCAATTAGATTTATTAATAAATTTATATAGTGTAACTCTTATTATACTCCTAATCTACTACAACTGTCTTTTTTCGTTTCTTTCATTAATATCCTCTTGTCCTTATTGAGTTTTGTGTTTATCTCAAGTCACGATTCTTATCCAGACCTTAAAATGTTTTCAAGATTTATATAATCACATTAATATTCTTTACTAAATTTGGTTTCAATTCCTATTTCAACATTATCCATAAAATTCATAAACCTTTCATTAAATTCATACACTTCTCATTAAATTCAACATCTAATTGTATTCTTTATAAGGAGTGAAATTATTAATATTTCCCACCACACTTTCTTTCTACATGATAAATTTATATTTATTTCACAATAATAAATTACATATTTTTAAATTTCATGATTTATTTATCAGTAATTTATAATTATGATCATCAGATTCATATAAAAAATATAATTTTGGGTAATTTATAAAAAATTATTGATTCCCATTATAATTATAAAACAATGAGGGGGGGTTACTTTATTCTTGATTTAATTTTTATTTAATTTTCGTTATATAAGTGAAATAATTCTCTTAAAATTTTCATTTTATTATTTATCATCAGATTCAATTGACACTACAACTTAATATTATCTATGTTAGAGTTTTTTCAAAGCATTAAAAGCCATTGAATCCTTGACATTGTATTTTAATGTTGTAGTTTTTTTTCGTTTCATATGAAATAAAAATAAAATGTAATTTATGATGCGTAATATCCTTTATATATTTCAAATCATATATATTATTATGAAAAATATTTAGAAATTTGTTTTAGTAACTTTTAAAAGTTATGGAATCCTCAAATTTTTATCCGCACCCTCAAATATGTTTTAAAATTTCATTCAAATATTGTAACTATATCATCTTTGTTTTCACCCTAAATCATCTTCATATCTTCAAATTTGTCTCTATGAATTTGAAATTTATCCTCTTTGTATTTGACAATGACTTCATAGTTTGTTTTTAACTTATCTCAAATTAATATGGCTATATGAATCCCCATGATTTTGGTGTGAAACAATCTTGATAGATATATAAGAGTATAAATTTTATAATTTCCATAAAATTTTATATTTATCTTAAAAATAAAATATAATGGAACATTATTTTCAATGTGTGTAAATTCTATTATTGTTTCATCTCAAACTCCAAACCCAAATTAAATAAGATAGGAAAACATCCTATTCTTCCATCTATGATAGTTATTACCTAAAAATATATAAAAACCACTAATTTTGACTAAATTTATGTTTTTTGTATTTATATTCAATAAATTTGGGACATTTAATAGGAAACCTAGTCAGCTTAGATGACACATTATGTTCATATGGAAAATAAAATCAATGAGAGAGGGAGGGGTGAATCAGTGATATTATTTTGAGGATATTTTTTTTGGATTCAACATACATGACTAGTTAATTCCCCATCCATTATTCATGTCTCCCTCAACAGTACTTGAATAGTTAAGTAATTAAAATTAATATGAAGCAATTGATTTTTATAATGATTATCGATTTCACAGAAATCCCAATCCTTACCATTTTGGGTTAGTCACCACAATCATATATTTTTCCATTATAAACACAAGTTATTTGAATGAGAATTTTCAATACCATTTCATTCAATATCCATTAGTATAACTTGAAACTATACTATCTATAATCCCATTAGAATGAATAATTCTAGTGTTTAGTACAATAATTTCAAAACTGAATTTGAAAGATAACTTATTACTATTAGATACATCAGAAACTATTGGTAAATATATTTTTACACAAGCCTTAAAGATAAATATAATTGAATTTTCTATCTTTTTTAAGAACTCTCTCATCTAAAAAATTAAATAAATTAATCAATATTTATCCCTCCCTTTAGATCTCCAATGATCTGGTTCTCAGTCTCAAATCGCCAAATACCCAATCTCTTTAATGTTTTCTCCATTATTTTAAAAAACTATCATATATATAATATATTCTTATATACTTCGTTATATTGTTATTTTTGAATTTAATTATCACATTATCTCTATAATTATAAATACATCTTTCATAATTTATTTCAATTTCTATATTTATTAGTACTTCCATGAATAAAGTTTAAATATTATGAATATTCGAATGTTTCATGATTTTCAGAATTTTATTTTAATTTAATATAGTTTATAGAATCCTTATATTTTATTTTTCATAATCAAAATTATTTAATTCAAATATATATTCTTGATGTAAATTTCTAAGAGACTCAGGATCTTACCTTATTTGAAAACCTCAATAAAATACTTAATATTTTAATTCCTTCCACAATGACATTCAAGTTTTCATGCATTGTGATTCATGATGTGACTCATTTTTTTTATTAATGACCTCTCTTCATTCCACATAAGACCCATGGTTTGATTGTTAATTATTATCTAGAAACACAATCCATCAGTTTTTTGGGATTTTTAAATCAATGAATGAATCACTCACACATCTTATGGTTAGTTTTTTTAAAATAACTATTCTATAATTTCATATTTCATTTTAAATATAACGAACCTTATGAATTTATTATACACCTAAATATGTATTTTTTATAAACTCATCATAAATGAACTGTATTATGAAATATACTTATCCTTAAAAAGATCTAAAAGTTCCCTATAAAGTTTATCTTCCATATTTTTCATAAAGCATTTAACCTTAGTATCTTTTGGAAACCATAAAAATATATAAATGAACATTAAAACTACTATGAGAAATCATTTATAAGATCCATAATTACATAAATTACTAAATATTAACATAAAAAATATCCCCATCGCTATTTTTCTAAATATTACTGAATATTTTGAACTATGAGTAATGAACCTTTATATATTTATTCAATTTAACAATTTTAGACTCCTTAAAAAACACCTTATGAACATTACATGATCATCCTTATAAATTTTATAACGGGTAATGCTATTCTAAAATTTTGAAAACTCATAAAATCAAGAATTTATATAGTACAACTAAAATATTCATAGACCCTTTTTGATCATTTCATATCACAAAAAAATCACCGTAAAAAACGATAAAAAACATATTCCATATTGTTGACAACAAATAATCCCATATTAAATAAATTAAATTGAAAATTAAATAACATTTAAGAGAAATATATTGTAACTAAAATTAATAAAGTTCAAATCAATGAATTGGAATACAACATAAATCTACCATGGATATGAAGAATATATAATTGGATATAAAAGAATAAAGGGTAAAAGAGAATGAAAATTAATTTCTTGAAGAAAATGAAATGCATGAATATCAGTTGTAAAAGTAGAAAATGGAACAAGAATTTAATGTTAATTCATGAGAATATCTAATGAATATGCCGAATCAAAAATGTCTTGAGTAGGTGGTCAATTTGAGAAATCTAGAAATCACCCATGTTAAATCTCTATATAAAATAAAGAATATATATATTACCCTAGAAGTTTATTATAAGATCCATTATTCTAAAAGGACTTATATTTTTCATAAATAGGATTTGAGATCATCAATGCTTTTATTTTCTGAAAAATCACAATAAAGGTAATCATTTCATCTAAAAATGATTTATATACTTTAAGTGTTTTAGTGGAAAATGTAAGATACAAATAAAAATATGAAACAATATGGGTGGAAATATTTCTTATAAATCCACCAATATATCATGGTTAGATCAATAATGGTATCACATTATAAAGATCACATAATTTGGTCATTTATACCCCAAAAAAAAACTAAAAAATCATGCCAAATTATGTTTTACAGAATATTGTTAAGGATTTTTGGTGACCCTTATTTATATGGAAGGATTAGGAAAATTTCAATTGATTATTTTAACAATATTTAACATAATTGGGATTATATAATTCTTAAATAAATAAGGAAAATGGATGAGTTGATGAAAAGTTTATAAAAAAGGATAAATTTATTTACTAAATAAGTATTTTAATTTCCTAAATATTTTGATTAGAATTATACCAAAAGTGTTCAGTGTTATTTTGAGTTATAATATAAATAAAACATGAATAAATCCCCCACCATTTAATATATAAGAGTACAAGTCATAATAATAAAGATTATAAAAAGTGAGTAATCTTGGGTTGTAAATATAAGAATACGTTTGATCAATGTGAACCCAATAAGAATAGGGAGATACATTCTGAACTAAAAAAGGATATTATTCTACTATAGGATAAATAGACATGTTATGAACCATTAAAAAGAGTCCATAAATATTATTTTTAAATTCAATGAACAAAAAAAATAAGGGAATCAATCCAATATAAAAAATAAAAGGATTGGTTTGACAGAAGAAATATAAGAAGAAGAATTTTAAATGTTACTAAATTAGGTTAACATGAATGATGATAATAATTTTTTTGGTGGATGAAAATAGAGGGAACATACTCTTAATAAATTCATTATATGGATTATTGAATAGAAGGAGTTATTGATAAATAATTAAAACACCATTACCATCATGTTCCAATAATTATTCTATAAAGAAGAAGTCCTAAAACAACAATAAGACTAATAATGATAATAAATAATACATTATCATATTGAATACATTGTTATGAATTTATAATAATATGGATAATGAAAAAAAATTGAATTTCTTATGACGTTGAAAAAGTAAATTACGCTAGAGTGGAAGACTATGTGAACTATGAAAACATTTTAGATAAAATATGTTTATGTATATTAAAAAAACAAGATAATACATGAAGTGTTCTCACAAATATAATACTAAATTTAATAGAGTTTATAGGTTTGAAAAATATCATCCACATTTCTCTCACCAACATTATTTGAATACTGAATATATTCTCTTATATAATTTTATTTTTATTTTTTCAATGTAATAAATTTTAGGGGATTCTTGTAGGGGGAACATGATGAATGTTTTCATAATATTATAACTATAAAATATATCAACCATGAATTTAATTAATTGGTATCATGTTTCTTCCATGAAAAACTATATTTGTTATTCGAAGGATATTATTTAAGATTACTTTTAAGATGATCATCCATGATGAATACTGTTTTAAATTTTCCCTTGAGGGGAATCTAAAATGACGAGAAAGATTCCAAATGGAATAAGCTCATGTTAATATGAAATTTCTATAAAATTCAGTATAGTAATTTATTGATAAGGTATGTTATTTATATTATCATAACCACATGATAATAATCAAGTATGAAATTCTATGGTGAGTTTTTATTATTTAACACATTTATAAGTGTGAAGAAACAATGTTGTGAAATATTCATTCACGTGAATGTTTTTGATTTTTTTAGTTGAGTAGATACTATAAATTCATCAATTTTTTTAACAACCCCTTGTATGAGAAATTTGATTTAGCATCCCATGCTGGATTGTTTTTATAGAAAAACGTTTTATCTTGGTTTGGCAATCCTGTATCAGACACCGATATTTCTAAAGAAAACATATATTTCATTAATTTGTTCATTTTGTAAGAGAAATATGATTTCAACCTTCTCTAATGGTGATATAGTATTACCAAGTGGAATAATATAGAATTTCACATTATGGAAGAAGCATGATATGAGTGAAAATTTCCATAACCCTTTCACCGTTTTATTTATCTTTAATAAAGGGAAATTCTAGGGGAAAACATATTAATAGTGATTTATGTGAAGTAGTTAAGGGAACTAACCACAAATTCCATGTGAGAGATTGAAGACACAAACATATTTTTTAGATTTTATTTATTCTCAAGGAGTGAGATACCAAACAACATGTGTAAAATAATAATGAAAATTCCAATACATGATGAGTTTAATGGAATGTATGTAGGAAATTGATCTTTTTCACCTCTATGACCTCAAAAAAGTATTCTCCACCCTTAGGAGATTGTATAAGAAACCCTAATGACAATTCTAGATCCTTTATAACAACTATTATTGGGTGATCTATAAATACTACTATGACTTATGGTTTTGGGGATGTTACAAATAATGCGTTTTTTTGTTCCAAATATTTTTTATCACAATGGTGACTAGTAAATTTCCTTCTCAAAAAATAATTTAAATATTTCCTCCTCAAAAATGTGATTTATGATTTTATTCAATGATTTTAGGTATATTCCATCTTTTACAATTATAAAGAAATATCTTGCTTCTATTGGGTTTTTGGGATTCAACATTGGATATATAAAATCTAGTAATTTAATTCTTTGATTATCACATAAAATGTATAATATAGTTCTTGTTTATAGAGATCATATGTTTTATAGTGGTTTCATGATGAAAGATTAGAAATAGACATTATAATTTGATACTGACATTAAATTTACTTATCCCCCCTACTTTCACTGGTTCCCTAAAATTACCACATAATATTTTTAAGAATATTGAATTGGTTATGATTTTTAGACTTATTGGTTATCCATTCAAATTGAATATTACAATAATAAAACTCTCATGAACATATATTTCCAGGGTTTTCACTAATATTGATGTATCTAAAACTCTTCTGACCCAGAACTTGACTCAAAATGAATACTCTGGATTCTTTCAAGAGGTTATTTATGAAAACATCTAGGATTATTACAAAATTGTCTTATAATTGGGTAATTATATAGTGACCTTGAAAGGAAAGTACACCAAAATTCATGTAAGTTAAAATAGGCGGATAAGGGATTGAAAAATTTGGAAATGGAATATTTCACTAGAGTTTTAATGAAATCAATTGCACCCACATACCATTGTAAAACCAAGGAATCCTATGGAGGGACCAAAGAAGTTGTTGACAATACTATTGAAAATCATACTCATATCATTTCCAATGATTTGTGTCAATACTATCATAATGGATAATGTCTTCTGATGTATTATTGATTCTATACAATGTTCTTAGAGTGACCCCACTAATATTTTCCTAGTTTGGAGTGGGATCATGTAGATACTAGTAAATCTTATAAAGCCTTTCAATATGAACATGTTTGTGAACACCAAGATGAAGATGTTTTTTTATAATTAAGTATGACAAATGAAAAGAATGTGGTTGGGGAACCAGATGGGTATGTTACACTACATCTCATAAAAACAATGAAGCACAAGGATTATTTCATGTCGGAGCAAGTTATTATTACAAGTTTATTGGGATTATGTAATTATCAAAATCTGTGCCCTCTATAAGGTGTTTTTCTCATGGAAATATTATAATGTACTGATTAATAGAATTTGAAGGATATTACTATGCTTTAAAATAAGGTTATTAAGGAGGGACTCAATGAATAAATTATTTATGGATTGATAAAAATTACTCTTGGATGTTTCAATGATATAAAAAAAGAAATATTACATTTCATGAATATTCAAAAATTAGGGAATGCATGATCCCAAAACTTGAAATGAATTATGTGTGGAATCCCTAATTTGATGATGTAACATAAATAATTTTCTCTGATTCCATGATATAGAAATGAAGGTGAGTTTTTATATTGTGTGATGTCTCCAGGGATATATTGCTGAAAAATATATTTTGATGATTTTTTATTTTGGCTCCTTCAAGGTTGTTGTTTTATCTTATCTTGTGTTTCTAAATGTTTTTGGAGTTTCATGGATTCGATGATATATAATATCAACTATTGGTTTTAATATTTCTAAATAAATAATCAAACTTTTGAACTATAAGACTAACCATGAAGATCAAGAAACAACAATTCATGGGGTGGGAGGGGTGGGGTGGGGTGGGTGAGATGTTTGTGGTGAACAAAATAGATCAACTCATGTGAAAAATTTCGGTAAAAGGATTCTCAATTTCTCTACAGTGAGATCCATATAAAATATAAATTCAATGGTGTCTTAAAATAAATTATGCTATGGGTTTTTTAGGTTTAGTTTTGACTTTTACACTCTGGTACATAAAAGAAAAAATTTGTTATTAAAAGGATGGTATTCTATGGTCACTGTTAGATGTTTGGTTTCATTAATATAAAGAACTTCCTCATTGATTGTTATATTTTGGGGTCTTTCATGGCAAAATATTGAGTGTAATTTGAATTTACAACAAGGTCCACTACAATGAGTCAAGAAAATAATTCCCAACAAAATTTTATTATAATTTCCCTTGGAGATGTAGTTAAGAGATGTTGAATACAACTAAATAAAGGAAATAAGGAACACGATAACATCCTTATGATATATCAAGGCACTTTCACAACCCAAGATGATGGAATAGAATCATATCACTTTATACCTCTCATTTTTTAATCTCTAATTACCAACAAGTAAAAATAAATTACACCTCATGTCATCACATTGTTTTTACCTTTTATTTTAACAAATATTTAGGTTATGTGCTGGGTAACCAAATCATTATTGAATCATATTGGTAAAGGATATCTTGATTCATAAAGTGTAACAAAAAGTTGTATTATAGATAATATTGGATATTTTTGAGTTACAACATGGAGATCGAATAAAAAACAGGTATTATTGAAATCTATTGAGTATTTAGGGAATCATCCCTACATTTCATGATTATTGAGATTATATTAGTGAGTATCAGTGACAAGTATTAATATAAGAAAAAACAAATTTTTATAACATGTTCGAAATGAAGTTAAGAATACAAATGTTGTAGATATTTGTATTTATTATTAAAGAAGCGCACATGTTGGTTAAAATAGTGAGAATCAATCTTTTTATTTTCAATCATAATGACTAAAAAAATATAAGGATAATATCACTTAAATGATTACTATAAAATTATTAGTTCTAAAATAAGAAGTCTTAAGGTAGTGAATATTTTTTTAAAAGACACAATTTTGGTAATTCACATTATTTAAATATTCGGAAGTTACGTTTACAATATTTCGAAATATTATAATTATTTTAAAAAGATATTTATCTTATTTTTTAATTAAATATGGTGGTTTGATATTCCTTAAGGTTGTTTGATGAATTTATTATCTTATTTTAAAAAATTATAGAATTATAATTTAGAGTTGAAAATTGTAAAAGTTATAGAATTTTTTAGGATACCCTTAAATTTATGTTTCATAAACTCATAAAGCATTGAAATTATAAAGAATATGTATGGGTATCACCAAATATATTGATTTTAATTGATGTTCCCCATTCCCGTTCTCCTATATTCTATTATAAATGTCAAATAATTTACATAATGGAATTGATATAGATACAAAATTACAAAATATTTCCAAAATAATGTAACATTTATATTACCAAGACCATTTTTTGGTTTGTAGTTTAGATTTTTAGGGCACATATTTTAATAATAAATCCCATGTTTATTGTATCAAATAGAAATTTCACACTACTTAATATATAATAAGACATTATCATCTTCGCAACATATTCCATATATGATATTATTCTTAACATGTCATGTTTATTAGATTTATTTATAACCCCGATAAACGGAAATATAAAAAGGTTGAGCACAAATTATCAGTAAGGTTATGAATAAGGGACAATAATTAATGGTAATAAGTGAGAATGAAATGTTTATATGGGAATAATAAAGACACATGAGAAATTATTAACCAAATAAACATAGATATAAAAATGGAATAAGGAACGACATAATATAAAAAATTAATCAAAAGAGTGTGGAAACATGAGTCAGTAAATAAAATACATGAGATCATAAAATAACCATTAAATGAAATATAAGTCTATGACACAAACATAATCATATGGTATCATTATGATTTAATCATATCCAAGAAAGACCATGCATTATTTTGTGAGAGTATCCTAGAAGTCCCAGCCTTTGGTTTGTGATTGTATCATGAATGTATCACCCTTTAGTTTTTGAGAATATTTAAGAAGTCTAACCCATTAGTTTGTGATCATATTTACAAAAGGACATCCATTTAGTTTGTGAGAAAATATAAGAATTGTCAACCATTGGTTTGTGAGTATATCAAATAAGGTTGAAACTAAATTATATTTTGAGATATAAATTATCAATCAATGAATATAAAGTTGATATATGACCTCTCCCATCATTATATATACTTATTATTTCCACTTCAAATCAAATTTATCATTATATAGTAAAGAAAATATTTATTAAAAATGGGTATCATATCCATTTCAAAATTTTTTAACATAAGTAATCATTCATAAAAAAACAATATCTAAACATGATAACCTTATAGAAAATAAATGGTATCTAATTACATCAACTAACACTCTAGTTATATAAAATTATGTAATGAAAAATCATATAATATTTAAACCAAAAAGATAATGGTTAATATTTAATTTAATAATTTCTCCAATAAATCGATGTACAGAATCAATGTAAACACCATTCAACTAAAATAATAAAAAACTGGTTATTCATAGAGGAATGAAATTAAAATTAAAATTACTTTTTTAAACCACCAATGAGTTCAAAATAAAATGTTAGGGATGAATAATTTCTTTGATAGAAAAGAACATTTCATATGATATATGAAAAAAATAAGGTGGATGGTATCATTTGAATAACATCCTTGGTCATGAATAATATGTATCGAATGAAAATGGCTTAGATGAAAGAAATTTTTTATTTATTTTTAGAAAGACCCTTTTAGAAATAAAAAATGTTCTTTATCTTTTGAAATAATTTTAGAAAAAATATTTTATAAAACAAAGTTGAAAATTTATTTTATAAAACAACAAAAATATAGATAATAATTTATATAGAACAATAATGGAACTTGAATGTTGTTTTTAAACATAATTTTTTTAAATTATGTTTTTCTTATATTTATGAATATAAAACATAAAAAATATATTAAAACCATTTTTGAAATTTTTTCAAGTCATTTAAAGAAGAAGAAAATGTATTTAAGTTTTTAAAATGTAATTTTAAAAATAATTCAATGAATAGAGGCATATAATAATGGAGTTTTCTATACAAAATAATGAGAGGATGTTAGTTTCACTTATAATAAATAGTTTTGGTAAAATATGAGTGGCGCGAAAAATAAAATTTCTTGGACATATGTAAAACTATTTAAAATTTAATATAAAATAATGATGTTTTTTATAAAGAAAAATATTTCCAAGGTGGATTATATTTCAAAAAAATATTTATTTGATATGAATATTGGATAAGAAAACATTAAACTTGTAGAAACATTTTAATCAAAAAACCATTTCAAATTTGGTATATTTTAATTGAATTTCAATTAAATAATGGAAATTATATAAATATTTATAACCCTATGAATATGGTAAAATAAATTCATTTTTAAACTACCACACCTTATTAACGATATCATGGAAACAAATAAGAACCCTATCTCATGAAATTAAAATTTAGAGAGGGACCCCTTACATTGTATTGCCTCTTTTTTGAATAAACTGTAACCTCCAATATGAAAACTTAACTAATTTATCAATTTTTTGGACATTATTCATATCCAATACACACTATAATCTTTATTTATAATCATTATGTGTATTTAAATTAGTTAGTTTTTATGTATTTTCAATATTGATTATGAGTAATATGAATCATTTTTAAATAGTTTTGTAAAAGAGATGTGGTAGTTTATTCTTCTCCCCAAATTAATAATTCCTGAAATTTAAAAGGAACTAAAAGCTGGTTTTGATGCATAAAAAATGAAATATTCTTATTTCGAAACCAATTTTTTTGATGGTATTTATGGGGTGATGAGGAGAAACTTTTATAAGTGCTGAGAATGACATTTTTGTTAATATATCTATATTATATAATGATAACACATGTTAAAATCTCAATTGGGTCCCAAATGGGCAATATTTGAGTAAGGAATGAGATAAATTCAATACTATATGAAACAATAAATTATAAACAAATTTTTATCAAATATCAGGATATTTACCCTTTGATTTATTAAATTTATAATTTTAGATACCTATGTTATTTATTTTGAATGACTAAAATTGAAAAAAAAATTAAATTAATTTAAACCTAACATATTTTAATAAGAAAAATTTTCTATGTAAGAAAAATTAATTTTAACATTAACATATGTAATGTGTAAAAACATATTTTAGAAAAGGAATATTTTTAGGATTAAAATTTTTTTATACGGTAAAATTATTGATGCCAATTATTTTCATTATATAAATTAATTTTTTATAAATAAATAAAAGTTTCGTGGGATTCCAATAATTCCAAAAATATACTTTACAAAAATAATATTTTATTAAAACAAAATATCAAGGATAATTTCTATTGGAATATTTTATTTATATTTTTCTACAGAGATTTCATAAATTCATAAAAGTATTTTTGGAATATATAGTATTTCTATTTTAATAATTATATTATCATTATATATATTTTTTACGTTTATATTCTATACACACTTCTTGATATAGTAATAAACACTTTTATTTTAGTGATTTTTTTTGATTATTCATCTAAAAATAGAATGTTTTCAAAAAAATAAAAAAAAATCACTACAAGATGATGTTTACATTATAAATTTTAAAAATTATATGAATTTTAATTAATTTGATATTTAAAATATAAAAATTTAAATGTTAAAAAATATATAAAAAAACGTTTTTTTAAAATAATGTTTTTTTAGAAATTTGAGTTTCTAATTTTATTTCATATCAATTATTAATTTAAAATATTTCAATATTTAAATTTATATTACATTTAAATTTTTTTTAATATAATTTATTTTGATAAAACATAAAACAACAAAAAAATTCATTATGATAATATTATTTTTATATTAAATAATTAGTTTCATTTATAATATAAAAATTAAATTTTACCAATCCTTTGATATTATAATATTTTTATTTACATGAGGTTTTATTATTCTTATAATTATATTTATCTAATATGTCATGTATTATTTTAGTAGGTTGTTTCATATAAAACTATTTATCAATCATAATTATTTTTTAAATAGAAAATCATTAGTTCGTTACACAAATCTATAAAGCTATTTTAACATCACAATGTTACTAAGAGTACCTATCATGATATAAAGGAATAAATAAAATATTTTTCTCCATGCATAACTATGAAATTACAGTTGATTGGTAATGGTAGTTTTGACCTTGAATCCAATAGAATTGGCAATGTATCAGTGCCATGACGTAATGTTAAAAATAATTTGTTAATATCTATTAGTCATCATAGTAGATGTGTAAAGGTTATAAGAAGGACTTAGACTTTATAAAGTAACCAATACATTTTTATATGTTAAATTTATTTTCATAATATGTTAATTTCTATATAAAAGGCTTTCTAGAGTAAATGTAAAGGTCAATACATAAAGGTTTATTATTATAAATTTTTTAAATTCCCAAATCCCCACTATAATAGATAAGGGCTAACAAGATGATACATAATGGTTAATGTGAGGAAATGTAAGTGTTTCCAATTTGAAAAATTCAAATAATTGGATATGATATGTCTATATAATACAAACAAATTTAGCTATACATAAGAATTTATCCACAATTCTAGTTAATATATAATGGCTAAATTCATTATATAGATGGTTATATGGAGATTAATTATTATAAATAAGGGTATTTATGACATTATATAAGGGTTACTAATCTCTCTAAGCAGATACATACGGGTTTAACAACAATAAAATTGTTTGAGTTCTAGATATCCAAGTCAAATGATGTTGATATATTCATTAAATATTAAATATCATAATCAAGTGATCGAGCCATGATTCAAGGAAATATTAGTGGAGAATTAAATTATGGTATGTTTTTTTAGAATAAAATTATATAATATTTTAAATATATCAATGAAATATAAATTATAGTGAACATTTCTTTTTTAAAACTATAGAAATAATATTCTTATAATTTTATAAATAAAATATTATAGAAGAAGTATAAGTATATTTTCAGAGAGTATATGAAAAAACAGTACTGCTTTACTAGTGAATATCTTTTATATCAAAGATATATATTAAAGTGTAAATTTATTATAAAAATTTCCAAGGTATAAAATATATCAAATAAAAAAATTAATAAAAGGATAATAAGGTTAATGAGGTACCACTATTGCGGACCCTATTATTATCAAATGTATAAGAGAATAAAGAAAGAGTAGTATGTTCAGAGACCAATCCTATGATATCACAATATTATATAATATAAAGAATATAGAGGATAAAAATAATAATAATATAAGAGTTGATGAAGGATAAAAATGGTGCTGATTGATTTATATTCCGTGTGTCGAGGCATTTAATAAAGAAGAGTGAGTTGATTGAGTAATTCTTTGATATTGATGTAGAATAATATCCTAAAATTTAGATACATTTTTTATATATTTATTTTAATGAAAATATATTAGCTTATAAATTACAAATAGAATACTCTAATTTAGGAATAAATTATGATTAATGTTTTCCAATGATTTCCTAAAATAATGTATATTGTTTCGGGAAGTGTGGAGTGAGGAAAATTTGTAAACTAGTCGGATCCTATATAATGAACAACATTAAAATTTTATAAAACATTTAGTAGTGAGTTAGGATTTTTTTGAGATATAATATTTAATCAAACTGAGTAATATTATCCATGTCTATGTCTTAGATTGAATAAAAATAAAATAAGGAGTATATCAACATTTTCTCCTTAATTAGATGAATGAAGATTAGAGAATTCTACATTACATCATTCAAGAGGATATATGAAGAAAATTTCTTTCCATTTAGTGCGAGAAATTATAGAAGTGTTCCATAATATATTTATACCACTCCCTTTTAAAGTATATAACCTATATATTCCGAGTTTCACAATATTAAAATGTTTAACAATTACCATAAAGCACCTACACATTTCTATTGATGTAGTTTTCAGTCCTTGGGGGCATGATGATGGTATGACTAAGAGTTCATGAATCATGGGCCTTCTCCAAAAGTCGACGAACATTGTATCAAGGATAAGACACATAGACTGTATGTTTAACACAAATTTTATGATTTATTTTTTAAATTTGAACTTTTAGAAGGTTCTTCACTCATTTTTATCATCACCATATATTTTATTTTCTGATAGATCCAAATTATCCTTATTAAATCCATGTTGATGTAAGTTCCAATATAGAATCATATTTATCCCAAAAAAATTATTTAATGATACTTAGTTATATTTTATTGACACATAGATATGCCTAATATATCCATGAAACATGTCTCCCTAAACCTACTCTAAAAAATAGATGACTACATGGAAATCAAATATTTCATTAACAATATGATATCCTTTTATGATAACCACATCAATATAAAATCCTATAAGATCATCAGGACATCGATAACTGATTCTTTAAGCTTCTTGAATTGGTGAAGATCATTTAGAATTGAAAGTCATTCCAAATTTATAGAGTAATGTTTTTATCATACCATACTATTGGATAATGTATGGGGTCTTCCTTCATAAAATTATATCTGATCTCGAGGTATTGAAGGTTTTGGTGACCATGAATATGAAAATCCAAGGTAATGGGGTGACTATTAC
The DNA here is from genome assembly GCA_963277665.1 of Viscum album. Taxonomy (NCBI): domain Eukaryota; kingdom Viridiplantae; phylum Streptophyta; class Magnoliopsida; order Santalales; family Viscaceae; genus Viscum; species Viscum album. The sequence goes on along the minus strand of OY728141.1, from coordinate 71,550,213 downwards.
TTCATGGAGAGAGTAATTGAATAACCAAGTTCTGTAAAACCATAACATTTTCTAGGGAATGAGTCTTGAATGAGCCTATACAAAATTTAATGCTGTATATGGAATGTTTTGGAGGACTCTAATCTAGATTGTTCATCTATCAAGAATTTTTCATAACTACTCTATTATTATTTGTCTCATAAATAATCATATCCAATATGACTCTGACTTTCATGATTTTCCCTTGGGTGCATCTACCACTAAATCGATATAAGTGTCCATGAAAGTGGTGGGGGAACATCATCTCATATGAAAACTCCATTCTTTTATAAATATTTTTATATGAATTTTATTGATGAAAATTTTTATTTCTTTATAAAATTATGGCTATATTTAGTGGGATGGTTTCCATATTTCAAATTTTAGGGGAATTAAGTCAATGTGGGTATTTACTGGTTTGATGATCCCGTTTTTTCAATTTCTGTTTCACATGTCAACATTGACTACACAAACATCAAGATAAATTAAATACTTATGATTTCATTAAAAATTTTATACAATGAATTTGGGATAGGATTGGTTCATTCAACCATGCCTTGATGATAACCTAAAAATGATAAAATTACTTTTAGACAACCCAAGATTCAAACTTATTTCTAATTTTGATTGACACATATTTATACTCTTCATCTTTCATAGAAATGTATTTAGTAACAATATTCACATGTTTATTTAAATCATCTAAGAAGAAATATCTCTTGTACCTGATTTTAAATATAATATACTTGAATGTGATGAAATATTGGACAATGTGTCCCATTATCCCATGATAGGATAAAAACGTTTTTAGGTAAACATTATTTATCAAATTGGGATATATAATCCTAAATATGGATATTTTTGGCATTGAAAACTATTTTATATAAAAATTTTCATCAATTTTGTGTTAATTTACTATATTTTATGATACTAGAACAATACGAATATAATTTTACCTCCATACAAGAATAATTATAATTAAATGGTATCTTTTTCAATCACATGATTTCCCATACACCATGGTATGCATATTACATAGATTTTTTTTATATATATTGAAATTGTGGAGAGAACATATAAATAAGAGTGGGCCAGGGATTTCACATATTTCTAATAAAAATGGGGTATAAAATAGAAAAATCCATTTTATGGGTATTCTAGATAATTTTTTACATTAAAAACACATTCTATGGGGAGAAGTTATAGCATGAGGGAACATATAACTTCACATGATTAGATTTGCATGGTCGTAGATCCCAAATGGATCTTTCTCTCAATAGATAGGGTAAATTGATCTTGGAAGGGGGTTTTGTTGTGTTTTTTAATGAACCCATGTGTTTTTCACCCAGGTTCATACACCAAGGTTCATTCTCCCGAGATGGCACACCCAAGTTCCATTTTCCCAACTCCTTGTTCATTCTCCCTGTTTAGTAATCTATATAAACTATTACTCATATAATCAACATCACACACTCAGTTACATGCTATATAGGGTAACTAATCCTAGTCCAATTGTGTGAAGGTACTAGCATGCTACCTCCTTTGCTCAGGTTTCTTGCATAAGAATCCTCATGTGCCTAGTCCCTTTCAACGAGTCCCCATATTTTCATATATATTTACTCCATGGGATACCATTTTATTATCTTCTACACTACAAATGGAAACCCAATTATACTTTTTCCCAATAATACTTTTTTTCTCTAGTCTATTTATTTAGCATAAAACCTAAGAGAATTAACCAAAACAAAGTGAAAATTATTCATCTTAAGAGAAAAAATTTGTGATACCACATCACCCTTAGTTCTCAATGACAAGTGGGAAGGACCCCCAAGGTCACTAACACTAGAGAAGAATTAACGTACCCCTTACAAGAACCAAACTAGCTTGAAATTTGACCAATTCCCTATGTTAATCTTCATTATTAGAAATATCCCTTCCCCATACTTCTAAACTAGTATGACCACTTCTCCCTTCCTCAATAAGAGAAACCAACTCACCACCCCACCCCCCCAACTAGGGTGAAACAGAAGATCTTTTAACAAAATAAAAATAGGTTGAATTTCAAACACTTATTCCAAAACAAAATAAAAATTGGGTGAAGAACCTGTTCTATACCTATACCAGGGAGTACCCTTCACGAAAACCTATATTAGGTGGATCCTCAATCTCTTATCCTAATACTTGGGTGAACCACCTATTTAAATTCCCATATTATGGATCCCCATAAAACCTAATTCTAATTAAGGATCTCCCCTTTTCCCAGGTATACTACCTACATACCCAATTATGAATCCTCCATCAAAACAGTAGGATTTATATGATTAGGGAATATACACCATGTTAAAACCCCTTGATCTAGTATTAATTCCATTGACAAAAGAAATATCCCATTATTTCATCTTATATTTTTAAGACCATTATGATTATAATGATTGTGGATTACCTGAGTAATGAGGGATCCTTTTCTAAGGGTCCCAATGAGACATCCCTTGGCTCAGTATTTATATCCATGATGTATTTTTTACTTTTCTAACCTAATTTTATTCAATGAGATATTAAATCTTATGATTCCTAAAAAAATTATCAAAAAAATTATACTATTTGTTTATTTCATCACAATTGACTATTAAAATCCCATTTAGACACCCATGGGACTCCCACTAGGTTTATGACCCAACCATACCTTATCTTATATAGATACCAATAGATAAAATATAATATAAGAGAATTTCACACTTCATGTCACCACTATAACTCAAGATATAAACTATTTTATGACATATGTTTCATAAATGTGACTCCTACTTGTTATAATATACAACCACAACTTCTTTTCTCTAGTAACTAGCTTAAAGAAATAGCCATCAGGATAAGAAAATTCTTAATCTCATTGAGTTTCCTACGAATTCTACTTTTATAAGAAATTTATTTTTCATTGGTCTCCAACCTTGTGTAACCCAAAACACATCTTTCATTCTCCAGAGTCACCGACCAGGTCAGGAACCTTGTGGTGGATAATGTGTAATCGCCACTTTATCTTTTATTATCACCTTTTTTAATTCAAATTTCCATACCACATGACATTAAACTAAATGGTGACATACTATCACAAGACCTTAAGGTATAAAACTAAAATTATATGGGACTTAATTCCTACTAACTAGGAAACGTAGGATACCTATCTATGTTTTATTCCTAAAATTACCAAATATACATTCTTTAATCTGTAATTAGCATAAAATTACACAATTTACCTAAATAAATTGAGTTTAAAAACCCCACTCGGTTCCCATATATTCATTGAGTATGTTTCCATATATTCCTTTAGTTGAGATACTCATTTCAGTTTCATTAAATATTGGCTTCCTATTTGTTGAATTACACATACATGCATTCTATTATTTTAATACCATCAAACATTATATTCCATAAATCATAATCATGTTTAATCCCCACTAAGTATCATATTGTCCCATATTAAATGAAGTAACAATATTACATGGCCCTCATACAAGGTGTTTTCTCAAACTCTATATTCTATTACTTAGTTACTAATTGATAGGTTAAACCAGAATGGGATTCCTACATGTGTGTCCCACAATAACCATTTCTAGGAAAATATCACCTAAAAGTCAACGTCAAGATACTATAAAACACATGGAAATATTCATAGATGAATAATCTTAAAAGGAACCACATAGTCCTTATCACATAACCTTTAGTGGAAAATTGTTTCCTATTAAGTGGAATTGAATAACAAGGGTTCTAATTCCTTTCATGGGGATACATTGGAATCCCTAAGATGGGTCTAATACTAATTAAACAAATGCTACCACCACCCTGGATAATAATAAATTAAAACTTTCTTAGGAAATGGGACATTGAATTAAAGAATAATTTATTGATAAGATAAATAATAGAACCTCCAATATAAAAATATTTTCATGTCGTAGCATGGTTTCGATCACATCGTTAGTATTAGGGTCACAAGTTCCACATTGAGATTTTGTAAGGATTAATTAAAATAAAATAAATAGTCAAGATAGATTAGTAGATAATAATTTATATATAAATTGTGAAATGATTTAAAATAACCATCCTCTAAATGAATGATCATTCTGACGAATATTTCATAAATTCCTATTGGCCTCTTTATTTTAGAAATTTGGTTCGTGATGACTCAAAATGTCATGGTCCCAGAAATTGTTAGAAATAGAATCGGGAAAATGATAGGAATATTTTAACCATTAAATTAATAGATAAACCATTATATTACATGTGATTCCATGTAAACATGTTTTTATTATTATTTACAATAGGAAATTCAGTACTCCATTTAATATAAATGGCATTAATAATTCACCATTGAATGACATGATTATTGAAAAATATTTGTTTACCCACATGGAAACTCAAGACACCGCACACAACCTGATGAATCATTGAGAATAGAACACAAATATAATGGAAAAATATTTTCATATATATATATATATTACATCTTAATAGATTAATATTCAATACATTTCACAGATACATACCTATGAAATATTAATTTTTGGTTTATTAATAGAGTAGATACAAAATATTCTTATTTAATAAAATATCTTCAACATATACTATATATATCTATCCATTTATTACACTTTATAGAATTAACATACATAAACCTTTCCTTATATCCTAGGTAAAGGAAGCATATGTTAAGGGTGAACCTAGATTCAACATAAGGGTAGAAATGGAAGATATCAACTGATGATAATATGAAAGTGTAAGATAAGAATAAGGGTATGAGAATATAGATATAATTAAAACATTAAAACCAAATATGGCATTGATCACAAACCTAATACATCAAATAAAACATTATCATTTGAAAATGCATGAACAATAAGAATGGTAATTCATTATAACTTGAGCATGACCTATAATTTTGTGCCATATAATTCGATAACCGTCATAATTATAGAAACAAGTTCATATTTCAAGGTCAAAAACCAAGAACATAAAATCCCAATGGATTAATAATCAACACATATTTCCTATATCATAATATATTAGGACTGATAACCTATTTCCCATTTTGGAACAAGAATGGTTGATAATTTTCCATAGAATTTCAAACAGACCATCATATTTCCTATCATTATCTCATGATATATAAATCTTTAACCAATGCATTGGTGGGAGATATAAGTACCACCTATCACATAATATATAAATTTGTGTGCCACAATATAATAAACACAAGAATCATATATAACCCATGAAAATAGAAATGGGTTTTATTAGTATTTCATCCTAGCATAAACCAAGCATAATAAATTGTTTTTATAAACATTTAATCACTTCATAAAATCATAAACCATAGAAAGGGGACAATTTTTAAAAAAAAATTCATCATTACCATAAAAATAAACCATCAAAACAAATAATAAGGATAATAATATTGGATTATATCGCCATTAAAATAAAACTAATTCCAAAATATTATATTATTGATGAATAAAAATCTTTTAAAATATCAACAAAACATTCTTGAGGAAAATATCATTTTCAGTTGAAATAACTTATTTAAAATCAAATAATTTATAAAATAGTAAGGAATTTTTTTAAAATAACCTTGAAAAATTTTAATGTAGTCCTAGAATAATTGACTAGTGTTGATGATAGAAAATTCCCTTCATGAAATGGAAATTTAAAAAAATATTATTTTTTTACTTTCAGTAAAATTCAAAAGTACCATATTCAAAAAAGGAAATCAATAATCCATTACTATTTTTTAAAAAGTAAAATTTGGGTAAAAATGACTTTAAAAATTATTTTTATAATTTTAAAAAATTTATTAATAATATTTTTACAAAATATGGACTTTAAAGAAAAAGAGTTTTCTGTTGAAGATATAAATGAATTTGGTTTTAATTAAAAACAAAATTTTGAACTCTTGATCAAATAAATGAAGTAAAATAAAATATAAAATTTATTTTCAGGACATAAATTGATGATAGAAAAATTCATGTGTTTTTTAGAGATAGATTATAAGATCTCTTCATCCAAAACATATTATTAAACAATCCTGATAAATAGAGGAATTGTAACCTAAAAAAATTACCTCATTAATATATTTTAATCTTAATCTAAAAAAATGAATGAAATTATAAGGATATTTATATATCATAATTAATTGAAAAGGGTCAATAAATAAATTTTCAGGAATTAGGTACACTATATAATATATAAAAGTTGTTTATATGTAATGTGTCCCATAGAAACAAAATTCAACTAAAAATCCCATACCTTACATCTCGACTTCCATCATGAAAATTAAATCATCCTGTATAATAAATATATGATTATTATAAATATTTTAAATATCCATAATTATATTTATCATTCCATATATTTTTTTTAATTATATCCTTTTATTTCCTATTTATTAACAATTTCTGTCTTAAAATAACATTCTGGGTAATAACTACTGTGTTTTCCATGTAAGTTTTCATTTGGTATTTTTTCTCTAATTAAATTGATAATTATTAAATCACATATGAAATTTCACCCATGATAGAAATATAATATATATTCATTTCTTATATGTTTATATTATTCTATAAAATATAGAGAAAACATTAATTACACCATTTTTGGAGACGATTGGTCATATGTATGCGTTAATGATATTTCTATTTTCTAAACAAAAGGAGAGAAAGAAGTTAAAAAACATATAACCTTTAATATTTAATTATTATTAAGTGCATATCAAATATATTTATTAAATTTTTTCTTATTATAGTCCTTTTAAATCGTTGGTGAAAAATGAATCACATCACTGCACCAGGCTGTAGTCCACCGTACAAACGAGTTATGTAATCGTATCCCCAAGAATAGAAAGTAAAAATTTAAATATGTTACTATAATTCCAAAACTATTATTCTGTTATTAATATTATATATAAAATTTAAATATATCATTATATTTTCCCCTGAGTGGGAGTGATGGAATACAAATTATATCAGTTCACAAGGCGGTAGTTCGCTGTACACACTATTGAATGGTTCATTTCCCATTTTATGAGAGAGGATATATATGTAGGTTCTTATATTAAAATAACAAAATGCCAATATATTTTAGATACAAATTTTTTTATATCCATATATATGAATAGTATTTTGTGTATATGTAAGAATAAGTAAATTAAAAATAGTTGGTTAAGAATGTTACCTCTTCTTTAAGAAACCTCATTAGTTTAGCACTAAAGTCATTATTAAGATGGTTTAATAAAAAACATATGTCCCATAGTATTTTGTGATGGATGCAAGGAATATATTTGGTTATGTATTGGTCAATCCGAATGTGTTTGTATGTATGAAGGGGAGAGAATAAGTGCTTCCCATTTACAAGGGGGTGGATGACACACATGGATTTTTTAAAAGAATAATGTGTACCCACATTTTAAATAAGAAAAAAAACACAAAAAATGGTTTATTATAGAAAAATGATGCGATAAGATCTAAATAACACAAAAAATTGTATTTGTACATGTTTTTTGTTCATTTTAACCAATATCATTTTAGTCTAACCCCTTCGAAAACATGTTTTAACAATTACCTCAAAAAATTTATTTTATTATCCATAATATTATTTATGACCAAAAAATATGTTAAAATTTTTATATAATTTTTATTATGATTGTTAAAAATATTGAATCCATTTTTCCAATTTTTATTCACAAAAGTTTTAAAATTTAATTTAAAATTAAATCTGTAGATGTGATAAAAAAGTTGTTTCTAATATGTACATTTTCATAACTATAGAAAGTTTTAAATTTAATAATCCACATGGAATTGATTATAATGAAATAAATTGAAATACTAAATGAATAATTTAACTAATATAACTTATAAAACCCTCTTAAAATTAAATATATCTCATAAATTATTAAAATTAAATGACATTTTTTAATAAAAATTAATTGTTTACTAATCTTCTAAAATTTTAATCCATATAGAAAATTCTCAAAAATTTAATCTAATTTTATTTTGAAATATATATTTTAAAAATGTAGTTTTTTAGAAATATTTTTTTCAAATGTGGTGATAATTAGTTTTATAATTTTTTCACAAAAGGTAATGCAGATTTTTTTTGAGAAATATTATTTTCTAAACTTATGTAGATTTTACTACAAATTTATGTTCTCTTTTATCAATATGTTTTATTTATGTAAAATAATAATAATAATTAATTTTTACAATTATTTAAATTATATTCATTCTACCATGTTTAACAGATTGGTTAAAATGGTCTTGTTTAAATAATAACATTAATAATATATTGTGGTTCATCAAAAATCAGTGTTTCATGTAACCAAATATATTGATGATAATAAGTTTATTTGAAAAAATTATTTCATAAAATCTCAAATTGATATATTAAACCACCCTTAAAAATAATTTTTACATCAAATATTTTCACTATATTGAAAATAATAAGAACACATCAGCCAGAAGATATCCTAATGTTCCTACATTACTTCATCAAATTGGTTGTTTCACCACACAATTTTTACTCTGTGAACTGACTCAATACATTTTATTTTTTCTATATGATCTAGAATCTTCAAAAGTTATTCATTTTATAAATTATATCACTACAATGGTATAATTTTTGAGTTTATAAATTTTTAGGATAAGGTATGTACATCTCAAATTATATATATATAGAACACATCATAGACATGATAAGGGTTTTGTGGATGTTCCAAGTGATAATATACAGTCCTAATACAATAAAGTATTTAAAGGGGAATAATATAACACGTGTTAGTTTTCCATTATTTCTAAATATCGTTACCATCTTCAATGATGAAATCTTAAAAAACTCATTGTTAATGAATTAATTTTTTGGATGAGACCAGTGCATTTCAACATAAATATTCTTCATCTTTATGAAACCCTTATGTGTCTCTAAATGGATCTAAAAATATTATCCATTTATTCTTCTATATTAATTCCCAAAAATTAATTCCATTATATTTTAGTTCAACACTTTCGTATTTTGTTGGCCTCATAAGGATTCATCTAAAAGTTTGAACGAAATATATTGTTGTATGAGAAGAAAACTAGAGTAAGATGTTGAACCCAAAAAATTGAAATCCACAGAACAAGATATCATGATATCATATTGGTATTTTATTATTCTCTATGGATAATAATTTTTTGGAGGATTATACACAATTTTCATGAGGCATAAGCTATAACCATTTCATTATACATGAAAACAAATGCTAGTACCATCTTGGATGCATAAATATAGATTGTACACCCTTCTCCACTCTAGGGTAATGTATGAATGAGTGTGATGACTAATAATATTATTCAATTTGTTTAAATATTCATCACATTAATCAATCTAGATGAACATCACTATATTATAAGTTAAATTGGAATGTATATTAGATAGTATTGAAAAACTCTAAAAAAATTATTCATAATATATTTCAAAACCATTAAATCTTTGGTTTTTAGTTACAATGGTTCGTCCAATAAAATATTTAATAGAATATAACATTGATAAATATGCAAATATACCATCACATAAGAATTTATAACAAAAAGATAAACCTTTTGGAATGAAATTAACACTTTCTATCTTTGGCATGTGGGTTATCCTTTCTTATGGTCTTTGACATAATCCTCAAATAATTTTAATGGTATTCCTATCTCTATTAATATTAAATAACATATTCTATAATTACTATGAAAAACTGATCTAGGAAATCTCAAAATACTATATTTATTAAATCCATGAATATAGAGGGGGAATTAGTAATACCGAATGTCATCAATATATAAAAATAGTGTTTATAACATTAATTCTTTTGGGTATATCATTTTGATTTAACCTCAATTGATGATATCCCGAATGAAGTTAAATCTTGGAATTGAATTTATCACCATGTATTTGATCAAAAATTTTATCATAATGTGGTAAATGAGAATGTTTCTTTGTTGTGATCATGTTCAATTAAATTTAATCAATGAAGAGTCCCATAGATCCATATTTAATATTAAAATGTAAAATAGGTTCACCCCAAGGTGACAAACTAGAATGAATTAATCCATTTTCAAGTTTCTCCTTGAGTTGCTTCATCAATTATTACTACTCAATGAGGTGAATTCTACATAGAGTCTTTGAAATATGTGTGAAACCGAGTTTTAGTTATATTGAGAAATCAAATTTATTTTTTTGATAAATACTATTTAACTCTTCATGAAATATATCATGAAAATTCATCAAAAGAGGAATATAATTGATGTTGAGTTTCTACCCAACCATCTGAGATAAAAAAACCCATTTTAATGGTAATCAAGACCAACATAATGTATATGATCACTATTATATGTTCTTATCTATTATCACACAAATATATGATCATATATTTCTTTATAATATCAAATGTTACTTCTCATCATTATAAATTTCTTAAGGAATTCTATAGATAATACTAATCTATGCATTATAAAAAATAAAATTCAACTATAAAGAAGATAACATGGTTTAGATGAAGAATGTTCCATTAAAATTGATGTTGGGAAGAATCACATACTTAAGATGAAATCATTGTATCAATTGGTTTTTTCACTAATAATAAAAAATTTAATCATTTTGGATATGAATCATTCCTTGATAATTTTATGATAAAAGTTACTTTATATAACAAATATCAAATAAGATACTTCAATATTTGAGCATTACTGCCCCAAAACCATCATTATATCATAATTCCCATTCTAAAACAAAAATTCTTAGTAGAAACATCATTAATTGTTAATAAGAGTTATTAATCATAAAAAATACATAATTGAATGCCCAAATTATGAAATATTATATTCATTCTATAAAATCCATGGTCTAACCTAGGTTATTCATGGTCATTATCCAGATCCTTTATAATTCTTCTTAATATCTTTGTGAATTCCCAAAACATATCCCATGGGATTTTCTTGTTAGGATTCCAACAATGACCATTATCGTGAACTAGATGATGATTGAGTCCATATCAATATTCCCTTTTTCAGAGTTATTAAAACTAGGTAAAATTTTTATACAGACACATATGCATATATTATATAGAAAATGATGTAATTTATTTGGAACCACTCACTCAATCATTCTACAAAATTACAATAAATTTGTCTATACATTTAGTTATACATAGACTTATCCTTAGGGATATTATTAGGGATATCACTGTAGAATTTTCATCCTAGTTTCCAAAGGTTAAATAAATATTACTCAAATCCTAACTATAATAACCTAGTTTTTTAATAAATAGATATTAAATATTAATAGTTGAATATTAATTACGTTTCCAAATACATGCTTGAGGATAATAAAATTGTAGCGTATTTGGGGAATAGATAAACAATATTATTATTTAATGAATAAACATAAATATCCCCATAATGATTTTTCCATCGAGTAAACATATATACCTACCCTACATAAATATTTCGTCATAACCATGGAAATAAAACATAAGGAAATGATGACCACATGTTCTTAGTAAGGGTGAAAATACAATATATAAACCAATTTTAATATTAATGAATATTAGAGTAACAAGGTTAAGATATTAGGAATATAAATAATAATGTTTATTGGAAAAATATCAGGGATCAATAACACGATCCATGACATAAAACATTACAATTTCAGAATACATGAACCATTAGAGTAAAAAATCATCAAAAATCAATCATTAACCATAGGTTCATGTCATATAAATGTGGGACCATAAAAAGTATATAAACCATTTCATATGTCAATTATATTCACTAATACCATTAAATCAAAATAGATTAGGCATCGAGATATATTACCCATTTCATAATGAATCAGGAATCATCACCTATTTTCGTAGAGGATCAATAAGATCAACTTGTTTCTTTTAGAGGATCAATAACATTGGTCCATTTCCCATCATTATCTAATGATATATAAATCATTATTGAATGAATTAGTGGGAAATATAGATGACACCATCACATAATTAATATGTTTTGAGCCGAAGTATCATAAAACATTCATTATATCATAACATAGGATAAAATAAATGAGTCTCATAAACATTTAATCATAACATAATCCAATGAAAATAAATGCGTATTATAAACATTTCATCGACTCATCATATCATAACCCTTTGGAAAGGAAGACGTTTCATAAAATTATTTTCATCATAATAATAAAAATAAAACATAAAAATATATAATATGGAAAGTAAGATTTGATCTTATCCTAAGTAAAATAAATGAAACATAAATGTTGGTTTTCATTTATCAATTTAAATTCAATAAAATACCATTAAAATATTTTTGAGGAAAATATATTTTTTATTTAAAATAAATTATTTAAAATAAAAAAATTAAATTTTTTTTAGAGAAATAATTTAATCTAAAATGAAAATGAAAATTGGTAAAGGAAGATTTAAATAATTGAGTTGTCATGATAATGGACAATTCTATTCATGACATAAATGTTAAAATAAATAATTCTCACACATTTTAGTAAAATTCAAAAGTAACTAGTCTAGAAAATGAAAATAAGAATCCATTAATTTTTTCTTAAATTCAATAATGGGTAAAAATTATGTTAAAAATATTTTTATAATATTATAATCATTCTATAAATTATTTATTTGAAAACATAGATACTAATTAAGAATTTTTTTCGACCAAAGTGAGAAATGAAGTCAATTTTCCTTTAAAATATTTTTATAAAATAATGATCATATAAAGAGAGTAATGTAAAATTAATACATTCATTTTTCGTTAAAAAATCATATGATAAGAAAATTAATGTGTTTATTTAGAGATATATAATAACATTTAATTATTGTAATCATACTCTTAAACTATCTTGACAAATAATTTGATTGTAATGTAAAACATTTACCATTTTGGTATGTTTGAAATCATAAGCCCCATGTTATAATTAATATTATAAATATATATATATTCCATAATTTCAGGAAATATATATAAATATACATTCATGTGGTGTATATACATCACACAAAAGAAACAAGGGTTGTATAAGGCATGTTTCCCAAAAACATAAAAGTGAGACAAAAACCCCTAACATTAAATATCAAATTCGTTAGTATATGTTCAAACCTATTGTATAATAAATATTTTTTATTATAAATTTATTATAGAACCATAATCATATGTATCCTAAAATATATGATTTATATTAAAATATTTATTACACATTTATTAAAAATATCCTTGTTAAAATCACATTTTTGGTAATAAGTACTTTGTTTTATATATATGTTTTGATTTAGTATTTTTTTCACTTTTAATTATATTTTGGTTTAGTTATATAAAAAAATTAAAAATTATATAAATTTCATATATATTAATTAAATATTTTCTTAGAGTAATACATAAAATTTAAATATAAAAATTTATTACATCATTCATCGAGACGTTAGTCCATACGTATGCATAAAAGTTGTATCCATTTTCTATATGAATTGAATAGATGAATAAAAAATAATATATAAACTAATAAGAATAATTATTATGTTATATATATCAAATATATTCCTAATATTTATATTTATTACCTTCTAATTAACATGTATGTAAAAAAACAAATCCCTTTTCTTCATGAGGCGGTAGTACGTCATATACACGCTGACGTTATTATATTCTAAAAAAATTGAAATTAATAATTAAAAAATGATAATATAATTTTAAAAGTACAATTATTTCAATAATTACATATATTTAATTTTTTTCACTATATCTACCCGTGAGAGGCTATGATGGAAAAATAATTACAACGGTGTGTGTGGCAGTAGTCCTCCATACACATGACTGAAGGTTTCATTTTCAATTCAATGGAAGAGGATATATATGTTGGTTATTAAATTAACATAATAAAATATCGTTATATGAGGGATAAAAATTCTATTATATCATCATATATTATTAATATTTTAAGGATGTGAAATAATAAATATAATAAAAATGCTTGGTTAAAAAAGTTTTATCTTCTTTAGAAAACCAACATAAGTTAGCTCCAAAAGAAATAAATGGAGAATTTTATAATACAAATAAAGACTCTATGTCATGGGGGGTAAGTAATTAAGATATTTTGGAAGGTAATTTCTTAAACACATTGTTTTTTAAGTGTAAAGTGGGGAGGATATAGGAAACTATTTTATATGTGGGGGAGAGGACACACATTAAATATTTAAAAAGAGAATGCGTAACAATGTTTTAAATATGAAAAAAGGATATAAATTGGTTCATTAAATACCCTTAGATCAGGTAAAGATAAATTATTACTAAAAAATATTAAATTGATATGTGTTTAGGTCAATTTAACCCTTATGAATACAAATATGTAATTAATTTATCAAAATTCCATTAATAGAATTGGATAATTTTAATTTATAATTAAACCCGCAGACGCGACGAAAAAATAGTTTTCCGAAGATAAAATTTCCAAATTAAGGAATGTTTTAAAATCAAAATTAAAATTGAAAAAGTTTAAAATGAAAAAATTGTTTTGAAAAATATATAATTGAAAATATTTTAAATTTAAAACATTATTAAAATAAAATTTATCTTGTAAATGTTTAATACTCAAATATTATTTTGAATACAAATCTATATATTTTTTCATTCATTGAAAAGTAAATATTTGTAAAAAATTCTAATAAAATCACCCAAAGATAACATTGAAATATATATATATGAATATTTTTCTATTTTATAAATTACGATTTAAAAAATTTTCAAACATTATATTCGTTTTTCCACAAAAATCAATATATACAAATTTCTTAAAAAAATAATATTTTTGAAACATAATATGATTTTACGAAAACTTATCTAATAATTTATCGATATGAATTCCTTATGAAAAATATTATAATTAATATTTAAAATGGGTTTATTCATATTCATACCACTAAGTTTAATATCTAGGATATAATGGTCATTTTTATAGAATAATATTAATAGTATTTTATTGTTTCTAAATATCATTGTTTCATGTAACTAAAGATATTTAAGAAATTAAATTTATTTGAAAAAAAATTAATATAATCTCTACGTGTTACATAAAATGATAATAAAGACATGTAAGCATGACTATGTTATATTATTTCCTTGACCCATCACCCCCAATTCTGGTTGCTGAATACTTTAGACTAGGAATTTTATCTTAACGACTCCCTCTTAAATCTAGAGGTGTCTTGTTAGAGTATTCGTGATATAAATCCTTAGAGGCTATCCCATTGATGATAGGTAATAGAGAAGTAGGTATCCCATGATCCGATATCTATCCACTTTTCAAGGATATCCGTGGAGTGTAACAAAATATACCTTTTGATCATAGGGAGTTAGAGGAGGACATCCACTAAATTTGTGGAAATACTTAATAGATTCCTAGGACGCCACCTCTTTACCGTGGTCATCTTCACTAATGTATGAATCCAATTATATGAGGGGATATAGAGAAATTTATTCCTACCACAACCAACTACTCTAGTTCATACAATAAGAAAGCCCCCTAAGGGAATCCAATCATTGTAACTCAAGAGTTGGACCATATCATTTCTACTTTCAATATTCTTGATACCAATAAATGTACCTTAAAAGTGGCAGAGAGAAAATCTTAATGAAAATTATTAAAAGGATCCATACATCATTTCAACTAACTATTGTAACTATAATATTGCTGGGTGAACCCTATCCCATAGGAATGGGGGAATTTTTATCCCCAAAATCATCTCCTATATCATCCACTGGATTGGAAAATTCCCAGATCAAGGATATACCTATTGTAATGAAACCTGTCATGAAGCAGCTCAATTACCCTAGTAACTCGATAAACAAGGCTACACTGAAATAGCCCAATGAGAATTCTCTATTCCCATGGGTTAAAAAAAAACCTAGAATCATACACAAATAAGGAGAGAACAAATTTTTTACAGATAATGTGGAAGAAAGATTACAAAGTAGTATCAATACAAAAGAAACTCCTATAGAGGGAATACACGAGAAGTCATACAAGCATGGAAACCCAAATTAATACAACAAAGTACCATTAAATAGAAAAAACTACCCAAGTGCCAACTCGGATGCAACTCATCAAGTGCATAGATCACAACTAGAAGCACCTCCAAGGGATCCTTTTTTACTTACTCGATCCTAGAAGGAGGCAATCTATAAACACCCAAAGTCAAATGTAGGATGTGATACAACACCAATTATGATTTCACAAAAATATTATATAAAAATATTCTAATATATAATTAACCAATAAAGTTATTTCAATTATCAAATAACCTTATTTGGGATTTTAAAATCATTTTTAAACAAATCATGCCTTATAATTCAAATGATGGAAATAATTTAGCAATTCATGCTTCAGATTTAAATTTATTGAAATACTTTTTAAATGATATAATTAACTATTAAAAAATGATTATTTATACAAATTCCATTTTTCACAAGGGTATTAAATGAAAAATTTTATATAAAACATTTTATATAAAATAAAAGGGCATGTAAAATAGTTTAAAGAATAGAATATATTCATTTGAAATAAAATTAGTGAGTAACATGGTCATATGCCTAATTTGGTATGATAATTCCAGTCTATAGGTACCCTAACACTAATGTTGATATGAAAAATAAGTACATACACTCATGTGGGACTACGTACAAAAAAGAATCTTCATCATTATCCAAGGGATGTGAAGAGGTGATTTTATTTTTTAAAACATTGAAAGTCATAATGTTTCATCCAAACAACTCACTAACTACCAAAGTCTTGAATAAAATATAGTATAAAAATGATGGGGAATTTATTTCAAGACTCCTTAAATTATAATTAATCCCATTCTCAATTTTCAATATTACAATTTTCCCTTAAAACCATAATAGGGTTTTAATAAAAAAATCCTTTTCACCAAGATAAGAACCTAAGGTTTCTATAAAAACCCATGTTACCTTATTTTTCACAAATGAGGATCTTAAGCCAATTCAATAAAATTCACAATCCATTTTAAAAAATTAAATCCAATAATTTAATTTTAAATCAAACTCCATCAATTTCTTATCAAACCCCCAAATTCATTTCCATAATTAAATTTATAAATTTAATTTAAATAATTTCCATCAAATCCAAAATTTAAATTAAAAAATTTAAAATTCATAATTTTCCATAAATACACCCAAATTCAATTGAATTTGAGGTTTTCTAATTTCATGTTAGAAGAAAATTTATCTTCAATACCCCAATTCCAAGGAATGGTTTTTTACATTAAATAATTGAGAGGAATTTAATCGAAACAAATAAATTTTATTTAATTCAAACAATTCAAATTAACCAAATAAATTTGAGTTCAATATGATTTAAGAATCATAATGGAACCACTTACCCCAAAATCAATGGATCTCAATAATAATGTCGTAAATAGAAAACTGTAATGAGGAAAAAAGAGTAGAAGGATCTATAAAAAACCTAGGTTTAGTTCCAAAACATCTGGTATTAGATACAAAAATATAAATGGGGATTCATTGAACCCTAGAGAGTAGAAGATAGTCCATGAGATTATGGTAATATAGGGAGGAAACTAATGTGAGAAGATAGAAGGGTGCTCCCTAGGATTTTAATCACTTTTTAGAGGGATCTGAGGGGACCAAAATCCTTATTGGGACATCTATAGATTGGATAAAATATTTTTTGGTTGTACTATTTTATCTAAGACATAAATGAAGGGTTTGATGATTTTTGATAAAAAATTGGTTTTATTAAAAACATGTCATCTCATTTTCCTAAGAAAAGGTGCATGATTTAGATAAACCATGAACAAGCCATGAAACCATTATAATTGTGCCACACAGTTTCTCATAAGAGGGTATATGAATTGACTAACCATATACCAAATATGTTAAGTCCCTCTACCTTGGGTTATATGGTTTTCCTTAATAGGGAACACAGTTTTAGAAAGATATTCCCTAAACATGAAACAAGCCTAGAAGTTTCCAAAATTTCCAAAATTTTACCTGAGGTAACCACAAAAGAGACCCAACATAATCATGGTAAAAATAGGGGTTTTTTAATACTTGAAAATAGTAAAAAGATGTCACAACCTCCCCACCAAAGAAAATTTCAATGCCAAAAAAGATGAGGTCACATCACTCTCATCAGTGCTTCCCCCTCCCATGTATCATGTGAAACAAAACCATGGTTCCATAGAACAAAAACCAAATCTATCATCCTCCCATGAAGTTCCTTGGTTTTAGAATAAACTATTAGGACTATCCATTGAGTCATGGATGAATTAGGTTCATCTTCACAATCATGCCAACTCAAAACATGTGATGTATTAGATAAATACTTTCATTGAAGAGATATATCAATCATGTTATGTATCGACATCAACTTTGGTTTAAGTGAAATAATTTTAAGAAACATTACCCATTGACTCAACTACACTAAAGGTCATCACAAAATGAGGGGAATGTTTCCCTTTACTCTTAATCCATATATGAACCAACTTTTGCGCCCTCTGTTGATTAATATCTAGTTGTATCCCCAGCACGCCAGTTCTTGCCTCTACTGAAGGCATTTGGAGTCCATCCTTCAGCGGGATCTGGTCCCCTGCTCCCTCCTCTATCCCTTACATCAGTTCCTGTTCCCCCTCCCTCTCCTGTGGCTATCTAATCCTCTGTTTCTCCTCCTAGGCATGGCTCGTTCAAGGACAATCTTTATGGATCCCTCAACGCTGCTCCCAAGTACTCTTCTCGAATGATTGTGTTCCGCCCCCGAAGTCTTCTTGGGAAGATGGCTTCATATCCTTGGATTTTTTGGTGTTCTACTTTACTGAGGTGGAGGTTTGTTTGCAGTGGTCTCTGGTTTCCTGTTTTGGTTCTGTGAAACCCCCTTAGTAAGGTTCAGGTGCTTCGTCCAATCCTAGGGACTCCAATTCCCAGTCCAGATTTCATAGGTTCTCCAGAATTCTTTCTGCCTCATTTTGGTCTCAAAGGAAGAATTCTTCCATGTGTGGTGAAAGGTCCGCCAATCCTTTGTGCGATGGATTTTCAAACTTTCTCATTGGTCAATGAACGTTCACAGAGGTAAGGAAAATCTGATCAGTGCAGTTAGGATCCACCTTCCGGTGCTCCCACTTCGATTTCAGTATGGAAGGTTCTTGGAGAAGATTGGAGATTCCCTTGGAGGTTTTCTATGTTCTGATATTAGAACCTCTAGTTTCTCGGTTTATCAGTTATGTGTGGATATAGACACATATCAGCCTCCGCTGAGTAAACTCTTGCTTCAGGTATAGGATGCCAATTGATGGAGTCAAGAGATCTGTTACCCATTCTTCACCGAGTTCTTCTCCCACTGTCTTCTACAAGGTCACTCCCTACAGGTTTCAATAAGACATCATTAAAAAGACTATAGAAATTACACCAATGTCTCGACCCATGGAGAGAAGCATATGGATTATTCAAGTTCTTCTCCTCCTGTAGTGTCTCGAATGAAAGGGAAGGATTCTGGTGATGATTCAGGGAAGATTCCTCTTTCTGATTCTGACTGGACGACTCAGAGGTCCTCTTCCCCTCTTCAAGTATCAGCGAAAACCAGATAGTCCATAGTCCCCTACATCCCAAGAAGAGTGACTTGTCTCTTGGATGGGCATGCCTTTCCCCCTCTATCTTCTTTCATGTTCTTAAATGGACTATTCCTATAGGTTATTTCAGTTTTCTAGTTATCCAAGCCTCTAGGTATCATGGCCCTACCACCCCCTCCAACAGTCCAACCCTATTCCACGAGTGAAGCTTCTGATTCAGGCTGGTCCCCCAATGGTGATTTTTATTCTACTTTTAATTTTGAGTGAGAGAAATATTCTGAGGTTGTCATCCAGTGTTTCAAGGAAACATAAATAACTCCCTCTCCTACTTATAATGTTTTATATCTACCCAATTCATGTCCTCATGTTTATATTACTCTCATTGGTAAAGAGATGTACAAAATAGAGAGAGTATGCACAAAATCACAATATAGAATCCAAATGGAGAATCAAACCTCCCATTTCTAGAAGGCCACTAGCTCTGAAGCCAAAGCCATAGCTCTTTCCATTCAATGATTTATGTTCTCTTAGGTAACACTTGGGGCCTGAGTGCTCAGGTCAAATCTGACTTTATCTCCTCTACTATCATGAAACATAAGATTGGAGTTATTTCTATCATTGAGCACTAGTAGAAACCTGCCAGAATTAGAGACTATCCTGGAAGCTCAGGTTGTAGGGCTCTCTGCATTCCGACCCCTCTAACAAGAACATATAGATTTTTTGGATCAAGGACTATTCGGTTGACCTAGTCCAAGAGAGTGATCAATTCATTATTTTCAAGGTTACCCAAGGTGATATCTTACTCCTCATGACGGTTGTCTATGAAAGCTGTGACCCTCACTAAAGGGAAACACAATGAAGTGCGATAAATGCTTTAGACCCTAATAATCATCCATGATATGTTGGAGGTGACTTCAATGTCGTTTCTTGACCTGAAGAAAGGAAAGGAAGTGGCCCTATATAGAGGAATTATATAAGGGAGTTTGTCTAATTCATGGATGGGAAAGGCCTCATTGACCTTGGTTTTGTAGGTGATTGTTTCACTTAGTTCAATAACCGGCAGGGGCCCAATCACTCGTGGAATCGTTTGGATAGGTGCATGGCCAAAATGGAAGAGATGACCATGTATGTGAACATAATGTTGAGCCATTTGGTTCGGTGGATTTCTGATAACTCTATATTGTTCGTTTCCATCTCTTCAGGGCATGATTCCCATGAACATTTTCAATTATATGAACATTGGGTTGTATGTTTGGTGTACAAGGACATGGTTAGTGCGACATGGAACAAACCCTTGCATGGCCACACATGGGTTTCTGATCATGAGAAACTAAAGAATCTCAAAACTCACCTTCAAACATTGAGGAAAGAAATCCTTCCCAGTGACTCTGGCATGAAAAATGGTTTGAAAGAGGTGGATAGCATTGAGTCGAGGCTAGATGAAATGTGGGATGAAAAAAACTTTGAAGAGATTGCTTAAAGGAAGGAGTTGGTGGTAGTAATGCTTCTATAGAAAGAACATCTGGCCAGGGAAGCTTCATAGATTAAATGGCTCAGAGAGGGTGATAGATATACTGCGTATTTCCAAGCCTGCATCAAATAAAGAAAAATACCTATTAAATGAAACTTTCTTTTGGATGATGTCTTCTATAAGGATGAAAAAGATATTGCGGGTAACTTGGCACACTCTTTCTTCAAAGACCTAATTTTCGAACCTTACTCCTATAGGCCAAATGGGTATACAGGAGGGGAAAATGGGATCTTTGAGATCATCCTAAGCGTGCTTCTATTCAGGACAATGAATGTCTCAAAGACATGCATGATGAAAAGGAGATCTATAATTCTATGATGAACCACCATCCGAAGAGTTTCCTGAGACCAGATGGCTTCCTGGGATCCTTCTATAGCTCTTCGTGGGGTGTGGTGAAATCAGATATCATGCTGGCTATCCAAGACTTCTTTAAGAGAGGTAATATTACATGAGTTTCTTGTGCCACCACCATGGTGCTTCTCCCAAAAAACCGGAACCCTTCCTCCATCATGCAATACTGATCAATAAGTATGTGTAACTTCCCTTATAAAATCCTCTTGAGTCTCATCAATGTGAGGATGTACTTCCATCTTCCACAATGAATCTCTTTGGAGCAGCATTGTTTCATGAAGGGTTAGTCGATCCAAGGGGACATTTATCTTTCTCATGAAATGATCAGAGATAGTAACCATAAAACCCATGGTTCCCACATTGCTATCAAAGTGGACATGAAAAAATCTTATGGTCGTTTATAGTGGGGATTCATAAACAAGGTTTTGTTAGGTATGGGATTTTACTCATGTAATATTGACCTTATTTTCATATGTATTTTCTCTCCATGAATGGCAGTCTCTTTTATGGGAATGTCCTATGGTTTCTTTAAGGCTACTTGTATACTGAGGCAAGGTGATCGAATTTCTCCGAGCATCATTTTCATGGCTCACGATTTCCTCAGCCGTCTCATTCAGAGGGGCATCAAAAATGGGGAGATTAAGGCCTACCAGAGGAGTATGAGAGCTCATTCCATCTCTCACCTAATGTTTGCAGATGACACACTCATTTTCATTAATGGTTAGAGATCCTCGCTCAGAGGCATGAACAAGCTACTCGAGTTATATTATCACTGCAGTGGTAAATACACTAATAAAGATAAGATTCTTTCCTATATTTTAAACTAATGCACTCCCAACCATAGCTCAGAGGTCCTGTATACCCTCTCCATAAAAAGAGGAAATTTCCCCATGGATTATCTTAGAGCTCCAGTTTCCCCAGGTAGAGTGCTGATCTGTAATTTTTATTTTCTTTCTAGTAAGATCTCATATCACATCCTCAAATTGAAAAATAGGTTCTTTTCTTTTGGCGGTCATATTTCCCTCATCAATAGTGTCCTGGTGGGCACAACAGTCCATGCACTTTATGCTATTGAAGCCCCGAAGGGTGTCCTCTCCAATTTGATAAGCTTATGGCTAATTTCATATGGGATCCTCCTATGGAAGGGAAGCGGACCTAGACCTCATGGAGGAGGATGGATCGTCCATTGAGGGAAAGAGGCAGCAATGTGCATTGCCTTGAGGATACCATATCGTGCATGCACACAAATCTCTCCTGGGAAGTCTTGGAACAATGCTCGCTGTGGGGGAAAACCATGCATGGGCAGTATGTTAAACCGGGGATGGAAACCCATAGATCTCCCTTCTGGTCTATTATTTCTCAGCTCACATCCGAACTTCTTTGTCATTCTAAATTGATCATCGGGAGGGGAAATATTTCATTCTAGTTTCAAAAATGGGCGAGGGAGGTGATTGGATTCCCGGGTAGTCCTGGTCTTTCTCTATCCTTCAGGGAAAGCAGTGCATACCCAACCCTAATAAATGCCATGATGAACGAAGCAACATAGTCATTTTTAATCCTAATTGAGCTGTCTCCGGATACGGATCATTGTGTGTTCACTCCATCCCAGGATGGGGTTTTCACCATGCGTGATTACCACTACACTAGAAATGATCTAAAGAATTTTGATCCCTGGAACGACACCCTGTGGTCCAACACCATCCAGTCTAAATTTAACTTTATATTATGGAGAATGAAGAGCAGATCCATCCCCACAGATGAGAATATTAAACAATGCGGTATTCCTAATGTGTCTAGAGGTTCCAGTTTCAGAGCTTTCCAGGAGAAAAGTTTGAATCACCTCTTCTTCTTGGGTGATTGGGCATGCATGGTGTGGAGTTTCTTCAGCATGTTCAATAGTTTCTTGGACTTTAACATGGTGGACCTCTGATTTCTTGACAGGTTGTTCCACGGCTCAAGTGACAAGGGCCCTGAGAAGGTGGCTAGTACCTTGATCATGCATGATGGTTGTTGGTGTCTCTGGTATTCCAGGAACAATCGAAGGCATGAAGGGGTCCAGTCCTCTAGTAAGTCTATCATCATCCACACTCAAAACCTCCTCTTTGACCTGGGTTATCTCTCTAGTATGTGACTAGAGGCTCCTTCCCTTTTTTGGATTCATATAAGGCAACAAGGCACCCAGGAAGTGGACACCAGTTCTAAAGGACATTGGGTTCAATGGAACCCTCCATCCAGAGGTATCAAGATGGAAACTGATGGGACATATAGTTTGGGAGTCTTGCGATGTGGTGGGTCTGTCTGGGACTGGTAGGGGTTGGTCTGGTTAGGCTTCTTTTCATATATCGGCTAAGGTTCTTCTCTTCAGGATGATGCCAAGGCCTTACTGCTGGTTCTTTCACTCTGTCAACAGGAATTTATTTCCATTTCAGAAGTTAAAACAGACTAAAAAATTCTCTATGATGCCTTAAATAGGCTCTTCCCCGCTCATTGGTCTATTACCAATAATATCAGAAAATGTAGAGGTATGATCTCTAACACTACTAAAGTGACACACTCATGGAGGGAAGTAAACCAGGTGGCCAACTCTCTAGATTCTTTAGAGGACATTGGCCCGGACCTGGTTTGTTTACATAATTTTCATACTCTCAAACACGATGGGGTGAACATTATCAGGGGGATTCCTTTGGCCTTCACTATTTTATACCTACCTAGGTCCCTTCTTGGGTTGAGGGGCTGTGGGGTAGAGGAACTGGTTTGATTTATTTCTCTATAAAAAAATTGAAATGATGTTGATGATGATGATATCTCCTCTTGCACCAAACATGGTCTGACCAATGAACATTATCCAATCATTAACCAACAGAACATATATTTATAAGGCCACCATAAAATAATTCCAAAGGATCCATTCTGATTTTGGAATGGTAAGTATTGTAATAAGAAAACTCATCCATCCCAAAAGGATCATCCAGGAGAACCCATTTTGTTTAGGGATTATATTTTTATTCATCTGATTGTCATTGGAGGTTAATAGTAATCAATGAGATAAGAAGATCTCAGTACTTTAGATATGATGAAGTAGTTCAAATGTAAACAAATATTGGACTATGTCCTAAATTCATGATAACTCATGAAACATATTTTGGAGACATTAAGTTTATGGTCATGCCTAAATAATTGTTATAGAGTAATTAGATGATATTGGTTATCATGGTTGAATAATTATCCTTGTAAAATATGATGATACTTCTGTATTTTCTATTTCTATGGTAAATTTTAAAACTTATGTTCCTAGATTAATAAAATAAATGGGAAAAAGTCGTGATACTATTATTATTCTAGTTTGATTAAACAAAATGATGTTTCTAGAATACCTGGAAATCACAATACATTGCTTGGAAAATCCAATGATACTATAGATGATCAATCAATGTTTATATATAAAAAATGGGTTTTGTGATAAATATGTTGAGTGATTTTTTTTAGAATATAGTAGAAGATTTAATGATGAATCAATTTATATTTTTTTAAAAGAAAGATGATCGCAAATCAGTATGGTTGGTCTTGATGATGAATATTTTTAATGCGGTGTAGTTTTATATTGTTTTCCAAATTTTCGATCCTCATAATCAGATGTTTTTTACGGAAAAAATGTTTTCAACAAGGGATTTCATGTAACATAGTTAATTGATTCTAAATCCTAGTGCAGGGACTATAAATTAGGTTTACAGAATGGTGATGAAAAATATAAAAGTTATTATTTCTACATAGCATTACTATGCATACTGCGAAGTACGCTACATTGATCCCATATTGAAAAAATATTCATAGTGGTCTGCGGTTCATGGGAGGATAACACTTCATGGGACTAGTGAGATTTTTAGAATGAGGGGGTGATTATGGATGTTGCAAATAGATTTCTTTGTGGAATATAATAGAAAAAACAAATGGTTAAGGCACTATAAAAACCACATTGCACATTTTTCGGTGAAGGCTATACCATATCGATTTTGTGGATAAATTAGATTAGTGGGTTTTAAATATATTATTATCTTATATTAATAACCATTATCAGATCATCTGTAGAGATAATTTTATTATAAAAAAACTTTTCTTTAGGAATAATTCATTGATATGTACGTAGATTAGAAGGGATAATTCTGTGAAGGAGAAGAGATTGTGGGAGAGAATTCTTCATAGAAGAATTTAGTTAGTGGGGATGATTTCCAAAATGTATAAAATTATGTAAAGATTATTTTAATAAGTTGTTTGTGGGATTTGTTTGACCAAAAAGACAAAGGTCCATGAAGTATTAGTTTTTTATGGAGGCATCAACCATTCACTAAGTAAAAATGGTCAGTAGAAGGAAATCTTGTCTGCATAAGAAGAAGGTTGTAAGAAAAGAACACTTTCCATGTAGTGAAATATAGTATATAAAGGATTCATTATTTTATATGGAGGATACAAGATAGTTCTCAAATAGGAAATAACCCATACACATGATAGGTTTTCACACCATATTCAGGAATTTTGAATAAGAGGATCTGGGGACTCTCGATACGTGTTAAACCCACATTGTAGTTGGGATTCTCAAAAGAAAGGTTTTGTGAACTAGTACCTAGGTATAATACCCATACATTGTTTTACAATGTAAAATCATTTGTGCACCCTTTTTATACTCAAATATAAGAGAATAAAAAAACACTCATTGTCAATTTTTGTGAAGAAGAATGGCATGTGAACCTAAGTTCATATTTGAAAAATAGAAAATAATAATAGAATGTTCACACTTAAAAAATAAACAGATATAGTCCTGAGTTTTTATTGAGATTAAAAAAAATAGAATAATACGCTACTACCAATTTCACATTAATGTTTTTTGAAGAAGAATAAAATGTTCACACTTAAAAACTGATTCTTATTTTTGGATGATTAATTATGATGATGTTGTGTTGAGAAAATCATGATCATTTTTATAATCAGAATATTGTTTTGTGATTCTAGAAAGATTGGAAGAAGGTGATTCGGTGAACATGGTTTCAGACAGAGGTAAAATGAAAGATAAATTCATTTCTATACATAATTTCAAATATTTTTTGGTCACAAAATAATAAGAGAATATGAATTGATAGACCAAATTGATATCAGTTTATCATCATTTTGGGATAGGGAGAATTCAATCCATTTCTCTACTAAATTCATTTTATTGTAACTAAAATACGAAGACATAGTGAATACATCATCTTTCCTTATTAGAATAAGTAAGAAGACTTTATGCAATTCTATTTTTCACGTAATAAAGTGAAGAAGAAGGCTTTGGAAGAATAATGAATAATGGTGACATGCCACCAGAAATAACAGGTGGTGGAATTTATTTTTGTTACATAAACTTATCAATAAGGAGAATAATATTTTGAGAGGCAATATAAAGATCTATACATGTTCTATAAAACATAAACTGTAGTATTTTATACATAGTGCTAAACTAGTGTAAGGGCTTATCCTACTTGTTTTATACCACAAAAAATGATTGTCTTCTAGTGGATTGTGTGGTATTGTATTATTTCCAAACAATAATAGGGACTAGATAATCTTATTGAGTAGTAAAATATTTAATATAATCTTTTTTTATTTCATTCATATATTTTTTGATATGGAAAAGAGAATAATAGAACCAAGATCCTAACATTTCTAAGAGGTAAATGAATAAAATGATTCAATTTTATAAAAAATTCACCAACACTGATTCACCACTATATCAGTGTTAGGAATATCCCAAACTGGTTTATCACATCCAATGTCCCACAATGGTTGTGAAAACAAACCCGAATCATATCCTCAAGAATCTGTGTAGCTCTTTTTGTCTGACTATCAAATTATGGATTTTCTGTCATGCTCGAATGGATGTAAGATCCTAGTGTCTCCTAAAGGCCTCTCCAAAAATTATAAGTGGATTGAGGATCCCTGTTAGAGACTCTAACAGATGGAACTCCAGGAGAAAAATTTATTTCATGTTGATAATAACATTATTTTCAACTCTGGTTGTATATTGAATGGGTATTAAGTGAAATTATTTAATCAAAAGATCAGTCACAAACAAGACCTCATTCTTTTTTCCTCCAGGTATGAAGAAACCCATAAAAAATGACCATTGAGATATCATCCAACATCCACATAAGAACTATAAGTTGTTGAATAATACCTGAAGGTTTATATAGATTGGTATTCACCTACAAGCATGTATAACAATGAAATACAAACTCAATGATTCCTCATCTCAAACCTAGACAATTGAACTACCACCACATGACATAGAAAATCCTCATGGTTCCTAGTTTCAAAACCCACTAGAAGATGTGGAAGTATCCCCTTACATATTTCCTTATTTCTAATGGAATAAAAAACTTTTTTGTAGGCATAGAAATCTCTCTTTGGAGTATGATCCCTCTACCATTGTATCCCCACCATATAGAGACTCTCTAATTCTACAAATCTCATCATCAGGAGACAATTCCTGAAGAATTAATTCAAGAAGATCAGATGTGTACAATGAAATGGTCAATAAAATCATGAACCCTAATTTATGGACTCATATATGAAACATTGTGAAGAGATCCATCATGTTCCACTATTCTAATGGTTCCTTCAACCCATAGGTCATAATTTTCCTTTTTACAGCATCTTGGATGACATCCCCTTTCACAGGGGTGTAGGGGATATTGAAATGGAAAGAATCATGGTATTTCACCGAACTACTCTAGTGAAGATTTAAATATTTTTAAGATAAGATATAACTCATGATCTTAAGTTAGGAAAACACAGAAACCCTTTCTATGTAAAGTTAATGCCGCCAACTTTATGTGCATGCATCAACGCAATATGTTCTAGATTATGAGTTTGATAATTATTATAGTGTAGTCTAAGATGATCAAATCCATAATAAATGACATGATCACCATGAATAATAACACATCCCACGCGCAAACATGATGTGTCACCAAAGACCACATATCCCTACCCATAATCTAGAAGAGTCAACATGATCATAGTATTCCAAACATATTTAATCTCTACAAAATAACTCTAAAATTTATCATTCTAAGAAAAATTCACCCCTTTAAACTGATCATACAGATCATCAATCCTCGGAAACAAATACTTGTTCCTTTCAATTAATCGATTGATCCTTCAGTAATCAACACAATGACGAAATGAACTAGCATCTTTCTTAGCAAGTAGAATCAACACTATCCATGGCGACACACTGGGGTGTATAAATCCTTTATCTATAAGATCATCCGAATGGGAATTAAAATATTTTAGCCTAGGTTTTACCATATTGTAAGAGGTAAGAAAGATTATTTGAGTACCATGAACCATGTGAATATAGAAATCAAACTCCCTTAACGATGGAAAACCAGAGAGTTCAGAAGGAAATATGTGAGGATACTTGAAAAAAACTATAGGTAGATCACCTCTCAATGATTACCACTCTAAAAAAGTAAATCAATGATATTACTTTCTGATTCTATAGATATTAAGCTCTGGCCCTCCTCAACTCTGGGTCATATTCTTCTTGAAAGAGATGAGATAGAAAATTGGGTGTAGTAAAGGAGACCCAACCAATATAATATCAAATTCAATTTTTATTAGTAATGATCCAATCTATCCCTATTATTATGTCAAGAGGTTTTATTTCGAGAACCATAAAAATCCATGATTTCTAGAAAGATGTTAGAGAGGAGACACAAGAAAGAATACAATGACCCATATCTCCCTTTGTTTAGAGGGGTGTAGTCATATCCATAACATAATATAAAATCTCCATTTGAAAATATAGTAGATTAACAATATCTGTTGAAATAAATGAATGAGATGCACCTATATCAAACTGGTAAGTAACTACTAATTAATATATAGTAATGATACATCTCACCATCGCTGGAATCATATATAATTATTCTAGAGACTCTTTCACTATGTGATGTAGCTTCGTTCTAGATGCTTACAGGTAGAACCATTTTGTATATTAAGCATTTAATTTCCCTATGGCATTATGAAGAGATAATGATCTTGTTCAACTCTAAAGAGTAGAACAGACAAGGAATAATCTATTTAAGTACCCCTAGAGTCTATTAAAGCTACAATTACTAGGTTCCTCAGTGAAAAACCTTTTTAATTTTTGACTTTACACCTTGGTAACTGATCAATGGACCACTTATTCATACCATTGGAGGTCAAGAATGAACCTGATATTGAGAACTGCAAAAAAATCATAACACATCATTTTTATTTCAGAAAAATGCATACAACCACTATGATTAAAAAAGCTCCAATAACCCATACATACAAACTAAGTCCATCTCTATCATCATCACTCTTTCCAAAACATCCTAATAATAAGGCAGTTTAAAGAAGAAAACCTAAGAAGGATTATCTTGAAAATTTATGAAATCAAACATTTGGGACATTATCTTCTAACATGATACAATAACAGGTGTGAAATGCATTATCATAATAAAATGGTTTTTATACATTATAACATTCCAATCAACTGGCTCATGTTTGAAGAAAATAGTTGAATTTTATAACAACATCAAATTGTAATTGAACTGTTTAGTGAAAATAACCTTGATTTCATTACATTCAAAGACCTCATGATTCTTTTCCATCACCATAGAATCCCACCATCTTCTACTCATTACTTCCTCTAAGATGGTTTTTCAATTTACCTATATTTTATCTGGTGTGTTAAAGAACCCCATCAAAATCATCATTACCCTCAACCATCCCTCCTCCTATGGAGGATCATATGATCCTTTGAATGGTTATGGCTTCTAGAAAAGGAGCAATTGAGAAATAAATTGTGTGAACTTCCATATGAGGTGCCTCAATTGGAGACTGAATGGGAACTAAAGGTTGTGTCTTTCCCAAAGCTTGGATAGTGTGCACAATCACCTCTACTATATCTGGATATATAATTGTATTTTTTCAATGAGGTTTAGGAGAAACATCCTACTGGATTTGATTCTCACATCTTCTTAGAGGAATGACTATACACGACATACATATACATCAAAGAATACGTCATGATATACTCAAATAGAGAAACAAAATAAATCAATCCCAATAGATAAAATAACGATACATGGATTTCAATACTATCCAAAAAAGAGTTGAGAAAATACAATAACCAATCCCCAATATGACTTTACCTATCTACAACTAGTGACTTGAGGTTCATTATGGTGAGATCTAGAAAAACAATTATTTAAAAATACCTCCTTTGTCTTGAAAAGATATTGCATTTCATACTGACTTCAAGACAAGAATTTAAACCAAAACTCCCCCAGATAAAACTATGTTATGATCTTGTACTATGAACATAGTTACCCAATAAATGAGCCGAGCCTAACATAAGATTAAGGGGAATACAGATTCCCAATGTTAGGTGACAAGAACTTGGAATCATAAACAATTAATGTGGGAACAAAATTTCAAAAAACAATGTGAAAGAAAGACTAAAAATGGTTCCGCATACAAAAGAGACTCCTATTAGAGTAATGTACCAAAATTAAAATAGAAATAACATCACAAATTAATACAACTATGTACCAGAAAATAGGAAAAAAAATACCCAAGTCCCAACTCAGATGCAACTCACCAAGTCTACAGATCAATAGCTTGTACCACCTCAAAGTGACTTTTTTCCTTTACTTGATCTTGTATAGAGGTAATGTAACAATACCCAAAGGCATATGTAGGGTGTGAGCCAACCCCAAGTAGTATTTCACCCAAAAATTTGATAAAAAGTTACCAATATCAAATTATCTAACAAATTGATTTCAATTTTTTAATAAATAGGTTTGTCATTTCAAAATATTATTTAAAAAAAATCATTATTTATAATTCAAAAGATAGATATACTTTAGAACTAAAATTATTCACTTTTCAAATGATGGACATACTTTTCAAACAATGAAATTACATTTTATTGAAGGGATCTTTACAAAATTAAACTATTAGATAATGGATTAAAAACACTTTTATATAAAAAAGTGTATATAAATTCACAATACATGTAAAATATTCTACAACTATTACATATATTTATATGAAATACAACTAGAGAGTAACATGGCCATATGACCAATTAGATATGATATTTCTAGGCTATAGGGACCCTAACACACAATTTTATACAGTAAATGTTTACATACACCACATTTGTCCTAATTCATAAGGGGACTCATCACTATCGCCTATGTGATCTGATGTGAAAATATGTTGTTTTAGAATGTTATAAGTCATAAATTATCATCTAAATGACTCACTAAATAAATAAGTATTTAATGTTCTATATTAGAAAAAACAATTACTGTAATTTTTTTAAGACTACTAATAATACAACTAATAGCATTATCTATTTCAAATATTCCAATTTTCCCTTAAAAACCAATAAAAGGTATTTTTATAAAAACATAACATTGCCAAGATAAAACCTTAAGAATTATATAAAAAAAATTACTGCATTTTTCATATATGAAGTTGAAGATAATTCATGAAATTTCATAATCAAATCTCTCAAATTAAATTTAACAATTAAATAATAAAAAAGACATCATGAATTTCATAACCCCCACCCCAAATTCAATAGAATTGGGGTTTTACAAAATATTTCCATCAAATTAATTTCCATAATTAAATTTAAAAATTTAATTGAAACAGGTACAATAAAATCCAAAATTTTAATGCAACAATTAAATTTTTAAAATTATCCATAATGACCCCTAATTCAATGGAATTGGGGATTTTCTAATTTCATTCAATAAACTTATTTCCATCAAAGGCCCAATCCAAAGGAATAATGTTTTTTCCATAAAAAATTGAAATAAATTTAATCATAAAAAATAAAATGAATATAATTTTAAAAATTGAAAACAAACAATGAAATTAGAGCTGAAAAATATTTTGACATCATAACAGAACTACCTACGTTAGGATAAATGGATATAGAATCAAAAATACGTAAGAGAACACTATAATGGAGAAATGTGACTACAAGGATCAATGAAAAAAACTTATGATTATTTCCAGAATAATGGGTATTAGATACACATATCAACACATTGATTCATCGAACCCTATAGAGGAAAAGGGAGACAATAGGAAAATGGGAATGGAATGAGGAATCTAATAATGGGAAGATCAGAGGGAATTCCAGAAGCATCAAATAACCTCTAGGAGGGATCCAAGGGGCCAAAAATACTTCTTGGGATCTATGAGTATGGAAAAAACTGGTTTGGTGTTGTACTGTTCCAATGGGGACTTAAAAGAAGTGTTTGAGAATTTTTATTAGAAATTCAGATCTATTAAAAATTTTTCCACACTGTTTCCTAAGAAGAGGCACATAGTTAAGAAAAACCCTATGCAATACATGCGCCCATTAAAAATTGGATTCTATTTTTCTCATGAGAGGGGACATGACATGAATAAATTTGCACCATGTGTGTGGAAATAAAAAACCTTGGGATGCATTGTTTTCTCTAAAATCGCACACAGTTTGGGAAAATCATGTTCCAACCATCCACTAGCACATAATTTTTCAATGTTTCTATAATTTCACATGAAGAAACCCCAAATGAAACAAAAAAGAAGATTTGAAAAAATGGTGTTTAAGAATACCTGAAAATAGTGAAATGATGTTACCAAATCAGTTTTTCCCATCACATGTTTTTCATCAATATATAAGATCAATATTGAATCAACTATCATTGAAAACCATGATACTTTTGATCATGAAATTTGAGTGTCAAAATTCACCACCCAACCACCACCTAAAAATAGTGAAGTTATCTTATAATATGAGTTGATTTCTTAGCTTATATAAATAAAAAATGAGCTCAAGAAGGTAAATTTTGGGTTTTGTATGGGAACAATACCAATGATGTTTCATCTTGAGATGTAGTGTACCAAGAATTACTAGATTCTTTTATCACTTATATATATTTCATTTAATTGTTATTAAAAAATGGTTATATTCAGAGTGGAAGCTCCATACTTATTGGGTGACTTAAATTTCTCATCCATGTAACTTTGGGAGTCCAAGATTATCTAATTTCAATGGAATAAAATATATGGATAAGCATGTAACCCTTTTTTCATACTAGTGTGACATAATGTTGGGAACCCTAGAACAATAAGAGGCTTCTAAAAACATATTATTTTTCTCAGCTAATACTTTCCCATATTTTCCTGGAACAATAATCATGTTAATGGGTATATTTCAATCATGAATGATATCAATTTTCGATTCCTCTACCATTTCAGTTTGACATTGAGGCAAATTATTAGCCTGGACCTCGTTAAATTTAAGTAGTAAGATAATGATAAAGTCAAAATTTTCATTATGATATGAAAAGTTTAGATATATTTCATTAAAATACATCATCTATAGAAAAAATTAATAGAGATCTATATAGATAACCTATAGGAATATTTTTCGACCATTATCATCCCCTTTATGTATTATGTTGGAATTTTAGTGTTTGTTAGTATAGAACAATGTATAGAGAGTTATATTTAGTGCACCAATGAAAGAAATGACAAAGAACCACCCTCTAAAATAAGTATATCAGGGAATGTATAAATGGATAATGGAACCATCATGGGAAGATGGTCGAGGAGATGCAACCATGTATGTTGGATGTATAAAAATTATTCATTCCATATTGATCTGTTTATAGGGTAGTATACCTTTTCTAGGGAGAATAAAATTATTAAATTTATGAAATTAAATAATATTTATGATTAAAGTTAGAATGGTCATGAAAATTACATTCCTTACCATCATATATTGAGTAACATTATCTTGGAATGATTCAACTACAAAGATCTATGTTTTAGGATGGTTGACGATAGTCCAGTTCCACTTGAAAGTCTTGTGTAACAAGTGACATATGTGTTTGGAATTCTTTGCAAAGAAAAAGATTAATGTGATAAGTCCCCATAAAGAAAATCAATTTTTTAGTGGTAGAATAATATAAATATGGAGAATTAGGTTTATGAAATCCTCATGGTATGAATGAGTCAGGGTATCATGAACCTAATTTTAATGACCTTCGAATTGTCATTGTCTGGAAAGTACAATGAGTCATTACAGGTCCATATGTGACTTCCCCGAGGTGCCAAAGGAGGAAAATAAATGCTGAAGGATTTCAAATTATGTGGGGGAGGATTTACCCATTAATGTCTAAAAAAACCCAAAAAAACATTAACTAACATCTCACTATAGGATGCATGGAATAAACTAAGACATTTCAAATAATTTCCTTTAAAACAACTAACCATTGTATGCTACTGTAGAAGTCATTAAAAAATAAATGTAAAAATTGTAAATGCAAAGAATAATCTCCAAGACGACGAAAAGACACCATGATCCAACATAACCAAGAAAATCAATGTATCATGACATAGTTTTAAAGTAGGGTGATACTTTACCTATTTTCATTTCCCAGAAGGTAGCATCTGCAAAAGCACCAAAGTTCCAATGAAGGGAAGAGTATATAACTTAGTCGGTTTTCCCATTGACTTCCATTCTCATGCCACTAGGATAGAATGGGTATCAAATTATATAAAAAAGGTTATTCAAAAAAATTTATGAAAACAGTTTACAAACAAATATAAACAAATTTGAAAACCAATTATAACAAAGTGAAAAAGGTAAATGAAAATAATTTTATGAAAGTTATTTTCCATAAATAACTAATCAAATATTATAAAAAAATTCTGATTATTATTTTTGAATACCCATTCTATAGTTATCAACAAATTCACACATGCATTCTTCATTTGAAAATTCCATACTCATGAGTGGTACCTTTTCCAATTACTTTGTGTCCCATTAACACATGCCCCCGATCTAGGGATACGTACCTTGTACCCAAATGGTACTCATACCTTACTCAGGCCCTGTTAATCATGAACTCATGCCAACACCATGTATGCCAAATAAATCTATTACCAAAATACACCACTTCAATAAATCTGAACCCTTATTTGAAACCAATGTACAACCAATTTCAATGAAACATTTCATTTCAATAAAACATTCATTTTTTTTGAAAACATATAATCCAATAATTTTTCCAAAAATTACATAAAATTTTCATTTTAAAATATCTATTTTAAAATTAAGAATAAAATCACTTTGCACATAAACCAAATTTTCCTAAATTCACAAACTGTCACTCAGGAAGGTTTCCATCAAGTGTTCAACAATCAAGTCACATAAAATTTGAAAAAATACATTCAATTGAAAACATTTCAGCCAGTTCCACTATGGTAAGTTGAGAATGAAGCCACCCACCACAACGGTTTTGATGCAAAATGACATCGGCTGAAGAGTGCTTAAAAACCGTGTTGATTCTTCAAAGAAGCGGACATAGATATATTCTCCTATCAACACCAATGCCAACTATCAACTTATTTTGAAAAAAACCTAGTTCTACTAATACCATGAATTTTTCTTAGAACCAAGATAATAATAGATGTATATCTAAGAGAACACTTACTCAAAGAGATGTACTGAAGATGCAGCGAAGTACCAATGCCGATCAGATCAATTTGAAAGAATGGGTGGCCCTAAAAATCACCTAAGGACAGTATAGGGTCAAAAGATGAGAGGTATGGAAAGAATAGACAAAGAAAAACTGGCCAACACATGACATTAATATGGGTGCAGTTGGATCATGACATGTACCCCATGATCACGATGTGAAGGCCATGGTGGATAAGTTCATAGAAAAACCCATCGCTGTAGGTAAAAAAAGTATTTAAACACCACAAAACATGTACCCTAGGTACATGATGTTTACCAGCTCACGATGTGACCCCCCACTTTACAACATGAATATGTCCCCAAGTTCACGTCGTGTTCTTCAGTTACATA
Source organism: Viscum album (assembly GCA_963277665.1). NCBI lineage: Eukaryota > Viridiplantae > Streptophyta > Magnoliopsida > Santalales > Viscaceae > Viscum > Viscum album. The sequence continues at coordinate 71,513,694 of OY728141.1, read as the reverse complement.
GCATGTACCTATCCTGAATCATATAGTGAACCATATAAAATTATTTTTTAAGGATTTTTAAATGAATGGGGACTTAGAAAAGGTGAAAAAAATACTCAGTAAGGGTAATAAGAGGCCAAAATCAAGAAACCAGGGGTACTAAATTCTCCCCACCATTGGTCTTTCTTTCCTTTGAATATAGAAAACCCTCACTAACTTCAATTATTTCCATCCGTTACTCTTTCATTTCCATATCACGTTCCCATGTCTCTTCCATAATATGACCGTGCTTCCATAATACCTACACTATATCAATGCTTTTTCCATCAAATAATTTCTCTAATCTACCAAAAATCTGTTCTGGGAAATATACCAATGAAGCATCCGACTCTATGTCAATAGGATGCCATCTAACCACACCGTTAGAATCAGACTAAAACTTTTTCAACTGGGATACATGTTACACAAAATACACCTAACTGAACTGTGGTGGTAATAGAAATTGATATTCCACCTCTCCGACCCATTCTGGTATCTCAAAAGGTTCTATGTATCAAAGATACATCTTTCCCTACTTCCCAAAGCGATGATGTCAATGCCTTGGATATATTCTTCAAGAAGTCATGATCACCCAAAAAAATTTCAAAAAACTTTGATGGTGATCTGAATAGGATTTCTGGAAACTCCGAGCCATCTCTATCCTGTTTTTAATAAACTGGATCGTCTCTGTTGTTTGTTGGACAACACTCAACCCAACAACTGAAGTCTCACTCATTTACACCCAACACAGCGGAGAATGACAATGACACCGATAAATGCTTCCAACAGAGCCATATGTATTGAGGGCTGATAGATTTTATTATATGAGAACTCAAATAAGGTCAAGGGCTCTTCCCCTGAGACACCAATATCTATTACATAAGCTCAAAAATTGTCTTCCAATGTCTGTATATTTTTATTAGATTGGCCGTCTGTCTGAGGATAATTTTTCGTGATCATAGTCAAACGAGTCCCAAGGGATTTCTGTAAGGATTTCTAGAAACGATATGTGAATCTTGGATCTCTATCTAACACGATTGAAACCAGTATTCCATGCCTCTTCACCACTTCTTTGATATAAATTTCGTACAAATTGTCCACCATATGATTTTCACGAATAGGGATAAAATGTGCCGACATGGAAATATGATACACTATCAACCATATTGTATTGTGTTTTCAAACCATTATTGTGTGACCTAAAAAAAATCCATCGATATCTTCTCCCATTTCCACTATGGGATAGGAAAGGACTGAAATATACCCTCTAGTCTCTAATGCAATGATTTAACCTACTGACAAATTAAGCATCGCAAGACGAACACAGAAAACCATCTTTTTTAGGATGCTCCATTAAAAGTGATCCATCAATTCCTTATAAATAGTGTGTGTACCTGGATGTACATACCATATAAAATGGTGGTAAGCATGAAGGAATTGTTCCTGAAAATATATAGGTACACCCATGCAATCTTTAAAATAGAGAACTAAACCTCCAACAAGTGTATAGCCTTCAATAATCTCCCCACTATTGAGTTTTGAAATTATAACCAGACATTCTGCACCCGATGTATCTGGAAAATTGACCATATTTACCAAATCATGAACAATATTAGGTGAAAATAAATCCACAAAATCACCTCAGTCTTCACATTCTACAAGATTGTTGGCTATGACCGACATAAACTACTATTCAACTGAAACTTGTTTCACAAAATGCTCGAATGGACCGAAGGCCATCTTTTTTATTGATTTTTGATAACCCCCCTTCAAGGGGAGAGGGGGAACCCTTACAAGGCCCGTAGGATTAGAGATTAAAAGTCCCATAGGGTTATGAGATTACATGACCCAAAGGTCTTAATGAATTTAACTGAACTATCTACAAGGAACTACCCCTCCCTTGCATCTGCGTCATGTTAGTAGCTCTCCACCTTTGCATGGCTGTATGGATAGGCTTTCCATGAAAGCACATGATACTACTGATGGTATAGACATACCCTCTAATTATGATAATTCCTTCTGGCCCTGCTCTCGTGAGTGCACCTGATCTGAGTCCTCTAATGGGATGCTCCTTTTTTGCAGTGTGTGTGGAGAAAATACATGTTTCCCGAAGGCCTTGAGGTGGCCCAAGGGCCTTAAAGGTGGGCCGAAACCCCTACTGACCCAAAATCCAGGGTGTCCCAAAATCCTTAAGGACTCCAAGCCCAAACTGGTGGCCCAAAGTTAATAGTTCCTGCTGCTACAGTACTGAACAGTACCTGCTACATTAACTGCTACAATGCCTACTACAGTACCACACAGTACACAGTTCTGCTACAGTACCTGTACAATGTATAGTACTACTACATTTCCTTCTACAATCCCTGTTACAGTACTGCTACAGTGAATGCTACAATCCCTGCTAGAGTACTACTACAGTTCCTACTACAACACCGATGGAAATATTCCTCTACCTAGTTTTGAAACTGGGTCTTATGGATGCACTTTAGGATACCTCACCAACTGGGCTGAGGCTCATGTTCCTTGTTTCACCAACTGAGCATATGAATTGCTTCTCCACGAATCTTCCACCAAATTCCCTTTTCCCACTATATAAATCCTATTAATGTCAAACATCTAAAGAAAATCCATCCCTCTACATTTCCTCAGATTCAAATCTCGTTGTGAGAAATTATGTTTCAATATTTTATGATCCATAAACACAGTGAATTTCTCACCAAATAGATAATGAATCCATGTTTTCAAAACATGGATGACTACAGCTAACTACAAATCTTGTGTTGGGTAATTCTTCTCATAAACCTTCAATGACCATGAAACACAAAAAACCACATGGTCTCTTTTCCTGAGAAAACATCCCAACCCTGATCCCGAAGCATCACAGTACACAACATACCCCTGTCATGATTCAAGAAAAATATAGATAGGTGCTGATGTAAGAAAAACTTTGAGTTCCTAGAAAGACTTATAACATTACTATGTCCATTGGAATAGAGTATTCATCATTTTTAGAGATGTCAATGGTGAATCTAGTCAAGATAAGTCACAGAAAACCCATCGAAAGTAGCCATATAGAAAACAAAAAATCATATATCAATGTAATTTTTCAGTGGTTTCCACGATATAATAGCATCTATCATTTTAGGATCTACTTAAACACCTTTTTCAGAAACCACGTGGCCATGAAAGAGTACCTCCTGTATCCAAAAATCATACATATAGAATTTGGAATATAAAAGGTGATATCTCAAGATTTGTAACAATTTTTATAGGTTTTCATCATGGTCATCCCTTGTCTATGAATACATCAACATGTCATCTAGAAAAACCACTACAAAAGTGTTCAGATATCACTAGAATATTTGATTCATCAAATACATTGTGACTGCTGGTGCCTTTTTTATTCCGAAAGGCAGTACTATATATTCATAGTGGCCATATCTTCTTTTGAAAACTACCTTCAGAATAACTTCCATTCAAACATTCAATTGGTAATATCTTGATCGCAAGTAAATCTTAGAGAACCACTAATCTCCCCACAATTGGTAAAACATGCCATCAATGTGTGGAAGTGGGTTCAAATGTTTTATCATAACTTGGTTAAGCATACAATAACCAACACATAGGAAAATAGTTCCATCTTCTTTCTTCCAGAACAAGAATGATGCTTCCCAAAGTGACATACTTGGGAAAATGAAACCCTTTATTTCCAACTCCTCTAACTACAAATTCAATTCCATTATCTATATTGATTCCATTCTATAATATGGAAAGAAATTAGTAATAGTCCTCAGAAGGAGATCAATCGTAAAATCCACTTCCCTTATGAGTGGTAACACTGAGATGTTCCTGGGAAAGAAATTAAGAAATTTATCTACAACTACTAGAAAAATGCCTTCCTTGATCTATTAAATTGATTCCAATATAAATACTGCTAACTGATAAAATATCATTCCCACCCTTGGTACCAACAAGCTACATTCACTTTTCTTTACCATAATATCTCCCCTCAAGAGATTCTTGATTCCATCCTCAATCATGAAACTATCTATTCTCATATAACAGTCGATGTGATCCAGGATCATTTTCAACCAATCCATACCTAGTATTACGTCATATATATACATGTACAACACTGAGAAGTCCCATTACAGCTTAGCTCCATCAGCAATTATAGCGCATGCTCTACAAAAAAGTCTTGACATTAACTTTCCAGGAAAGGAGTTTGCAATTTAAAAATAAAGGGAATAATTTCCAACTTCAAACATATCAAATCATCATCATGAGATGCAATTAAAGAATGCGATTCCCTAGTATAAAAGATAACTTACACAAGGGTAGAATTCATAACAATCATACTTTTCACCGTAGATGGTCCTACCTGATCATCGACAATCATCTTCTCATCTTAATACAATTGCTTTGTTGGATCATTTTTCCCCCTATTGAATTGCTGATTATGCCTTGGTTGAGGAGTCATGGTATTTCTAGTATCACTATGGCATTCTCTACCCCGCTAATGAGAATTATTATACTTTCCTCACCCTATCGAAGTATATGATTCTTGCGATTCCTGAGAAGTATGTCACAAACCAGACATTATAGCACTGAGACAATAACACCAAAGATGCCCCATCTTCAAATAGTTATGGAATCTTCTAGGTTGTTTCATACACTTACTCTTAATGTGATCAAGAAAACCACATTGATAACAACATACTTTTCTCTTTGGTCATGGAGGAAGGTTCACCGATCTATCCTTATGATTCTAATTTCTACTTCGACCATAGAAATATGTGTCTGTTTTAAATTTTCTACAAGTATTTGAGTTCCCACCATTCCCTGTTGGTATCATCATACCCCCTCTAATCTTGATATATCACTAATATCCATATTTTCTATACTAAAAGTCTCTATATAATTAGTAATATATATCATTGAAATCTTCATTTGAATCTCATTCCTTAGTCCTGATTCAAAGATGAGTGCCTACATTGATTCACATACCGCAACTTTTGGTGAAAAATTCATTAAATTAATTAATTTATCCACATATTCTGTGACATAGAGATTATCATTCTTCAAGCAAAAAATTATATCTTTTTCTATATTTTGAAGGTATAATATTTTATTACACAATTTCTCAAAATAATTCCATGTAAGGTCTTCATCCAATTTTTCTGACACGACTAAATTCCACCACTGGCATGAAAATAATCTATCATATAAGTTACTATCTTGAATTTTAGCTATGATTTGGTTCCAATGAAATCAAAGATATGATATATCCTACTTAGCGACACCTCCTCTTTTTTAAGGTTCAACATCACCCCAAACGTTAGATGGATTCTTCTTCATGAACTGGATGGTATGGGCCACATGCCTTGGATCATTCTTCCAGTTTCATGTATCCATAACTTGAAATGCCTGTACAATACTTTGATCTAGCTCTTGGTTCACCTATGGTTTAGGAGGAACAAAATAATTTTTATTTTCTTTGGGTCGGTTCCTATGATGCCTACCGGGTGCCATTTTCTAAATAAACGACAAACTCTGTAGGTCACACTCTCTAGTAACATATGGCATTGAATTTAAAATTCTATCACACTAACTATCTGAACACTGTTTTCCAAATTTTTTTTTCCATGATCAACAATTTTTGAAAACTTTAAAATAGAGTTTGGGAAATTAAACCATTTCAAAATACTATAAGTATTTCCTTTTTAAAATCCTTTATTTGAAAAACAATTTCATACGTTTTCAAAAATCAACAATTTTTTCATAACATGAATCGTTACCTAAAATGATGTATGCAATATTAGTGGGAATTCATTCCTCTAAAATGCATAATCATGCTTGTCTCATTTTCTAAACCAATAAAAATGAGTGTTCAATTTTTTATAAGTGTCTCCAGACACTTATGTACCCAAATCCCTGGTAACATGATTTTCAACATAAAAGGGTTAGATATATCATTTTATGATACAAAATTCAGGTTCTAATAATCCTACTCCTCTCTAATATGGAAACACAAGGAATAAACAAGAAAGAATTAATACTCTAAGAAGATGAAAACCGATTACTACTTGTTAGGAATGGACCGAAGAAGCTGATACCATTTGTAATGACCCACTAATTCTCATTGGATTGAGAGTACAATGAGTCATTACTAGGCCTTAAGAGACTTCCCCAAGGCACCAAAGGCTGACAATAAATGCCATAGGTTTTCAATGTAAGTGTGGGATGCTTTATCATTTAATGTCTAAAAACAACCACCTGACAAACCATCCACAAATAGCTCACTATATGTTGCCTAAAATAAAATGAAACATTCCAATAATTATCTTTAAAATAACCAAACAAGGAATAGTATAGTGGAAGAAAAACCAACATCAAAATGAACAGCTGAAAGACAGTGAATAAACTCCATGATGACAACAAGACTCCATACTCTTTGAGCTCTATGATACAACATCACCAAGTTGTCTAAAGTTTCATGAAATGGTGCCTAATAAGGGAGATACTTTACGTTTCGCCAAGTACCAAAAGGTTAAATCTGGAAAACCACCAATGTACCAAAGTAAGGATGAGTATATAACTCCATTGGTTTTCCCAATGACTTCCCTTATCACGATAGTAGGATTGAATGATTAACAGATTATATAAAAAATTTTATATAATTGTTTATACCAAAATAGTTTATAATCAAATATAAACATGTTCTAAATCCAATTATAACCAAGTGAAATCAAAAGTAAATAAAAATAATTTTTAGTACGTTATTTTCCAGAAATAACTAATAAAATCTTATAAATAAATTCTGATTATTATTTTGGAATACCCATTCCATAGTTTATAACACACCCACACATGAATGCTTCGTTCGACAGTTCCATACTCACGAGTGGTCGATTTTACAATTACATTGTGTCCCACTAACACCCACCCCTAATCCAGGGTCACTTACAGTGTACGCCAATTGTTCTCATCCCTTATCCGGGGCCTGTTAAGCATGATCTAACACCAAAAACATATATTCCAAACATTTCTGTTACCAAAAATATCCACTTCATAAAAACATAAATTTTATTGAAAACCTAATAACTACCAATTTCATAGAAACATTTCGTTGACATAAAACATTCCCTTTTATCAAAAAGATCTAATCCAATTCATCTAACAACATTCTAGAAAAAAATACCAATTTAAAAATCTATATTTAAAAAGTAAGAACACAACCAATTTGCACGTTAACCCAATTTTTCATATTTCACAAACCGTCACTCAAGAATGTTTCCAACAAGTGTTAAAAAATAAATTCACAATAAATTGATCACAACACATTCAATTGAAATAATTTTAATTAGATATACTAAGAGGATTTAATAGTGAAGAAACCTACCTAAAAGTCTTTGAGAAAAAATGATAATAACAGATGAATTCTTACAAAATCCAGGTTTATTCTTCAAAGAATCATCGTCAGATATCTTCTCCTATCAATAACAAAGACAAAAAGAAACTTAATTTTCAATGAAAAACCTATATCTACCCATAATGTCCATATAACATAGATCCAAGAAGAGAAGAGAAGTATATCTATGAGAAACCCTACTCAAAGACACATACCGCAGATGTAACAAAAGACCAAAGCTGATCAGATTGATCTAAAAGAAGGGGTGCCTCCTAAAACATCCAAGGGAGATTCTAGGGCCGAAAATGGAGAGGTTTGAGAAGAATAGACCCTGTGAAACTATAGAACACGTGACATTAATCTAGGCACATGCTAACTCATGATGTGTACCCCCTAGTCAGGACGAGAAGGCCATGCTGGATAAGTATGCCGAAAACCCATCGCCATAGGTTAAAAAAATATTTAAACCCTAAAACGACATGTACTTTAGGTAAACGATGTGTACTAGATAAAAACATGACCCCCACTTCATGAATTGAATCCTCCCCAATGTATACATCATGAACTTCTGGTACACCACATGTACCTATCCTGAAACCTACAGTATACCCTAGAAAACTATTTATATAGATTTTTAACTGAAAGGGGAGTTATAAAAGTTGGAAAACATACCCATTAAAGGTAAAATGATGTCAAAAACTAGAAACCATAGGTAATACACTAATTACCTCAAATTATATAACAAGATTATCCTCTACTTATTTGCCTCTAAATATTTTATGCATTTTGTTCAGGTGAGACGAAGAGAGTGTGGGATATCTAAGGAATAGAAAATTAGATCAAGACCATATTGTATTCAGTGCCTCAATACTAGGAGAAGATTATAAGTCCCTCCAAATTTTTTATGGGTTATGACTCAAGAAACATGTCAACGGTAATCATCCCACTCAATTAGATGATTAGGAACATTCCACCAAAGTAGTCCAATGGGAACTATCAGACTAAATGGTCCAACAAGAACCATACTTCCAAATTATTTAATGGGAACTGCCACAGAAAACATGTCAAATGATATCATCCCATAAAATGGGATACTCTAGGGATGAATTTCACAAGTTCCCCTAATTTAATGATATTTGGGAAATAAAAATTTGTACATGGGAAGAAGAGTCGTATGAGAATGGTGCCTTTGTTTTAATCAACTTGGAATTAGTCGAGTCTAAAGAAATTTCCTTGTCTTAAAGAGTGTATTCTTGATTGAGATGATGAAACACTAGTAAAAACATATATGTATTTACAAGATTTCTTGTATTTTAATCTTTTCATTTGTAAAATATATCCTTGTGATATCCCGCATTCCCTTAAAGAATGCTTCCTCAAACCTATTAATTTTTTTAAAACAAGGGTGATAGAGTATTAACCTAGTGTCATTAAAATATGTAGTCAATAGGATCTTCAATAGTACCCACACCATATTTTACTCCAATTTAACTTTATAATGAAAAGAGTGCCCGCATTATTATATATATCAATTCCATTAATGATTAAAAATCTAACTCTAGTAAATAAAATATCACCATGTTGTAGTGATAAATTGAAAATATAACAAGTGTAATTATATAGTTTTTGAGGATATTTTACATACAATGAAATTTCAATGACCTGATATAGAGGTCTTCTATTCAGTGAAGTACCGTATCCCTTAGGTTTGAGAGAATTTAAAATATTTTTTACCCCTCATTCAATGAATTCTAGAAATCAACCTCACAAATCACCCTGAATAACTTAATATATTCAAAGTTATCTAATCATAGTGTATCACCATTGATGTTCCATAAATCAATATATTGCACATACATACCTATAATAATTATGGTTTAGGAACCAAAAACAAGATATAAAACTCATCCATGTTCCCATGATGATAAAAACATAAGTGTAACATAGGGGAAACGTTATTGTCATATTTTATTCAATGGATGAAAAGAGATTATATATTCCATAAAGGTAGATATTGTTTTTTATTTATTCAAAATTTCCATTGAAAATATATTAATTGAGATAAAAACGATCAGGAGACCAAGATAGGCATATTGGAGAGGCCATCCAAATTACATCACTTACCACTGATTTCTTGGGAATAAAATAAAGATATGTTTCATAATTATGAATTGGATTGAAAAAGATAAAGATGTGGGAATAATAGAGCCAGTGGCATAGAAATATCTACTTTGGTTATTTTAAAACCCTAAATATAGTAAAAATTTATATGAATGAATTAGGTTCTCCCATATATAAAAAATATATTGGATAAGGTATATCAATTTTATGTATAATTATATGGTTACATATTTCACCTATTTAATAGAGAACAAATTTATTGGGATTGAAAAGATCAATAGTCTCTATAATAAACATATAAAATATCATCACTATTATTTTCCCAATCAACACATTTTTACAAAAAAATAGAAATATTTTTTTCATTTAATTATATATTCTATAAGTAGAAATGAATGTTATTTACTAAATTATATAATCATGAGATGAAAAAATATGTAAAAATACAATGATCTCTCATAAATTACTCATGCATGATATACCACATTAGTGGAATGAATCCTGGGATACATGGATTTAAAATACCAAATATACCTTCCTTACAATATAATATTAATACAAATTTTCATAGTCATATCTAAAAGATACTAAACTACACAATGTAACATAATAATATAGTCAAATGAAATGGCATAATCCATGTCAATTCCACATGACTTTCACTACTCAGATTTTATCCTTGTCCAATGAAATTAAACTATATGATAGATGATCATTTTATATTACCATAAATTCCATATATGTTTGAGATAAATTTATATTGAAGGTTTCGAATGACTGGGTTTGTAGATTCATGATATGTTTTATTAAAAAAACATTGTTGTATGAAAATGATATCACACATTATCCATGAACTAAACACTTATTCATGGTTGGGTTCCTTACTTCACATTCTAGGACACTTATCCATTTTATTTCCAATTCAATTCACATGATCTAGATATGCATGGAGATTAAAATCCCTCCTTTTGAAACTACACATGGCTTGATTACTACCATCATAGGATATATTGTGACTTGTAAGAAACCTACCTCTAGTATATCCACTAAATTCTATTACTATAATCATCTAATCTATATAATGTTAAAATATAATACCATTAATGGTCATGGTTTCATGACATAAGAAGAAACATCCACCATCGATCGATGATACTTGAACATAAAAATAAATTTACCAATCCCAAACTATATAACCTTAAACTCTATAGAAATAGGATTAAATCATGATTGAATTTACACTATCCAACGATACACTCTATTTTTTTGATACAACATGATTATTAGGAAAAATTAATTCCATTAGATTCACACTAGACTAGTCCCCTCATATTTATGTGTTTACTTAAAGTGGTCGATGTTACAGTCCGACTATAGAACATCCTTCTATATTATTAACTATTGCATGATTCATGTCATTTTATAATCACCCTTATTTTATAAAACCAAACTTGATTTCATTGATATTATTGTTTTTGGTTTATTTTATCAATTAAAAATATTGAGAGGAATTATAATTATAATTAAGAAGACCAAATTCCCAGCTCTATGACGTTACACTATATATCACAAAACCACTATTTAGTAATTTAAACTGATTAGAAATATGTATCCTTGTATGAATTAAAAATAAAATAAATATATGACCTTATTGAATGAAATTAATCAACAAAAAATATATCCCATCGTGAATGTCCATAATATAATTAGAGCTATCCACTCCATGAGACCAACCTTTCTTACAAATAAACTAGATCTATGTTAGAATTCCGATCATACTATTCATTATATATATATATATGATTTAAAAAAATATTCACATAATATAGAATAAATTCATAGTTCTTTGAGAATCACATTAATTGTGGCGTTTCCCATAATCGACTCTATTCTATAGACTATGTTTAAAAATTAACGATCATACTCTTTTCCATTATTGTGTTTGGATTTCACATCATCCAAACAGGATCCCTCAATAGACTTTCATTGAAATATGGAAAAATATTTATCTATAACATGATATAGATCTAAAAAAATTTGATAAAATATTTTTCGTAGTCATATTACCTTATATAGTGTGACACATAAGTTAAATATTCAATACTCTAAACTATACAACAAGATGCCATAGTCAAAAGATCATACACTACAAGACATGTTGCCCATAAAGAATCACCATGAAATAATTGGTCAATCTTGTATGAACTTAAAGTTATGAAAAGGTTAAACCATAGATACTCTAAATCAACGAAAAAGATATACAATATTCGAAATACTTTTGGATATCACCGATTTCACCAAAGATACTTCATACTTTTGAATTCTATTTCATTATCACCAAAAAAAATTTGATGACATAATCCTCTTAGGTTTATCGTTCATATAAATTCGAAAAAAGTGTCATTGATTGATCCAAACAAACCCCTCAATGAATGGTGAAAAAATTATACCACTAAGTATCCCCTTGAGGATGTTTTGGGCTTGGTGAAAAAGGACCCCCTTAATACCATGTGTCATTCCCTCATGTATTGACACTTGTTTATATATTAATATAGGATAAACTACTCCCACCATTAATCATTTAGTCATCTCTTAAGATATAACTGTAATAGATGATTTAAATTATTTATTTTATTTGTGATCAAATTGATTAAAAATATCTCATTATATCATGTTCTTATGAATTATAAAGAATATTATGGAGTCTTTGAGTCACATTTCCATACAGTAATTAACAATTCATACAATGATTTATGACCTTAAAATATGAGGATGCAAATTCTACCCAACAAGACATTAAAATATTCAGTGTGATCTATCTTGTGAGACCTAAAAATGATTGGATTCATTTATTCCATATGATTGAGAATAAAAATTACTCTCTCATATTTATTTTCTCTATCTACCTAGAAGTTAATTTAATTTGTTTGGGTATTTAATTTATTTCGATATACTAGCCAACACTAATTTAACAGTTCTATTTACATATAGCTAAAATTTCACCTCTTATGTAATATAAAAATGGATTGATTCCCATACGATGAGAAACATAGTAATTATGAGGTCACTTATATAAGACCCAAAAACAAATTAATCTAATATTTTTCATCTATAAATGTATAGGATCTCATTCATACCAGGTATTTCTATATTTGACTCTACAGTGAGATGATATATTTTCTAAAAATGTTCTCATCTTATGAACCAATACTATATATCATATGAGTCTATGTCACATGAAGTTTGATTGCATGACTCGTTGATTATTATCACATGTCCTTAAAATCCTTAAAGACACCTATTTGATGCTACCCAACATCACTTAAAGAGAGTTAGATCCCTATATGGGTGTTTAGAATATGGATTCTATATCTAATCTAATTAAAATATGAAACAAACTACTATTATGGAATCTTGATGTATCCAATTTGGAATATGAGAAATGGATTTTCTCATGGTTACAATACCATATAATGATACCAATTCCCCTTAATTGTATATGAGATAGATTTATAAAAAGTTTTTTTTATCGAACTATGTGAATCTTGATTCCTATTTCTAAATGACCTGTACTGATTTTTGGATCTACTATCCTAATGCTAACTGTAAATTTCAATAACTATATCCACCTCTTATTTTTAGTATTTGGGACACCTAATTTAGATTATCTTTTCTCAAGAAACCAAAATTTAGATTAATCTATCATTGTGACACCCTATTATTTTAGTAAGATATATTATTTAGATAAACACTTTTTGAATAACTTGTATCACATATAACACCAAACTAAAATGAACCGTGATATATTAATAAGATAAAACTACAGGTAATAAATATAACCTCTCTAACATCACTATTTAATAAGTGGGTATAAATAATGTGACAAAAATATGAAATAAATATATATTGGGGAAGAAATGGATGTAGGAAATAATAGTTTTCCTTACAAGGGTGAATTTTATAAGTACATAAAGGGAGTATAATCTCTTTTATTTTCTTTAGACCATGACCAAGATGAGAATTAAAAAGTATGAATTTATTGAAACCATTTGTGGGAGAAGTGAAAAAAATGTCTAATTCCATATAACGTCCATGCTAGCTGAATCACCACCTATGAAATCCACTATAGCTTATCTATTCCCTATATTATACATGGATGACTTGAGGGGTTTTGTAGATAGAATCATGAATTATATAAACATGAAATTATTAATGTATTATATGTTCTTGTTATTTGAAAACATTAAACAATAAATTTTAAAATAAAATTTTAAAGATGAATTTAATAAATATTTGTTGATTAATTCCTAATAAATAATAAACCAAATTTAAAAATTAATAATAAAATATTTTGACATTTCAATGTCCTATATTTCAATTTTTTTATATTTCTATACTATTTTTTTATTTTTTATTCATAAACTAAATTATTTTAATGTCGTTGATTTTAATGAAATATATTTTATATATATATATATACATAAAATTAACACCCATTTAATGATTTATACATTGAAATTTACATACAAAATTCACTTTATGTTTAAAAAATAAATTTTATAAAAAATATTTTCTCGTGGTAGGAATTACTATATTAAAATTAAATTTAATTAATTTTTGAAATTTAATAAATTAAAATAGATTTCATGTTTTGAATAATAATTTTAATATTAAATAAAAATTTTAATTTTAATTTTTTCATAAAAATTACATACCAAGGTAAAATTTACTCAGCATGGTAAAAGGTAAAATTGGTTTAAATATTAAAACCGGCCGTAAATTCTAAAAATATCACAAAAAGTCATAAAAAATAGTGGATGTGGGATTTATCCACCATATTATAAATAATCACCAATGATTTTCAATAATCGTCCCATTTTCTATAAATATGAAATTTAATTTTATATTATGAAATTTCTATTAAAAAAATGCCACCTCTCTAACATATACAAGGTATCCACAACCAATCAACATCCCCTCAAATAAAAGGATTCCAATATCTTCCAAAATATTGTAAAAACTATCCCAAAACCACTTTAAAAAGAACTATAGGCTCTTGTATCACTAAAATGAAAATATAAGAAGGATTAAAGAGTTTTCTAATGGAGAATATAATATGATGGGTTGATATTTTTAAGAAAGTTATTTTATATTTTTTTCTTTAATTTCATCAGAAAAAAATTATAATCCTTCCAATATAATAAAATCAATATCATTTTTAGAAATAAATTATTTTATGTGAACGTAATAACCCTTATTTAAATTCATCCTAATTATTATAGAATAAAATCATTATCCGTGTTATGACCAGATTACCACCTCCGTGAATCATGTATTTCATTTTCATCAAAACCATATTTTTATTTATAAAACTATACTCAATAAATAGAAATTATATTTATGGAATTATTAATATTATTTAAAAACAATTTTGTATCTTAATAATAATATTAACAATCTATGGTTATAAGATATTTAACTACCTGAAAACATATTTTTGAGACACTTTTCATAATTTGAATCTATTTTTGAAAAATTACTGAATTGTTAATATTTTTTATAATATAATAATAAAAAATATTTAAATCTAAAATTTTTGTGATAATTAAACTTTTTATTAATTTTTTGACTATGGATAACATGCTAAATTAGTTTTGGAGGAATTAAATGAGAAACCCAAGATGGCCGTTGAGTGAAAAACCTACAGATTAAATGAATCACATATGAGTATAAGTGGACCCTAAAAAATAAAATATAAAAGTAAAATGATAAAAATCAAGTATTTTAAAAAATTTATTTATTTATTTGGGATATTATATTCATGCATAGATGGATTTGAGACTTAGGTTAAATTGTTTGAGTATCAATTTTAATTCTTTCTGTAATGATTCTTATTAACTCCAATTACCTTTTATTTTGTGTAAATACAACATTATTGAAAAATAATAACATAAATTATTTTTTTCAGTTGGGTTTTTTCACATTTATTGATGATTTTTGTTTTCCTTATACTTCAATTAATACATTACATAAGAGGTAGGGGTTTTCATTATCTTAATTTACCTTAATTATGTTATAATATTTTTTCATGAACTTAAACATTAAATGTTTGGTTCATTACACAATATTATTGTGTTATATCAGATAAAATATCTATTTTTTTGGATTATAAAAGTATTATTGACAATTCCACTCAATTTGAATTATAATTTCACTGAACAACTTTTTGTATATGGACTAGAAATTATCTTTACCTTGAAGTAAAAAAAGAATTTTACTTCATATTCCTATTCATTATATTATTAAAAGAATATTATTATATATACTTATATGATTTATTATGATTATTTTTCATTTAAATTTATCTTATTTTTCATGTTTTTAAAATAATGTTTTTTAAATTTTCCCAAAATGTAATTTTTAACTTTTATTATGTAATTGTAAAAAAAACTTTTTTAACATTTACTAATTGAAAAATTTTACCAATTTTTATATCCTTTTTAATTAATGAATGTTACTCCCTATATTTTCATCTATTTTCATTGAAAACATTCTCCCTACTATTCTATAATATTTTTATTTAAAAATAAATGTTATTTTCTAAGAAGGATAAATAAATGGATTTATTTCAACATATCAAATTTTTACACTCAACAATTAATATTTTTAATTTCATTTATCTTAATGGTTTTAATATTTATAATTATTTTAAAAAAGTATTTATAATGTCTAATTTTCACCCATTAATATGGAATTCTAAAACCGGCTTCATTTTCTTAATCCATGTTACAAAATCATTTTGAAAATATTTTAATAATTTTAATTCTATATCCCTATAAAACTATAAAATATCTTTCTCCTTTGGAGTTATGTTTCATGTATTATCCTATAAATAGGGTTATGAATTTATATCCTCCCCCAATACTTTTTTTCCAAGGGTTATATTCTCTATTACTCAATAGATCTTTATTTATATTATTTTCCCCTTTAGGTAAATATTCTTTATTTTCATGGATATATTCTATATCATATTCACTATTTCAATATTGTTTTTCTATAATAAAATTAAATTAAAATTTTTCCATTAAGTAATTACGATGTTAAATTTCATGTATCATACACAACACAAAACTAAAATAAACAACAATATGTTTTATCATTTAATATAAACATTATTACATTATGAGATTAAAATCTGAAATACCATTAAATAAATAATAAAATGTGTAAAACCTAAAATAAATAAAAATTTAGTCAACAATATTTATTCTAATTTATTGACTATTATTATTATTATTATTTTAAATATTAATTTTATGTCATAAAAAACAAATGGATTGAATAAATTTTATGGATAGAAGATAAATTATTAAATTCCATAGTATGTGATTAAAAATATATATTGTCAATAATTTATATTTTATAGAGAATTTTTAAACACAAATTATGTATTCATATCATAAAAAATTAATTTAAAAAATCTTAAATGATTATTATAAGAAAATGTTTCAACTTAAAACCAAAATAACACTCACATAATTAGTAATTTATATGAAATAATATTATAAAAACTTAAAATATTAAATGTTATTTATTCAAAAATATACTATTCATTATATTTTATATTTTAATCAAAAAGATAAGTTCATAATTTTTTTTATTTAAATTAGAAAAAATTAAATTATTTTTTATTCATAATTTCAACATTATCTTTAGAAATATTTTTCCAATTTTCTAAAAATAATTATTTTTAGGCGAATAAAAAAGAATAATTTTTTTAAAATACAATAACTTTTATGAAATTTTCTTGATACAAGAATGAATTAGAAACTTATGAATCCAATTTCACAATGTAATATATATAAATTAGTATTTATATAAAACATTGAAAAATAATATTTTGAATAAAAAACCTATTATTGACATTTTGGACCCTAATTTATATTTTATTTTGTTGAAAACAATTTATTGTTCATTCCCTTAAATGATTCATTCACAATATTCTTATTAGTTTTGTATGGTTTTAAGTAAAAACACCATTAATTAATCATAAACTAAAAACTATTATCTGTATTATTTTTATTTAAAATAATTTAATTAAATAAGTATTTTTATGCAATAAAATTCATTTAAAAAAACAGTATTACTTTATGCATACATTGATTATAGAATATTTTTATCACCTTTAGAAGAGGAATTATGTATAATGGATTTCATATTATTAATTAGAGTTATAAATTTTATCTAAAAGGTCAAATATATATATTTTTAAAATAATTTACTTAGGTAAAAATTAATCACAATAGAAATGGCTAAAATGAAGTAAACGTGTTCAATCAAGGGGTAAAGTCTAAATAATAGCATAAAATAAAATCTTTAAATTTATGGAAAATGGATTAAATGGACTTAAATTATCTTATACTTCATAGTTATTAATTTTTTAACCCCTTTACTAGAATATGACTACACTTTTAATATTGAGAAATTAATATGTACAAAAATTAAATCCCTCTCAATTATAAAAGGACCAGTTCACTACCCCACTTCTCCACACACCTAAACCATATCTTATCATAAAAGATCTGAATTTTTTAATCCCACACACTTTGTCACTTCCTATAGGTTTTAATCCCATTAAAATAACACATTCTAAAAACATAATCTAGTTAATAAAGAATTTTTCCCGTGGAGTAAAGAAAGAACTCATTATCGTGACATTTTGTTTATATTGTATTTATTCTTATTCTATTCCCACAAAATATATTACCATAAAACGAATATATTGACCAAATTATCACTATTATTCTGAATTTTATTTATGTTCATTGAATAATCAATATCAATCATCCGCCTATTAATTGGTATCATGAAATGTATATGATGTTAAGGTTTCATTACCACCTCCATAGGAAAAATATTTCACTTCCAATCCCAAACATATATGATTGGTTATAAAATTTTATTTAGTAAATAAATATGATATTTATGATATGATTAATTTTATTTTAAAATTTATTATTGATTCTATTAATAATTTTAAAAATAAATGTTATTTATAAATATAACTGTGTAAAATTATCAAAAAAGGTAACTTATTAATTTGAATATATTTTCAAACCTGGCTGATTTACATTTACCACTATAATTTTATATAATATATTGAAATTAAATTATATAAATCATGAAACTATTTTTTAACTCCCTTCAATACAATCGATACATCGAATAATTTTTGGAGGAATTGACTGAACAAACACAAGTGTTTTATAATACAAAAAACTATTGAATAAAAGAATTAAATATGCAATATGGAATTTAAAAGTGGAATATACAGTAAAATATTTAAAAATATTGTATTTATTAATCTTAATTTGGATTTTCAGGAGGCCAAATGCACACATTATTGATTGAAGACATTATGAAAGGGATCTTGGTCTCAGTGTTTATTATATTTTACATGCTTCTTATTATCCACCAATTTAATTATATATATTGTATAATAAGTGTTATTTAAAAATTATATCTTAATTCATTTATTAAACTTGTTATTTTTCACTTGAGTTTAATCTCACCTTCTTTCCATTCCCCTAAATTCATAAATTACATAACCCATGATAGATATTATTATCTTATTTAATTTCACCATGTTAAAACCTATACTCTTGAACATGAACTGTATATTCTTGGATTCTTTAATCTTACTATATTCCATGATTCATTTCTAGTGTTTAAGAGACATATAGATAATTCACCTCCATGTGATTCATAATTTAACCAAATTATATCTTGTATATGGACCCCAACATATATATTCTCTAAAAATGAGAATTATTCTACTTCACATCAAAATTTATTATATTATTATAAGAATAATATAATTCGTAATATAGTTTGTAATTAAGTCCATTTTCTATTGAATTTGAATTTCATAAGTGAGGATTTTAAAGAATAATTAATCTTTTTTCTACAAGATTCATTTCTTACTTTTTTGACATAAAATTATAAAAGGAAATATCTTCATTAACATTTAGCACATGAAGAACCTTTTTACTATTAATAATCAATTTTTTCAATAAATATTCTTCTCAATGTTTCAATGGTTTTTTGAATGCGAATTAGATATTTTTTATACACATGTTACATAATCATTATGAATGTAATTTTTATAATATAACATCTATTTCCCTCTAATACACTAAAATATCAATCACATTCAGTGTAATTTTTCATTTATTACAATCAAAATTATTTTAGGAAGTTAAATTTCATATCTCACCTCATTCGTAAGGGTGATGTTCTCTATTACTCATTATCATCTTCTTGACTATATTTTATTCTTCATGTCTATATTATTTACATTCATGGATATATTCTATATGGAATTCAAAACTAATATATTGTTTTGTATATTATATTATTTACCATATACCCATTACTATATATACTGGTAGCTTAACTAGTTCATAACATGAATGTTATTACATTTATTAGCTAGGAAAATGTTGATAATCCATATACTTGTTATTTAAAAATAGATTATTATTTCTGACTTTGTAATGATATTTATGTATTTTATTTTTTATTGATTCCTTTATAAAATTAATGTGTTATACTTATTTACTAATGGGTGGATTGTGAAATAATATTTCCCCTTGTTTCATTGGTAGGTCTCATGGGGCATACTAGCTAAGTGTTAAATGTAAAATTTATTAATTTATGTATTATGTCTTGGAATAAGGCCATGAAAATATGTTTATGATATTTAAAATTATTTTTTCAAATACTATAAAATCAAGTAATATCCATAGGATTATTTACCTTTTTGGTATTAACTATTGATATATTACTTTCTCAGGTTAGTTTTCATATGAGTATTTTTCATTATTATTTAATCTTGTCATATTATTCATGTGGTGTTTATTAAATGATAACAAATGTTTTACACTACCACTGAATAAGAGTTTTATCACACTGTTATTATATTTATACTTTCCTAAGGTATAAAGAATATTATTTAATAAAAAAAATTCAATATGAGTGTCATGTGTCGATAATTTGGTTGGAGATATAAAATAAATATTATTAAATATCATGTCTTTCATTTGTTGTAAACATTCCCATTTTATAGAAATGTTATGGGTTTTATTACTCAATGACTTTTTTATAAAATTTTAAAACTAAAAACCTCAATGATCATTGTTTTATAAGGGACTCAATATATGTTGTTGATATTGTAGATATTGAAGGTTAATATTGGGATTATCATCAGTTGGTATCAATGAAAGTATGTGAAGAATTTTTATTTTAGAAACATATACTATTTTGTAGGTCTAGGGTATAAATATAAACAAATTTAACTTCAAATGAATATGATATGCTAAAATTACACTATACATGATGTACATGTATCCTGATTCCTACTATTTCCACGTATATAGTGATTATTAGATCTATTATCTTAGTAATAACCCAAAAACTCAAAACCCTATCTTCTTCTTGATTTTCATTCCCTAATTCACATTAGGTTTCCCTATATGGGTCAAACATTGAGAATAACCCTTTTTTATTTTAATGCATGAGCCCAATGTTTGAAAATACTTAAACATAATGGTTTATTTTATATAACCCTAAACTAAAAGGCATCTGATTCATTGTCACATGATGTTAAAATTCATTTCATTTAGTCCATATCATAAGAATATTAACTTATTAATGTATACTTTTTAACCTGACACAAACTTCTAACATGAGTGCCAAATCCATATATGTGTAGTCAAAATTAGGTCCTTATCCCTGAAACTATTATATCATGAATAATCTACAATCATGGAATCCCATTTTCTTATCCTGGGTATAATTCATGAATCATTTCGTAGTTTCAATTATATAATAGAATAAAAAATTCCCCCTCAAAGAATATAAGATATAACTAATAATGTGTACATTTTAAGTAGAAATGTTTGGATTTATTCTCAGTACCTCATGATAAATAGTGATTCTTGGATCTCCTATCCTAGGCCTAATTAAAGAATTATAATATATCCTTAGGTCAATATTTCTGAAACATAAAATTGTGTGAACCTATATTTGGGACCACACAAACACACACATACATATTAATATGAATTCATAATTGATGTTGGGTGGGGCTTGACCATTAATCCATAGATTTTGCCTCAAATTTTGATCATATTTGTATATCCTCATATTTCAGGAACCATTAATTGAAGTTGTATGTCATTAATCATTAACCCACAATAATCCAAATTACAAGATGACAAATTGTAAATAAAAAGCGATAGAAAGGGTTTTTAGGTTGAAAATACCTTAAGATAGGATTAAGATACATTAATGTCTCCACTCTCTATTTGATTACCACTCATCAATTAGGAAAATTTTATACAAAAAATTGAGTAATGTACACAATTTGTTGATGAGACACCTAACCATAAAAAAAGAAAATATTTTCTCGATGGACCCCCTGGTCTAGAAAATGGATAGAACAGATATTCCCCACCCTCTATACGTTATATGAATCTATAAAATTTGTAAAATTTTCATCATGAAAATATTATTTCTAAACATTGAGATGAACACTCCATTAATAAATTTCAACTAACAAATTTCCTATTATATTCCTTTACCCTAATAACGTATTCAATATATGGTGGAATAACTATTAGGGTACTCAACACCTTCTGGAATATCCTATTATTCCTAAAACTACATAATTACATTAATTTATAAATCATCAAAAAACCAATTCAATGTGTTGAGATACTCTTATCAGAATCTCATATCCTTGAGTGGATCATTCATCTTAGTCCATCATTAATAGTAATATTGATTACATGTATCACTAAATTTTCATGAACCCCACTATTAATTTATGAGGAACAAAAAAGTTAATTTTTTCTCACAACATAACCCATAGGGGATTTTTTTCTATTAGAGTACATGCCCCTTAACCATATGTGTCATTCCATGACAGTGTGACATTTGTTTCTTAATCAATAGTGGCCAACTTGCTCCCACTAGTGTCTATTTCTTATTTAATCAAACATTATTATGTTATTATTTTCCTTTTTTATAAGACTCAAATTATATTTGATTCCACAACATTTGATGTTACATATTAAATCACTGTACCCACATTAAATTAATGATAGTAACATCATTTTCTTGTGATCATTAATATATGTGTTTGTACTATAAGTGTTGTTCTAATTTCCTCAATTCCGGATACTCCCTGTTGAAATCATGAAATATTTGTTTGATATTATCATTTAATAAAATTTATATTTACCACATTTCCCATGTACCATGACCATAAACTTAACAACCCAATGGTGTGAGAAATAGGACCTTAAAAATATATAATCCCCACCCATGACACTCTTTATACTAGTACTAGTCCCTCTCTTAATGTCGAGAATATCATGACATTTCTATATAGTCTCTCTTACTCTCTCATGAAATATATATGAAAATAAATATTAATATTCCTTGTCCAAATAATTATGACATTAAACTATATGATCTATTCCTTAGGGATATCAACATTAATATCATTATTATTATATTCTCATAATAATTGAATCTCACTTGTTAGAATTCATAATTTTTTGATTAAAGCTACCCAACCATAAATGTTAACTATAATGGTTTAACTAATATGAACATAAGATAGGCATGTAAGGAGACATTGTTCTCATCAATTTTAAAACTCACTAATAGAATCATGTGAAAAAATTTATTTAACACTAACTATGAGTTTCACCTTTAATAATGTTGAAAACATTTCAAGAATTAAAAAATTGTATAAATCTTGTTAGGTGAAAAACCAAAAATTTGTGGCATGAGAGAAATCCATGTTATGACCGATGAAACACTACATCCCAAACATAGAAAAGAGTTAGTGTAAATACTAAAATATAAATATCTCATAAGGATAACCATTCAGCCTAAAAAATTTGATATATGGTTAATCGATCCTTCGATGAAGGTAAATGTTAAAGAACCCCTCTGTTTCTTGTATATATTATTTGGTATAACAAGTATGAGGGTAAAAGTCAAACCATATTACCATAAAATATAAAATGGAATGGTCCATCTTTGATGACATGAAAGTAAATAGTGAGGAATATTTTATATGAACTAATTCACCAATTTATGGTCATGATCTCTGTAAGGATTCAACAGTTATTGTTGGGTCATACCAAAATTTCATTATTAGAAAAAACCATTATGTTTTTCACTTGTACATGAATCTTATATGTACATAGTCCCCTCTCAAGAACTACATGTGTCTTGATTATTATTATTTTAGTATATATAGTATTATTCAATTCACATTCATAGAACTAAATACGAATTCCAATTTTATTATATTATAGTCATCATCATATTTATTTTTCATACAAATTCTAGATAGATTTTCCACAATTAATCCATGATAGGATGAAAAAATCTATGAGATTAGATCCTCCATTTGGAAAAAACTACTCCACTAATGAGTTTTTTGGATAATCCCACCAAATCATTTTGTGATTTGAAAAATTTCCCAATATTTTTTAGTCCAAATAAATTCAATTCTAAATGTGTTATTTTATTAGCACTGATTTTTCACAAACTATTATATTCTAGTCATGATACATTCCATGATTCTATTAGATAGGTCATGTTTAATGAGTATGTAATATCAATTCCTAATGAATAAGATAAGAGGGTATCAATTTCACCATTTATTTCTTTTACAAAGGCTTGGATACTAAACAACGTTACCCAATAATGTAACATGGTGGTGATACCTTATAATTGGGTGTTTTACATTGATTTTACCTATTATGGATTTCATGTAGTGTAGACATAAAAAAACATTTTAAAGGACTCATTGGAACATTTGGGCTATTCAAAACACCTGTTACTAGGGAAACCCATAGCCAAATATGTAGTTTTTTGTATAAGATTTAATTTTTATTATCATGGAATAAAAACTAACTCCCTGAACAAAATTATGTATATTTTCAGTTAGAAGAGATTTTACATTGTTCTAGATAATTAACTAGTATCATAATACATGGTGTACATAACATTGTTCTTCCACCCATGTTAGAGAGCCTCTGCATCTTCCATATAGATACATCAAATATAGAATCATTTTCCCATATCTATTTTCTCAACTATAACATCCATCCCCACCTTATTGGAATGAGAGTGTGGTAAGATGATACTCGACCTTATGGTATGTCTCAAAGGCTCCAAAAGATATAAATACATCCCTAGGAATTCAAGGGAAATTTTTCTAATAAATTTCCATTTGAAATAAAATCATTCAACCAAATGGGTCAATACAAATAATAAATACATGATTTATTATAACAATGTTAAAAAAGATAACTAAACCAAGTGAACAATACATGAAAAACCCAAAAATCTAAATCAGTGCACCAAGAGGAAGACTAAACTATAAAAACCAAATATGCAATGAAACAATATGACAACTCCACACCATGATCCATGCTACAATCCCCACAATACCTCCCAAGAACCATGATGGGCTACTGAGATGCATTAAATTTATATGTGTCTCAGAGTAAAAAATCTAAAAAAGAACTAAAGTAACTATGAAGGGGGTGAGTAAAAATACTCAGTAGTTTTTCCATAAATGACATCACTACACACAACACTGGGTTATAACACCTTAGGACATCTTATATAATTTTTTATAGAAATTCATTATGATAGTTAAATAATTAACAATAATCCAAACCCATCATTAACATTAGAAAATTAACCAAATGGATAAAAATTCAAGGAAAACAATGAAAAGTGTCATTACTTATATCACATTTCCATAAACCACTTGAAATTTCATGGCCAATTGCATATCCCAATCACATTCCCATGTTTCAAAGACACAGACACACACGAGCATGGTGTTACCATTGACGGTGGATCTTCATGTCCACAACCATCCAATTTTTATTGTGTTATATCACCCCCACTTCCTCTTTGATGGTGGTATTTCACACCCAATATCCATACATTCCTAACCTTGATTAACCTCATAATCCAAACCACGTGTAAACAACGTCCATCAAGACAAAACCCAAGTCAATACAAAATATCCAATCCCAAAATTCTCTTATGAAAATCATCATTTATGGAAAATCTCAATTAAACACAAGAAAGCCACATATAATTTCAATAAAACAACCATTTTTATTGAAAACCATTTTTTCAACTCATTTTCTAAAAATCCACTAGTATTAGGATTTTAAAATTATCATTTTAAAATCCAACATCAGGAACATTATAAGCCAATTATCCATTTTTACCAAATTCACAAAACATGCTAAAATTTTTGTCAAAAAAGCATCAAACATCAAAAAAACGATTAATATTAAGATAAAACCATAAATTTGAAATAAAATGATTCTTGTTCTATCAAAATTATGATGAGAGTGAAGCCACCTACTTTAGGGTTCTGGAAAAATCGACCAACGCACAACCGGACAACAAATCTGGGTGAAACTTCCAAGAAAATGCCTTAGATCTCATAAACAATCCAAAGTTATTAAATTTATGAAAAAACCCTATATATACATGTTATTGGTGTAGATATATTAAAATAAGATATTGGAAGAACTAGATCTAATAGAAACCGAGAAAACAATAAGAGAGAAGACATAACAGTGGAGAATCACATTTAAGTCACCAAGAAAAACCTATGAAATTCCACTAAGATGAGTGGGAGAGGTTACCTAACCCAATAAGAGAGTAAGTACCGAATGAGGATCAAGTGTTTGGATGTTTGGGATGTTTTAGGTTAAATATAGAGAGACCAATTTTTAAAAAAGCAAAATTTTAATGTTGGGCATGGTTAGCTCACACGATTAGACAAACCATGTGCTAACCATGATCCAGATACTATCAAAAGGGTACCCAACATGGTTTCTTAAAAAAATTCAACAAAATGTGTACTAACCATGTGAATACCACTACCTTAAATTTCACATTTACCTAGGGGGTTCTGAATTGTTTCACTTCACCTTGCTCAAAACGTGCGCCCTTAGAAAAGCTCAAAAACCATTCCAAAACCTTCCCAACCCCTCCCAAAAATTACATAACTACTTTAATTACTTAAAAATTCATCAAAAAAGAAAAAATAAATTAAAATGGGGGTACTAAATTCTACCCACCATAGTATATTCCATCCTTGGAAAGTAGAGAACCATCACTTTTCCGAAAGAGTTTGGGAAAATGTTCGACCTTCTCTTTCTCCCATTCCAATGTATTCTTCTGGATCTGACCATGCCAAAACAAAACCTAAACTAACATGATGATTTTACATGAAATAAATTATATTTACTATCCACAATCCGCACAAGCATGGTCTCTAATGAAGAATCTGAATCTACCTCACCCTGATCCCAATGAATCTCAAATTCATGATCTAGATGATACATTTCCAAATATGTCCCATGAAACACATAGTGAACAACATTAAACCATGGTGGAAAATCCAACTGATATCCAACCTAACCAATCTTCTTCAATATATCCAAATTTCCAATACACCTTGAAGATACCTTTCCCTGGTTTCCAAACCGATGATTTCCCTCTCTTGGAGGGATTCTAAAAAACCTTATTACTTAACCCGAAATACATTGTACATTAATAATTTTAATCATACAATTTGTTATAACTCTACACCATCTCAATTTTCTTCCTAGTATATATAATATTCTCTATTTTCTCTTCAATAAGAATTGATCCAACCAACGTATTCTCAGCAGTTTCTACCCAACATAGTGGAGACCAAAATAGTCACTGATACAATGCTTCAAAAAGAGCCATATATATAGATTCCTAATGACAAAAATTTGTTATAAAATTACAATAATGAAATTCTCTCCTCCCATGAGCCATCAAAATACATTACACAAGCTTGAAACATATCTTCTAATGTTTTTATGGTCCTATACGATTTCCCATCCATATGTGGATGATATGCTATACTCATAATCAACTACATCACAAGGGATTTATGTAAAGATTTCCAAAAAAAGACGCAAACCCCATATCTATATATGATAAAATTGATATTTCTACACGGTACCTCTTTATAACCTCTGAGATATTGATTTGGGAAAAATCCTCCACCATATGGGATTTATGAATATTGATGACATGGGATGAATTTTTGAGACAATACAGAGTCACCCGTAGGGATTCATTCTTTGTGACCGTTCTTCAGAGACATATAAAAAAATAAATTAATATCTTCTAAAGTTTTAAAATCCAAGATAGGTAAAGACTGCAATATTTTTTCTTATCACTGATGCTTTTCATTGACATGCTTACAGGTAAGGAATATTGATACAAACTCAGACACATTTCTTTTTTTACCTTCCCTCCAAAATAGTGCTTTTAAAAAATTGTACATTTGTTTAATTCTTAGATGTAATGACCATGGGGAATAATTTTAAGAACTAATATGTTTCTCTTGATAAAAAATCGGTAAAACCATCTCATTCTATAATCACAACACAAAATTCCCATACAATTTCTATCCCCAAATGGTATCCCCCCATAGAGGTTCGAGATCATAGCCACACACTAATAATAAGATATATGTGCCTTATTAACAAAAAAAAAAGTATGAGACATTTGAGACCAAAAAGAAATTGGGTACATCACCCTAATATTCACATAACAACCACATTTTGTCTATAACAAACATCAACAACCCTTGATCTGATTCCTGTTTCACCACCTGAGCATATGAATTTCTACTTAATACATATGCCACCTAATTTCTCATAGCTATTTTATATATCAAGTTAAATTAGAACATCTAGATATATTACATCCATATCATTTACCTCAAATTAAAATGTCTTAGTGAGAATATATGATTCCAAATCTTATGATCAGTATACACCGTGAATTTCTCACTATAGAGATAATGACACAACATTTTCAAAACATGAAAAACTACTACCAAATAAAAATCATGTTTTGGGTATTTCTAATTATGAAACCTCATCTAACTTGATCCATATGTAACCACATGATCCCTTTGCATTAGAACACAACCCAAACCTGATCCTGATGCATTGCAATACACCACATACAATTTCCCTAGTTCTGAAAAAACAATGATTGGTGCAGAAGAAAGATGTCCTTTATGATCTACAAAATATCTATGGCACTACTCATTCTTCTAGAATGAGACATTGTTTATTGTCAAAGCATTCATCAGTAAAGCTAATTACCTACCAAAATAGACCATGTGGGCTATGTATTACAAAACATTCTTCGGTGATTTGCAAGATATTAAAAACACTTTCATTTTTGGATCCACTAGAACACACCTTTTTGAAAAAACATTAATGAGGAAGAAGACATCTTATATGCAAAAGTCACTGTTTTTTAGTTCTTTATACAACTGATGGTCTCACAAGATTCCAAAATATATTACAAGGTTATGAACATGTTCCAACCTTGTCCATGAATACACAAGTATATCATCGATAAATACCACCATGGAAGCACCCAATATCTAGGAAATTTTCGATGAATCAATTCAATGAACACAACTAGTGAATTAATAAGAACAAAGGTAATAACCACATACTCATAATGTCCATATCTAATTCTGAATGTTGTTTTGGGAATATCCTTTTTCTGCACCCACAACTGATGGAATCCTTATTAAAAATCAATATTGGGAACAATTTCAATACCCTAAACTGACCAAACATGTCATCTATGCGTGGAAGTGGATATATTTTCATTATAATAACATGGTTAATCTTAAAATAATCAACACACATCCAAATAGTTCCATGAACCTTTTTATAAAATAGACCAGGTTCAACCCATAGAGACGTTCTAGTCTGGATGAACCCTTTGTGTTCAAACTCTTCCAAATGCACTTTAAATTCCCGAATTCTTAGGGGGACGTCCTGTAATATAGAAGTGTGATAGGACTGGGACATAAAAGTAAATAAATCATAAACTACACTTCTCTCATGGGTGGGAACCCTGAGAATTTTTCTGGAGAAAAATCCATAAAATGATCAACCATTGCCTGGAGACTACTTCTCCCAACATGTTCCAAAAATTCCAAAGGAAATTTTTCTAACTGATACGAGATATTCCCAAATATTGGTGCTAACAAATCTATTGCCCCTGCCTTCACATTTTTCTATCCTCTAAAGAGATGCTTGAAATCATTACCTATAATAAAAGTAACCATTCTCACATAATAGTTGATGTGGGCCTTAAACATTGTCATCTAATCTATACCATGGATTATATAATATGCCTTTATATCATGCACTGGGAAGTCCTACATCAAATAAATATCTTCAAAAATAAAAATACATCTCTACATAAGAAGAATATATACTATCATTGACATATGGGAGTTTGATGTTTTAAAACATAAGACATAATTTCCCTAGTTAATCTAAGAAAATCAAAAGAACGATAAGTAATGAATGAATGAGAAACACCCATATCAACCAACACTTAAATAAGGGTACTATTCAAAATAATCATACCTTTCACCTTGGATGATCTTGAATGATCATCCATCATAGACTGATTAGCTCCAAACAGCTGTTGGCTTTCCACAATCTTCTCTTTACTAACTTGTTGAAACGTTCCTTGATGAGGAGTCCTGGTACTCTGAAAATCACCATGAATAAATCATCTCCGCTAATGAGGGGTATGCTACTACCCTCAACTCATGAAGGTATAGGATGTCTGAAACCCTTTATGAGTGTTACAAACACCAAAACATAGAGAATAATGAAAATAACACTAAATATTCCCCATCAGATTACAGTTATGACATGGTGATGGTTTTTCCATGCCATGCCTCTTTATGTGGCCTGTAGAACCACACTAAAAACATCTTGGAATATTCTAAGGTTCCGGAGAAAGGTTTTCAGATACTTATTCTATATTCTGAGCTCTACACCCACCATCGAAATAAGTGTCCCTCCTCAACTTAATCCCCACATTATAGTTCCCATTATTACCCATGGGTACCGACATGATTCCCTCACCAAATCAGATTGAATATATCCCTTTAATCCACTGATTCAATATGTACCATTTATATATAATCACTTATACATAGAACCAAAATTTTAGATTGAATATCTTTCCTCAAGACGGTTACATAGATTTATGCCTTAAATGACACACTAGCCACCATCTAATGTGAAAAACATAGTAAGTTCATAAACATGTCTGAAAATTCCATCACTGGATGGTTTTATTATTTTAGGATGAATAAATATATTGTATGCTAAATTTAGAAAGTATGCGGGTTGAATTGTTTTTTAGATAATTCCTCAAAACCCTCACATTTCATATCATGGTTTGTTCTATCCTAGACCGCTATCTCCCACCCCTAACATGAATGATCTTCTAACATCTACGTTTATAATGTGAATTTTAACTCTACTGTTTTTTTCAAGGAAACCAAATATCTGACTCATCATGTTCAACCAATATTTTTCGCTTTCCAGCTCTGAATAACTCCCAAAAGTGGGATGATTCAATTTTTGGAATTGAACCGAGTGATCCATATGTCTCAGATAATCACTTCTACTTCCACATTCCACAACATGGAATGATTACACTATACTCTTCAATACTTGTTGGTTAACATGGGCCTTAGGGGAAAAAACATATTCAACAACATCATCCAGTTGGTCTCAATAACATATACTTTGTTCCATTTCTATCAACACATGTTTCAACAAAATTTTCAATCCCTAGAAATTGAATGTATAAAATTCCAAATTAGAGAATATTCTAGCTATCATAAGAATACATTCCAAAATTTTCTTTTTATCATGTTCAACCATTTTGAAATGTCAATAATGTTTTTAAAATAGAACCATTTTCAAAATACCAATACCATTATATTCTCAGAACCTCACATTTCAAAAACATTTCCATTTTTTCGAAAGTGAACTCAATCATATCACAACATAAATCATTATGACCAATTAAATATGCAATCCTATCAGGATGAAATTTATACCATGAAATCTATGCTCTTCTCATTGTCTACACCCACAAAAAATGAGATCACACATCAATAAGTGTCTCCTAAAAACCTATGTACACAAATCCCTAGTAAATTGACATCCAACATATAATGGTTATCTACGTCATTTTATGCCATATATTTCACCTTCCGACAATCCTATGCCTCGCTACCATCCAAACTAATGATGTAACCAATGAAGAATGGAAAATCCAAGAACAACAATCAATACTGAGGAACCAAATAAACTAGTATGTCAAGGACTGAAAAAGATGATACCACTTGTAACATCCTACCCAACTCATTGGCTTGTGAGGGCAGTAAGATGAAAATCCGCTTTAGGTGATGTCACCAGGTGCCAAAGCACTGAAATAAACACAAAGGGCTTTAAGGACAATTGTGTAACAATTTTCCAATTGAGTTGAAAACACCCAACAAAATGTTCGAATAACCAAAATAAATACATGATGCATGATAACAATGTTCCAAAAGTAAAAAATACCGAAAGGCCAATACAAACAAACCAAAATAACACAAATCAGAGCACCGAGAAGATGACTAATCAATAAACCCAAAGAGGTAATGAATGATCTCCATGGAACCATGCCATGTTTCATGCTCGACGCACCAAATTAACTCCAATGCATCATGATGTACCCAAAATGAAATTAGATTATTTACTTTTACCTATGTCCTAGAGTACAACATCTGAAAAAGAACCAACGTTCCAATGAAGGGGGTGAGTAATAATACTCAGTAGGTTTTCCACGAATGGATTCCCTACACTTTACAGTAGGATACAACACAATATCACAATTTATTATAAATAGTTTATATAAATCCATTACGATGGTTTAATGATTAAAAATAATTGAAACCCATCATTAGCATAATAAAGTCGCCCAAATGAACACAAATTTGAGGAAAGAAACCAAACTTGTAATTTAAAATTTCACATTTACAAAAACCATTCCAACTTGAATGGATGCACGAATATCCCAACCACATTTCCATGTTTCAAATGCACAACCGATATCGATGTTACCATTTATGGTGGAACATCACATCCACACTCGTCAAAATTTTATTGTGTTACTTCCCTCCTACATCCCATTTATGGTGGCTCTTCATGCCCACTTTCAATCATTTACATACCGTGAATATCCGCATAAGCCAAACCACATTTCAACAACATCCATGAAGTCCCAACACATGTCAATTCACAATTTCCAAACAATAAAATTCTTTATGAAAATAAACATTTTTGGGAAACCCCCCATAAACACATCCATACAGCATATCATTTCAATAAAAAAAACATTTTTATTGAAAAAATTTTCACAACTCATTTTTCTAAAATCATCTATGCCAATGATTTGAAAATTAGAATTTTAAAATCCAATATCAATCACATTGCACAACAATAACCCAATTTGCCCAAATTCACAAAAAATCATAAAATAGGTGTCAAACAATATTTGAAAATAGAAAACTAATTAATATGAATAAAGAACCATAAATTTGAAATTAAATAGTTTTTTATATAAAAATGAAAATGAGAGTGAATCCTCATTCATTAGGTTTCTTATGAAATTGATCAATGCCCAACCGCACCAAAAAATCCAGGTGAAACATCAAAGAAAATGCTTTAGATCCCTTTTCCAATCACCAAAAAGACCAACATTAAACATTTTACGAAAAAATAAACCCAGATATACATGTGATGGGTTTAGATCTAGAAATATGATATAGAGGGAGAACTAAATATAATAGAATCCCTAAAAACACCATGATTGGAGAATTATTGGAGGAGAATTGCCTTCAAAGCACCATGAAAACCCCTAGAATAATTTCCAATGTGAGTGGGAGAGGTTCCCTAACCCATTAAAAGAGTAAATT
This sequence comes from Viscum album, assembly GCA_963277665.1. Lineage (NCBI taxonomy): Eukaryota > Viridiplantae > Streptophyta > Magnoliopsida > Santalales > Viscaceae > Viscum > Viscum album. The sequence continues at coordinate 71,480,164 of OY728141.1, read as the reverse complement.
CCATGTGTGGATAGAGAGGAATTATTTTTGGGTTTTTTAGGTTTAATCCAATGTGACCAGTTTTTAAAAATCCCATTTTGAATGCTGCACAAGAATAGCAGGAACGGTTAGACAAAAAGTGTGATAAACATGATCCTACTACTATACCAAGGGTTCCTTGAATTGTTTACTCACATGGTTAGAAAAAATATGTGAAAAATATGTGAATTTAATTATCTCACATTGCACGATTAACTGGGAGGTTTTCACGGGTTCACCTAACCATTCTGAAACCTTACACCCTTAAAAAATCCCCAAAACCATTACAAAACTGTCCAAAACTCTCTAAAACATTATCCAAACACATTACCTACATAAAAAGTAATAAAAAAGGATCACATATCTGATATTTTTTTACTACATCAACCCCATGTTCTCAACCTATCATGCTCAGCTGTGAGAACCCAATGAAACTCACAAAGGTACAATCGTGTGAAGGAATAAACATGTTATACTCTCTTTATCAGGATAATTTTGTAAAATTTTACATGTTCTTTGTTTCATTAAACTAGGTCCCCATTTTTTCAAACAAATAAACCCATTATTATTCTATTTTACACCTTTTAATATAAATAAGTATTCAATACTCCCATCACTATGGTCTCTATTTTCCCCTCTAGGTAGATTACTAGCCATGACACCTAAAGTAATTAACTAAAATAATGGAATTTTTATTCATCTAAAGAAAAAAATACCATTAGGGTTCACTCTTCAACTAGTTCATTTATACTTGGGAGAACCCAATGCCTCCATGAAGCATGAAACTAGGGTGAAACATTATTAAGTTTCCTAGGGGAACTTTATACTTCGGTGAAAACATTTTACATACTCCCAAAATAGGGTTTCAACATCACCCTTCCCCTATATAGGATGATGAACCAAACCTTATCCCAATAAAACACTAGGGAAAATAACCATCCCTTCACCCAACCAATCATTACGGTAAGGTTGTTCCCATTCTCCTAGACCAAGACTAGGGTAAACTGCCAACCCTTAAACTAGAATTAATCTTTGGATAAACACAGATCCTATATCCATATTAAGGTGTAACATAATATAATTTAGAATTTCAGGGGAAAATCATCCACCTAACCCTCGGTTTGGGAGAACACATAATAGGTAATAACCGATTTTAGTTCCAATAATAGGGAGCCAGTAGTTTTAGTTTCTTTAAGAGCGAACCTCTTCAGCCATAATTCAAATAATGGAGCATTCATTCATCCACATATCCTATATAGGTACCCAATTATAAATTACAGATTAAAACCCATATATTCACTTGACCTAGGTATGCACACTTGAATGAACCCCTTTGATCATGAATTCTAGTGATAAAAGGTGTCATCCATGTATTCTTCCAGAACCAATAGAAATGTTTGTATAAAAATGATAATGTATTCCACTGATAATTAATGAACATATCATGAGGGAACTATTAATACATACCATGGTCCCAAAATCAAATCTTGTTTTCTAATGTGTTGACCTTTAAAACATGATTCTCATTAATGTGTAATTCATTCTTGGGACTCCAAATTAGGTGTAAGCCGTGAGTATATTTTTCTTTATTATTTAACTATCTTGAATCATGAAGAGTTGGGTAGAAACTGAAAAGAATCTAAATAGGTTTAATCCCAAACCATTATGTCTAATTTTTAGATATCATAAGACATGCGAAACAATAAAGAGAAATGATGTTCAATTCTGACTCAGTCTCTTTTATTCACCACTTTTATGGAAGACATGACCTACAAGATTCTCCTACAAGATATAAGAATCAACTATACATTATGATATCAAGATACCATCTATATGGATAATCCATCTGGGTATCCCATTTCTAAGCCCCATCAAATGTCTTACTATCACCCCATTTATCATTCATGTATTCTTAATGGGAATACTTCTAGGTTTAAGCACAAATCCTTTTGACCTTCACATGAGTCACTATCTAGGTCAGGTACCTCAGGGATGCTTTTGTGAAATACCCACATATGCTTTATTATTAACCCAATTACAACACAAACATCCTCACTAGTTAAAGTTAATGATAAGGTGTATTCAAAGAATAATTCCATAAAATATTGATTTGAAATTTGACTAGAATAGATTCATGTTTACCATGATAAATAAAATTCCACCCTGAGGACAAATTACAATATCCCAAAACAAACCTTCTCTCCTATGTGAAGATAATAAGATAAACTAATTTACCTAAATATCTTTTTTTGAGATACTCATCCACAATTACTCATATTATTCGATTTTGGATACTTCACAAGGTTTCTTATGTGCCTTGAGTTGACATATTACTCTTGGTTTTATCTTATATGGGCCTATTACTAGATTAAAACCCAAAAATATCTTAACATTCCATGTTACTACCCAACATCATAATACATTAGTGAATATTGTATGTATTCTACCATCATTATCATATTTTCACCCCTATTATAGAAAAAATGTTAGATAAGGTTCCCCTATTAGGTGTAATACCTAACCATACCATCATAAGTTTAATTACTAATATATTTGACATAAAATAAAGTTATTAATATTTATAATTCCCATAGAAACCATTATAAGAAACATTTAATCCAAATGTACACTCTATATGACATTATACATCAATAACATGCTAATGTTTTCATTAAATTAAAAGGAACAACATGTTTCATATAACCTGGCCATAAAATTTAATACATTCCCCATTACGGAAGAAATAACCATGAGGGTTCTCATTTACCTTATGAGGATACATAAAAATTCCCAATCATGGACTCGGTCCAACATCACAACACCTACACCCTCCCATGTTGTATAAAAAACACATAGTTCCCTTCAACATGTCTTTAAAACAAATCTATTTAAATTAATAAAATAAATATTGATAATATTTGATACCTATATACGAAAATGTAAACGCATGGCTTCAATAATATTATTGGAAAAGTGTTAATCATTACAAAAATATCATTTTATAAGGATGTACAAAAATTAGATACATATCCAATAGTGTATTATAACAAGTATAAATCACACCTTAAATTGTGTCATGGGATTGACCAATCATTCTATCAACCAATTTTAATTGTTATGTGTAACTATTAATATCCTACAAACATCCTACTTTTAAAAATTAGGCTCTTGATTAACCAAAAGACCAAGGTATTGGAATCCATAAACAATTACTATTTTTTTATTTTTAACAGGAGAAAATTTTACTAAGATCCTACTTAGTTGAAAAGGAATAGATATTTTTATTACTGACTCAGAAATAATGTTTCCTCTAATACCCTCACACTTCACGTGGGTTTGGTTTTAGACAAAAAGTATATGCTTTTTTTAGTTTTACATGTCAATTTTCCTTGAAACTAAATGGCTTTGGATCCATTCCATCACCCAACCCAGTTCAAGTTTAGACCATATGCCCTAGCTAGCCCATGGAAAGAACCAAAGTGAACTCTAAACCCCTAATGGCTGTAGAAATGTTTTTGACAATAAATAATTACATTTTAATTTTTTTGTCCACAATAATGAATCATATCAATACATTAAATATATTAAAGAAAAATAACATGATAATAAAAGTTAAAAAATTGAAGAAAAAGAGTATAATGGAATAAATGTTCCCATACCAAACCAGTAAACACAAATAGTTATGACCAACAACAACCCATATCTATGTGATATTATGACCAACATCCCACTATGTCACCACCAAACACCCAAACCCCACTATAAATGATACCCACAACCTCCATAAAACACCTACAATTAATTTAGGTCATATAAATCAAGATCTGTATACACCCAAACTTATTTGAACTGTGTGAGAAAAATGATCCTAGTAATATCTCACAAAGTGTTTCACAATAAGTAATTAATAAATAAAAAATTTATTCTATTTTATGGAACAATAATTCAGTGAAATCTTGATTAACATTATTTCTAGTAATACATGGAAATAAACACCCTTTATAGTTATTTATAATGCATTGATAAAAAAATCATTTTCAAAGAATTTACAAACAAATAAATTTCCAAAAAATAACTATAGTCAGTAGTCCTTGGTTAGGTTTTTTGGGGTTATCTTGGATCCTCAAACCATAAATTTTAAAGGACTAAGTGTGTAAAAATCATCAGAATATTAAGCCAGGGATGAGTGAACACCCCTTTAAGTAAACCCCCTATCTTAAAAAATTGATTTATATTTGTAGGATAAATACATTTGTAAGATTACACATAAAATCCTAGCCTAGTTGTCCAAAATCAACCTCCCTATAAAGGAAAATTGGTTCCCATATTCTATATCACATTCATAGAAGATTCCATTTTTATTGTTCAAACTATTTCAAGGTATATCCCACATAAATAGACACACTACCAAAATCCCCCCTAAAATAAACATTGGAAAAAAATTCCATTAACAACACTAAAGGGGAAATCCATTTTACAAACGAATTCCAAAAGATTCATTATAGAAATTAGAAATCAAGATGTTAAATAATTTAGAATACCAATTTATTATGATAAGGAAAGAATTATTAATAAAACAAAGTCTTTTCATGAATCAAAAAACCTCAAAAATAGTAATTTACAACATCCCAAAATTATCTACTATCCAGGGTGAAATATGGATCAATGAGTGAAAGGTAAGACATGTAAAAATTACCACTATATAGAAACATGGATTAACTAAAATCCAGATCAACCAAGTAAATGAAAACTACTTACCAAATAAATTATCGATGATTCAAATTATTATCTATGTAGATATAGTCTCTAACTCCATTTATCACAATGGATATATATTAAAAACAATGAAATTCATTAAACAACAAATATATCTATCCATAACATCCTGAATTTGTTGTTTATTTCATGATAAAGAGATAATATCTATAAGAATGATGAAGAAAAAAGATAATGGGGTGTAACCATGGGATTATTGTACCCAAATCATCAAGATCCATGATAATCGGTCTATATGAGTGCTCTCATATCAAAAATCACCATGATGAATACGTAGGGTCAAGAGAGTAAGCTGTAAAAGGATGAATCAGATTAATGATAGGTGTATAAGGATAGAAAATAAATTATTAGATTAATTAATATTCATCTCATGGTGAAGAAGCATGGTTTGGAAAAAAAAGTGCTGACTGTATACTTATTCTATCCACTAGAGATACCCACACAATTTGGATTCACAGTATGGAATACTGCATTCTCGACATGAAAATATCCAATATCCCAAACCACCATAATTCGGATGGTTTCAGAACAATTAGTCATTGTTTTCCCTAACTATGATCCAACCTTGTATATTAATATAAAACTGAAAAATCACCCAAAAAACACATAGAATAACCTAATAATGGTTCAAAAAAATGAAAAAAATAATATTAATACATGTATGTGACATTAAGATGTGATTATTCCCCCGACCATATCTATTTAAATCCATATAATGTCCATCCAAAGAAAGATGTTAAAAAAATATGAGGTCCCTTCTCCCTCATCATCTATTATAATTTCCACATCTCATTAGAACCTATTCTATGTTACCATTATAATTAGGTCTAATAAAAATTATTTTTCATACATTATCTTTTCTTGAGAATCAGAAATCCAAACTTTTCCCACTTATATATGTAATTCCAAATCATGTTCTTCCCAATTATGAAAATGATTATGAATAATGTGATACGACATAAGTTGATATATATTGAAAACATTGAAAATATAAGTAAATAGAGAAACAAATGTTGATAATAAATTATTCCAATCCACCCAGCGATCTCAAAAGGTATAACATATCTCAAAACCACATACCATTACTCCCCAAGATGATGGTGAAACAACTGAGGTATAACATTCAAGAAAAATTGGTCATCTACCAAAAATTCAAGAGGATTGGTACTGAAAATGAGCATACTATTTGTGCCAAATCAATCACATAACTTGCCATAGATGAATAATCATAATAATCATTGACTTATCCAGAAAAATACTTAGTCCGACATGATAAATTTCACCCAAATCAGACCATTAAAGAGGTGAATTTCATGGTTATCTTTAAAAATACTTAATGGGGACCATTTTTATAGATAAATTGTAACTTTTTTTATAATATAACTCAATAATTACAAAAAATTATATCCGAAGAGACATAATATTCTATTATGGAAGCCCATATCATATCGTAAAAAATAATAAGTTCTATAACAGTCTGTATTTTCTATCTGAAGATGGAAAGATGTTCTCAATCAAACTTGAAAACCCATCACCTCTTGGAGGCTTTTTGAAAAATGAATGGTTGATAGGGATACCCTATTTGAAAAAATACAATATGGAACCATAAGAAATATCATGATATCCAAAACATATAGATTTCCAAAATCCTCGACATTACTGGTGTCACAAATCAGAATGAAATGAGTTATCTTAGTTAGTCGATCATTCCCCACCCATATAGAATTGTTCTCAGGGAGAGTCTATGGAATCCCAGTTAAGAAATATATAGAAACCTCATACTATTTCCAAATGGTCAGAGAGAGATTATGAAGTAAGATACAATGTTTTTTGTGTTCAGACATAGTCTAATAACATGCATAGTAATGAGACACAAAGTTAGTTATGTCGAATTTCAAACATATCCACCAAACCCGATTCTTCATGAAATAGTACATCTTATTATTCTAGGAAGAACATATCACTGAAAAAAGGGACACTTTACTCTATATCCCTCCTCAAAAAAAAGGGACAACATTTTGTTTCATAAAATAATGAAATCCTTTTGGTGACAGAGATGTCTCGACAATTACCCCCTCACCATATAAAAAGTTTTTGACACTCACAAAATCTTTATCGTACTGTTTCATTTAAAAATAAACATTGGAATTGAAAAATTAATTGAATCACTATCTAAAACAATACCAATATCTTCCTCCATACCCTACAGATGCATTGAGAAATGTGCTCCATGATATACTATTCATGTTTCAATTCAAATAATGATTATGATATAATATTTTTGAATTGATATTTAGAAACATCATTCCCCATTTCATGGATATAGAAAATGTCTATGTTAAATGAAGTAAAATACACCACCCACCAACCCTTCCTAAGGATTAGGTCATTCCAAAAAAATTTCCATCGTAAACACTTATGGTCAGAATAAATAGTGATCCATTCCCCATATTGGTATTGTTTCCAACAATTGAGAGAATTCATAACTACTATAATTTCTAAATTTTGGATGGGGGTAATTATTTTCATTTTTATGAAGAAAATGATTTCCATGTTCCCCAAAATTATATTCTTTCCTAAAAATATAGCACAAACCAATATATGAAGCATCATGAAACACCACATTACCCTTTTCTACATCTAGTAAAATCCAAATAGGTACGAATTTTAGATGTTTATTCAATTCCGAAAATGATATTTGACTCTTATAATACCATGAAATTTTTTCCATTCCATAGATGGAAATTTCTAATGACATGATAGAAATTCTTCATGTTATGTGAATGTCCACATGAATTATATATTTTTAGAGGTTAAGGGAAATTAAATATCATGTGGATCAACTTACCACAATTTTGGAAATTCAATATTATTATTCTAAAATATTCAAATACATGGTATATTTTATCTACCAGGATCCACTTCCACCACCTTTAAAAATATCATTCCAATTCCTACTATTTATGTGGGAGCTATTGTAACTACCCTTAGTTGGAAAAGAATTCCAAAAAACATTGTATTTTCTTTGTAGTAAATTTATACCATCATGGTTCTATAAAGCACATCATCATAATTTTTAATATTAATTATACAATCCTAAGATCAAATTTATAACCACAAGCCCATATGAATCCTTCATGCCTTCAACTTATCACTTGATACCTTCTCAATAGAATAAGAAACCCAATTCGAGAAAGTAGTTGGAACATTTCAATATAGTTCTATATCTTTAATGGAAGGTGAGGAAGTCAATGGATTTAACTATCATGATCAATTCATGGAAAAATTGTTGAAAAGTATTTAATTTAGATCCTTCCACTCTAAAAATTCATTATATTTTTCATAAACTATTGTGTCCCACAATTTCCTTCTAGGTACACCATGAATAAAAGTTACATATTTCACCTAAAAATAATCCAATGATTCTGATAACTCAAAAATCCTCATGGTATTCTATAAAATATCCTATAAATCATATGGATCATTTATTCCTTGCAAGGATGGTGGTTTCTAATAGAAATACTCTTAGATTCAATATTTAACTCCTCTTGTAAATAGTTTAACTTACCTAGTTTGAGCCAGTGCAACATAACACCATGGTCCATGACACATACCTCTCTTAATACCTATTAAATATGAATCTTACCAAATAGAGGGTTTGAATGAAGACCATCACACACAAAACCATCCATAGGAAATCTAGGGATCTTTCTAGTGGTCATGATACTACATCAATGAAAGAATATACAACATCAAAAAAGTGAATAATCAATGTTTTAATCAATAAAAATCTAACAATTAACTGAGATTTGATGAAAACCCAATTTAAGAGACACACTTCCAAATATCCCATAGTAACTTAAGGCTCATTATGATGAGAGATGGTCATAAAATAGATCATAAACTACCCATTAATTTTTGAGAATCAAACCTTCAATCTACCAGGACATCCAAAAATATATGTACTAGGGGGAAATAAAAAAAATTAATATAGATTGTTCTTCAACCAACCTATATTATCCTAGAACTTGAAAACCTATTATATTTTTTTATATAAGGTAGGGTGTTTCCAATTCCATGGTTTGTACATATTTTCATGGCTATCAGGAACTTCATGTGGATTATGTTTCAAATAATATTCTAATAATTAATATTTGGCATATATTAATAAATAAAATACCACAATATAAATTAAAACACCAAAAATTATTACAAAAATCATATTATAAAAAAATAGGAAAACCTAAGTAGATAAGAAAAATGGACAATTATATCCCAGAGATATGAGTTTCAAAATATAACCATGTCACAACCAATATATAGAACCCCACATAAATGAGTATCCTCCAGGTTTATAAGGTTCCATGGCTTCAGATATGTCAAATAAAATAGATCTATACTTATTAAAATTTCTATATAGTGTGTGAGAAAAAAACATAATAGGATCCCACCATATGTATTATAAGAAGACATCTACAGATAAACCAATTAGAATAATTTGAATAAAAAATGGAATAAAATATATAGTTATATAGTTTTCAAAAAAATAGAATTCCCCCTATAATAGAATATTGTATATATAATACAAAAACAAAACAATTTTATTGAATTTATAAATAAGCAGTTTCGAAAAGAAGAACCATGAAATATATTCATAGGTTATGATTGGTTTTATTTACTTATGATCCTCACACATCAATGGTTAAATGAAAATGTTCATAGAAATACATAGAACAAAGTCTTACAGATAATAAAACACATTGAAATGTGAACCCCATGTGCTAACGACAATTAGTTAGAGTTGCAACATAAATCTATTCTTAGTAGATAGAAATCATCCATGCAAGAATTTTCCAAATCTATTCCTCTCTAAAGTACAATATGATTCCATTCTCTATATTTCACTCATGTAGTCTTCCTTTTTATATTTCAAATCATTTTAGGACATATTAATCATAAAGAATCACACTATTGAAGATAAATATAAAAAATATTTCAGAAATATTTCCATCAAAAACACTAAATGGGAAATCAATTATACAAAATAATCCCATAAAATCAAATTTCAATAATCATAAATCGTTCTATTTTAATATTTTTAAATCTTTTTAAAAAAGAGATATAAATAATTGTTTATTAAAGAAATGGTTTTCATGAAACCACCCTCCTAAAATACTGAATCGGATCCATAATGAAATGATGAATATAAATTTTATTTAGTATGAAAAGACACTAAACCATGAAACCCATATCAATAAACTAGGATTCAAAAAACTATAGATCAATGGCGTCATCAGAAACCAAACAAAAAGAATATTCTTGAAGCGTATCATAAATAACTAAGTAGATATGATCTCTACCTTCCTTTATGAGAAAGAATCTATAATAAACCCCAATAGATCCAGACACAAACCATAGATCTGAAAATAATACCCAAAATATATAGTTTTTTCAAGAGAAATTGGGAATATCTAAAAGAACGTTAATAAAAAATAAATAATGATATTTTACGTGGAGTTTGCAAGATTGAACACATGAATATTGTTAAAAATACAACTCAAGAAAGGTTCATATCACCAAAATATCTAATAGAAATCTCTAAGATTTGGATCCTATGATATAACAAGAATAATCAGATTAATGAAATGTACGTCTAGTTGATAAATTAATTTCAGGATTAATTAATAACCATCACATAGTTTTTCCATGCGGTTCGGAAAAATATGTTCCAACCAGGTGATCAATTCTATCTGTTGGAGATAGCAACATGGTTTGGAAAACTATTTTCTAACCTTGTGAAATTCTATAACCCCAATCCACTACATGTCTCATAGTTTCATAAAAATGTTTCACAACATGGACTAGTTATTAACATAGAAATAATAATCCAATAAAACCTTAAAAACTCCCAAAAATCATTTGGAACAGCCTAAGAATATTTCAAGAAAAAAAGAATATAAATATACAAAACTAACATAGATATATAATAAGACTAATTATGGGATAAATTTGATTTGAGAATAACACCAAACATTTAAAATTTAATTTATATTTTATTTTTCATTGACATAACATTATAGATTTCATCTTTTAATGATGAACTAAAACCTACACGAATGATTAAACTACAAAAAACACATAGAATCCAGTTGGATATATATCCAAGATTAAAAATGATTTTTACACATATTTAATGTTTTTAAAATATATTCTATGAATTAATAATTGTTATGTTTCATTTCTTAAGATTGTGTTATAGCCATTCACTATGTAATGAAACCAGTGAAACCCTCATTATGTCATGACATGAAATTAGAGAGGTCATGGAAATTTGTATTCCTCAATGTAAAAATTAATCTGTAGATTAAATATCGATAATTTGTTTACAAAATAGAGACTAGATTTTCTACTAGGTCTTCATTATAAATTAATATATGGATCACTTCACCTTATATATCTATTTAATATTGGGCTTCATCTTGGATAGATTACCGATAATGGTGGAAACTATCATCAAAATTTTTAGTTGATAATCTAGAAGGACATATGAATTTAATGACATGGTTGAATCTTGGATGATAATTATTTTTGATTCAATTGGGTTTAGACAAAATTTTTATTATATTAACAGAGTCTATGATCCATGGAAGAGGCGTTTCGTGTACTGGTTTTAATAATCCAACAACCAACCTTCCTATTTCATTATTATAAAGTCAATTGGTGTTATATTTGCAAAAAAATCATTATATATAATTAGAAAATATTATTTATCCTCATAATCATGTATTTTTTTTAGAAAATAAATGGTATTTATAATGGTTTACGGTTTTTAAGGTGGGATTATTCTAGCTCAATATATAACAACCTGTAGATGTATGGGTCTTTGTTTTATAAGGGAATTTGATTTTATTTGTCTTAATGTAGGGTATGTTTTGTGAATTGTGAATCAGATTTAAGGTTTTAGGGTTTTAACAACTAAGTAATTTTTTTTTGTACATGATTGTAGTCTTGTAATATATTTTAGGTTCTCTGGTGAATATTATAGAGGGTCAGTGTTTCACATTATAAAATTATTTCTATAGTATTTATTTCATTTCGTGATGTTATAGAGTCATTCTATGATGAGGCCTTGTGGTAAAATCATGATATGGTTAGAAAGGTTTCACAATCTAGAGACATAAGGTCATGTTGTGGCCATGGAACATTATTATGTGGAGGTTCTTATATGGGTAGTTAATGTGAAGGGAATGTTAGGACATACCATGATGTATGGATTTCATTACATGGATAATTATTTGTGTGGGTTTTGGTTATGGAAAATATATCTTGTATGGGAAAGGCTCTATTTTTGGGGTTTCCTTAGTATGATAGGTACCTTATGTAGTATATTATAAATAATGTTTTTTATATTTAAGATATTTTGAAGGAGTAAATAGGTCACATTTTAACTAGAAGGGTGATATTTTGAGACATGTTATAAGGAGGTGTAAAAACTAGAGGGAAAAGGCCATGTCATGGTGTGAGGAAATTCCATGAAGGAAAAAGACATATATTTTTTGATTTAACAAAGGGAATTGTGAGTTGTGATTATTGGGGAGTTCATTACATGGGGGATTCCAATAAATATTGTGGATTCCTCTGGATGGAAGATCATTAGGTTTTGACCCATGTGGTAATTCAATAACTGGTTTCTAGTATAAGTAATCACACCATGATCCCAATAGGTTATAACATAACTATGCCTCATTATAGTTTTTAAATGGGTGGATGACTCATTCTTTTATTTTTCGGCGCATAAATTTTTAGGTAATAATGGGATTTAGTTGATAACATTTCAGATTGATCCCCACTATATCCAACACCCCATATCCTCCTCTCATTTGATCTCCCTTGAATAGGAACAATTTTTTTGGCAATTCAACAATGATTTGAGGTGAGTCTCTCCCTCAGTCTCCTTCTATTATGGTTCCCTTTAATTGATTCTGATTTTGGAAGAATTTAGGAAAATTTTTGTTGATTTTTCAATTATAATATACCTGAATAGAGTGGTAATGATGGGGATTTTTATTGGAATAGTTAAAGTTTGTATCCAAATTATTAACACATGAGGTCATGTGGGGTTTTAGTAATGCAATGATACCCGATGGGTTTTTTATGATTATTATACTTTTCTAAATTTATATAATTAATTATAAATATATAAAATTAATTATTTGGATATTATGGATTATGTAAGATCATTGGTGATGATGTGAGCTTAGAAAAGGCATGAAAATCTTTCCTGAGGATGTATTGAGAATCTAGTGGATGGTATCTCTATGTTATAGGTAGGTGGTATCATTAATACAAAACCATATGATTATTTATGAATGTGTGTGTATTCTTGAATATTTTCATGGTACTTGGTGAAGGGTTTATGAACTATGATATCCCTAGGTATATAAAGAGGATAATATTTTTACTAGTAGATAAAGTTAGATGTATTCATTGGTAATTGGGAAATTCGGGATCGCCCGATGACTTTGTCTCCAATAGTAGAAAGTGCTGGTTAATTTGATGGGAGACCATAAGTATATATCAGGATCTAAGATTAGAAAGGGATAACCTAGTTTAGTTTTCAAAAGTAATTTGATGAGGCATGAGAGGATTAGACCTATTATGTTTGGTGATATGGTCATACATCTAACAAATGCTAGGAAAACCCCTCATGTGAGAATATGGGAACCTTGAGAAGTTTTATGGGTAAGATATGTCCTCTAGAGAGTGATGAGGTAAGATAGGGAGTGTTTTCATAGGTAGTGTGTTTTGAGAGATCTTCTTGTGAGAGTTGATTTAAGACACAAGTACATTACCATATAATTGGATAGATTACATATAATTGGGATGCTAAGGGGATTAATGTGACTCATCTTGGGATTCTCACTTTTTAGTATGCTCGGGATATGATGATCAATTTTTATGAGGTTTAGGACCAGCCTTTTAAGGATAGGTTTGAATAAAACATATGATATTAGATATGATATTAGAGATATATTTGAGACATGAGGGTAGATATAAAGTGAATAACACCTATGATATGAATTTGTGAGCTTGTGAGATAGGTGTGTACTTTTTTATTTCATATGTGGGTTTGACCAATTTCTATTGATAAGTGATGAACTACATTGTGAGTGATTACTAGTACTGATGCCTTATATTAAATTTAGTGATATGGTTTTCAAAATACATTACCCTTAGTGATAATGTATTGGTCATGTTATTGTGTTATACCACATCACAACTTGAATGATAATGTAGTGGTTAGAATAATGGCCTCACCTTGGGTGGAATGAAATTGTAATAAACCTCATTGACTATGAAGGTTGGTCCATGTTATGATATTATTTTATATTGTACCATTGATGATAATATAGTGGTTAATATTATCAACTCTTGTTGAGTGAGAAGAAACTGGAAGTAATATCTATTTAGTTAAAAAGTAGTGGTTTAAATAAAGAAGTTGGGTACTTGTTTGAGTGATATGGCAGTGGATGAGATCTTAGTGGTTGGACATATCATGAGTGTGAATGTGTTGTTAGGACCCTACCATAAGTGAGAAGGTGGTAATTGGAGTTTGTTAAAACAACATATCTTTCATATTTGTGTATAGATGGTGATATTGTATTCAACACTACCAAGAGTATTCAATTATGAGTCAAAATGTGTGGCAAAAGATAAGAAATATCTGGTGATGGATAAAGTTGGTTTTGTAAAGGGTTGTGGTGTACTGTTTTAGAAACTATGACCCAATGTGCATGTTTATTTTATATCAGTTATTTTCCAACTTAATACATGTATATGATTGTAGAAATTTGTGTTACTTATTGTGACGCGACAAATTTTATTTCTCACACAATATCATGGATCTCTGGTAAGTGTGAAGACCTTATTAATACATTATAGGGTAGAGTATAGGTTGTACACTGTTTCAGGTCAGAATATATCAATGGTCGTTGGAGATAGGTATGAGGTGAAATTTTGTAATTATAATAAACCTTCTCACGATTTTTTATTAATTATATTTTTTATATGTGATATAACTAGTGTGATATCAGTTGATTCATGGTTTTATGAATTTCTTATTGTAAATTTTTATATCATGAATATCATTACTAACATCACTATAATAAAATAATTCATTTTGGAATATTTTGGTTATTTTTATGTTTGTCCCTCAATTGTATGGAATATCCTTACCAATTTATAATTTAAGAAATTATTTCTTATTATAATATTTTAGCATAGAGGGACTCAAGCATAAGGAAATGTGATTATCTTTATGAGACACCAGTGAGTGGTCTTAAGAACAGGCATGATACATCTATATCAGAAATTCATTTATTTTATATTAGTATTTATGATTAGGTAGATAGAGAATATTGATGTGTCAGATCAAGTGGAGGATTGTAGTATAGTTATTAATAAGCACTTTTCCGGTTGAGGTTCCTTGATACCAAGGTTATTTGATTTATAATATTGGGTTTTTCTATAATGGTTATGATGTATATTTAAATATGATGAATTTTTGGGAGTTTGTTTTTTGGTTTTTTATATTTCACTATTTGATATATGATTTTTTAAATTCATCAAAATTTTCACATATGATTCAAATTATATTTATATTCTTGTATGTGAATTTTTTCAGTAAATATTTTGGTTTATTTATTTAATGATTCATCAATAACTATATAAAATGTTAGAGAAATTATAAATATTTGAACTTATATACATTCTATTATAGAATGCCATGTGGATCTTATAGTAATAATTTATTTAGAAAGGAATAAACAGTCCCCCAATGTATGGAATGTATAGTGATCCTTAGTGGATTGGTTCATGATTTGAATTCTGTAATGATGATTTGTGGATGGAATGTTTTTTATTTGAGGATAAATATTCCCCTTTGAGGATTATTGGAAGGTCTGTGGAATTCCATATGATTTAGAGATGATAAATTGTCCATGTGTTTTTGGTATTGAAGTTGGGTTATAGGAAACAATTGATTGGATTCTTATCCCATTCTATTTGGGTTATTATTTCATGTGGTGAAACATAATAATGAATGGATAATTCATAGATTTGAAATTAAAAATTGGTGGAGTGTTATCATGTATTATTACATGTATTACATGCGATGAATTAGACCTATTGGGAATTAAGTACTAAATATGATTTTGGTTATAAGATATTAACATATGAGAGGAGAATAATTATTTATTTAGGTGTGTGATCATATGATTAATTGGTAGAAAATTATTTTTTCATTAGTCGGGTTGTATGATTGAGTTTATATGAGTTGATATATGTTGTATTTATATGAGATATAGTGGGTAAGAATATTTGTGAGGGTTATTATTTTATCACTCTTATTGGATAGAGGAGTGTTTTTGATGGAATTGACTTATGGGAAATGTATCGATGTATAGTGTAAAGTGAGCACTTTTCAATCAGGGAGATGTTGGGTTTTAGTACTAGTGAATTCTTTGTGCAGATATAAGGTTGATAGATTCTATGAGATGAATATAGTTAAGCAATAATAGAGTTTAATTTAGAACAAAAGTTGTTTCATATGTAATGTAAAATGATATCATGTGTTCTTAAAGGTACCATGGTATGGTTTATCAAAGATTGAACCGTGAATACGGTTTTAATGATTAGTGAGAATGGATGATAAGGAAAGAAACATGATTTTTGATGGAATGTTTTATGAATTATACTTGATCATCAGTGTAAGTGAATCCATATGATAGGGAGTAAACCAATATATATTTGGTGGGTGTAACATTTTTGTGGATGGATTTTTTTGAATGTTAAAGATTAAATTATGAGGAATATAGAAACAAATAAGAATTGGTGTTTGATTTTTTCAATCATGTATGATTGGGCTGGCCATATCTACTAATTATGTTTCATTATATAAAGGAATTGGGTGATGTAAACTAGGTGTTTTGGACCCACAGTGTGCTTTATTGAATTAGTCACAATAGTATGAACATTATCTGTATTGGGTTGAGGATATAGAGAGACTGGTTAGTGGATGATCAAGTTATGACGAGGATATTGATATGTGAGTAGATTAATTTTTTATGGTTTCTTGGAAAATAAAAGGTTTGGGATTCATATGTGGTGTTTTATGATGTAGAATTTTTTACATCAGTATTGGGATCAAATTAAACTTTATCTAATTCTATTTCAGATTTTTTAATTTCAAGTTCCTATGGAGATTATATAATAGATGGAGTGTTTTCATACTGTCCCAAAAATGTAATTATACTAAATATTGGATTTTTAAACAATTTTTAGAATTAAATTATTTTTGGATTCTATTGAGACATAAGGTATTGCAATAATTTTATGTGATTGAGAATCAATTGGTGTGAATGAGTATTCCATATAGATATTGAATTATAAAGGATCGAAATTTTATTTTATAAGGAAATAGGATTATTGAGGAGATAACTACATAGATCATGTTCATGGATTACCGAATTTGAATTCTCGATAAGTGATTCCTATAGTGGGGAACAACATGAACCATAATTATCCCCCATGGGTGGAGTCATATGGTGTGTAAAACAA
Organism: Viscum album; assembly: GCA_963277665.1. NCBI lineage: Eukaryota > Viridiplantae > Streptophyta > Magnoliopsida > Santalales > Viscaceae > Viscum > Viscum album. The sequence goes on along the minus strand of OY728141.1, from coordinate 71,462,752 downwards.
TAATAATTGGGATTAACATGTTTATGATTCATCAGTGTATCTATATATATGAGTCTGGTTAAGAATCATCTCAATGTTAGTGATGGTGCAGAGCTGGTATATTTGATTTTAATAAATGATGCATAGTGGTGTTTGTATTTAAATAAAAAAAAGGCAGTTTAGAAATTATTATTGGAAACCAATGAGTTAATGATGAATTGATAATTGAGGTCGGTCTAGAGTGAAGGTTGGAGAACCATAATAAGTGACGAGAAGTATTTTGGAGGGTAGCTAGTAATGACCCACAAAGTATTAATGCTTGATTTTTAGGGATCTTAGTCTTTTCGACATAATGTAGGGGATCTTTTTAGAACTAGGACTTATTTCAGGATATCAAGGGTTAAAACATGACATGTGTTGTTTTTTGACATTATTTTTGTAATTTTATATGTTTTAAGTGCTCAGAATAATGTTGTAAAAGGGTTATTGTGAACCCTTTTTTGAATTTTTTATTAGTAGGCTCGTCATTGTGTTACACAAGAGGTTCACCCAGTGATTAGGGAAGGTTGATGAATTGAACCATGGGTTTGAATGTTCCATATAATAAATATATTATGTCATTTCATGAATAGGGGTGTCACAACATGGAATATTTTCATTTATTTTTTAGTGAAGGAAAATATATTTTGTATTGTTGACTTTCTATAGATGTGGGTGGAAAATAATGATTAGTAACCCTGTGCAATATATTAAAATTCACAAACAGTTACATTAGGATTGTTTTTATTAAGAAGGATAGTAATACTTTTACATGGAAGGTTATGTTGTGACAACCTTCATGAAAAGGTTTCATTCATTGATGGGGAAGACCATATCATTGGGTTAAGCTTTTTAGTAAGGTCTAGGGCCTTAAAATTATTGTTTTACTGATGGGGGTGTACGTCCCTATGTCCAACGGGGTCACTCTATGATGAATGGTCATGGTGTTTATAGGGTATTTCCGATATATGTGTGTCACTTAGTGTCCCATTGGGATATTCCATGGTTCATTTCTGGTAGAGGGTGTCACATTATCAACCTTATGGGCCATGTCATTCCCATTTGAAATTATATATTTTAAATAGGGAAAATCCCATCATAATACTATTGACATACCTTCAATATTTGGTTTAGTTGTATATCAATAGTGGTAATTTTGGAAGGATCTACCCTATACTCATCTCATTATACCCCATAGAATATTGGAGTTTTGAGGTTATTCCATATAAATTTTATTTGAGACTTCTTATAAATCAATGATTTCTTATTCTATTTTGTGGAATTTGATTTCGGATGTTTTGGTATTTGTTTTTTGAAAAGTAAACCAATGTATTGAGGAATCTGGAAGAAACAATGGGGATTTTACTCAACTTGGATTGAGGGGGTCCCAAAAGAATTATTGAATTAGGTTATGTGACGTATTAGTGATGTAGTAATGTCTAATAGAATTTTTAAGAGATTTAACTATTTGGAATTAATTATATAATTATAAATTTATAGTTATAATTAATAACATAGATGTTATAGATTGATGTTAGAAATTTGGTGACCCATCGGTGAGGCATTATCGCCCTGAACTGGGGTGTACAATGCACCCAGAGGATGTTAACACCATGTTTGAGGTTGGTTAACCATTTAATATAGGAATTTTTTACAAATTAATTTGAATTCATCCATGTTTTTATGAGACCACGTCAACGATTTAGGGATCAAGATTTTCCAAGGTATAGAAATAGTATGCAATTGGGCCACATAGATCAAGAGAGAAGTATTTTATGGGAATTGGATATTTTGGGATCTTCTAGTGACCATTTAACCAAGGGCGATAAGGTGGTATCTTAGTTTAAAAGAGACATTATATCGGTTTTAGGATAAAACATGATATAGGGATAGTCTAGGTTAGTATCTTAACACTAGTAACATATACATTATTAGCTTATGAATAATGTTTAGGTGAGATGATTGATCATCTTACACATTATAGGGAATAATCTATTGATGTTGGGTCAAACCTGGGAAACATTAATGAGTTGTGTAATAACTTTTGTATTTATGTGGTGTATCATGGTGTGTTTACTCTATGTGATATGATTTATAGATATCCAATAATGATGTTTGGTGGGACCGTTGTGTGGGTTTAGGGAATGGTTTAGCCACATTAGCATTAGGATTCCAAATGGTTTATTACAAGTATTCCAAAAAATCCTATTAATAAGACTGGGAGTATGGAAAGGTGGTCACTTTCGAGGTTTTGGATCTTCTTTTTATTCATTTGGTCAGATATTATCTATGAAATACAAGAGCATTGTGGGGTGTTAGATATAGTTTGGTGGTAATTAGTAGAGATTGATATGGTAATATAGAGATTCAATTGTGAATCAAGATGTAAAATGATACATGTTTAAGATTTGATGATAGATCTTGAGTGACTTGAACCATGAGGAAGAGGTTGTGAGATTTATAGGGGGGTCATGTTCATTTTTTTATCATGTGTGTGTTTTTTCATTTTCATGTGATCAGTGAAAAATCAATATATTGGATCAATGGGTCATGGGGATTAAAATTAGCTTGAGTGAGAAGGTTTTGGATGTACACTAACATGAGATATGAGTTAAGGCTATGGTTGTAACTGGATATAACAACCTAAATTGAGTGATAAGGTATTGGTTAGTAAAATGGCATAATATTGACTATGATTAATTAGAATGGAGTTCCTTGAGTGAGAGGTTGGTCCAGGATAAGATCTAATGTCAGACCCTACCTTGAGTGATAAGATCCCAGTCATGATAATACCCTTGATTTGTGTAAAATGTGATTGATTTAACTTTAATTTAGTTCTAAGATAGTATTCTAGATATTAGTTTTGGTCCTTAACTTAAGTGATGTGGTAGTGGTTGAGATCACGATTGGATAACCATACATTGGGTGAGAAGGTATTCGTAAGAACCTAGCATGAGTGTGAAGGTAGGAGTTTGAACCTATTAAAATACAATATAATTATTATTTGGGTAATGATAAATATATATTATTTTACAATACCCATAGTCTTTGTGTGGTGGTAAAAATTTGTGGAATGTGATTATTAGTTTCATTGGATGGTGGAAGCAGGTAGAGCAAGGTTTCAGGTTTTCCTGGTTAACCTTTAATGACCTAATGTGAATGTTTTTAGTTTTTTGTGTTTATTTTTTCTCCACAATCCATCTTATCAAGAGTTTTATATGATTTAGTATGAATGGTTTTCATATTGAGTATTTGCTTGACCATATCATTAATTATTGTGTCTTATATAATCATTTTGATAATATCATAAAAAAGTATTAAATAATATTCTAGAATATAAAAATATAATTCCCTAAATTAGATATAATAATATCATGATACAAAGTATCTTCCCATCGATGTTTTTCTTTCCTAATGTCCTTAATTGTGGTTTGATGAGGCATGAAACATATGTTGGAGATTTTTTTAAAGGTTTATTATGGGACGTATGAAAGGATTAAAATTTACTCTAGAATAGATATGGTATTATTTAAATGATACATTCATAAAATAAATAAATCATACATAATTTTAAAATATTAATGATTAAATCTCACAAATAATACACATAATCCATGATATCATCGGATTAGTGTCTTTGGAAATTAGTTATAGAATTGAATAGTTTAACATTATTACTTCAAAATATCACAAATAATTCTAAACACAAGACTTCCTAATAATAAAATTGAAGGATATAGGAACCATAATAAAATTTCATAGTATTGGAAACACTTATCTATCCGAAATAAAGGGTTAGATAAAAAACATGTGGGAAAATATGAACATGAAAGAAATAATTGATTATAAATTACTAGAAATAATAATAGATGATCATAAGTGGAACATACCAGGTAGTGATATAATATGTTTTTTAATATATATTAATTTTTATGAATTATATAATATTTTTAACCTAAAATGGTCACTATTTTTCATATTATACCCAACAAACAACAATGTATTATTTCTGAAATATTGTGTTTCATGCGAGACTGAGTTATGCTGAAAATTAATATATTGTTAACCTTATTATTTTTAGTGTTAGTTATCACCTAGAAACTGTATTAAAATTATTAGAAGGAATAAATATATAATCTTTAAACATGATTATTAAATATTTTTTACATTCATCCAATAAATTTTATATCCTTAAAATAATAATGAATATAATTTTTAGCATAAAAAGCTCTATATTTTTAATAGATATTTTTATGAAATATTAATATAGAACCCATTTTAAATATGATTTTTAACCATTTGTAATTTTTATAAGGAAAAATATATTTTTTTGAAATATAAATATAAATATTTACTTTTTGTGTATTTTTGTAATTTTTATGAGAACTTCCACATTTTCATGAATAATGAATGATACTGAATTTATATTCCAAATTGATTTTTTATATAATTTATTAATAAATATAAATTATGTTTCTATTTGGTATTAAAGTATAATTTGTTAAATATTTTATCATATAAACTCATATTTTTCATTTCAAAATGATATCAAATTATATTTCGATTTAAAAACCTAGTAATTTTTTGAATAATTTTACTTTTAGGACCCAATTTTTAATCCCATATAAAAGATTAAATTTATTTTAATTTAATCAAATTATGTGATTTTAATTTTTATAAATGGATTCCATAATTTAAATGAGAATAATTGTTTATGTATCATAAGGTAAACTTAGTTTTTTTGTCAAAATTATTATTGAAAGTAATTAAAATTTATTAAAGTAATTAAAAGGAAAATTAGCATAACAAGGGACTAAACCTCAATCTTAAGAGACAAAATAACCAAGGAACCTGTCAAAAATAATTTTTTTATTCTTATTAAGTCCTTATAATCACGTTTATATAATATTTATGATTATTATATCCACATTACATGTGAGTAATGAGGGTGTAATTCCCTTATCACAAATTTACATGAATTCAACTCCCCCTCCACTATAAAATGGCACTCACCCTTCCCATTTCTTGACCACTATAAAGTCCCATGGTCTCATTCAAGACCTACATAAATAAGAGGGAAAAATTAATCCATCAACCATAGAGTCATAACAATGGGAATAAATCCAACCAAGAAGACCTTTGGTACAAAAAAATAGTTAGCTTGTAAAAGAGATAACATTCTTCAATATGAGTTTATGTTTTTTTATTTCTCCAACCATTAATTTATTTTTATTCTGTGATTATATAATATAATAATTATAATTAATATACAATGATTTTTCAATTTTAAGGTTTTCACATAAAGATAAAAACACTTCCATAATAAGGGTAACAAAATTACTGTTCTTGTACGAAGAACTATTGCATTGTGAAATGATGCTGCGATTTTTCATTTTACATATTTCATAGTAGGGAATTATGATGAAATTTTTTATATAATATATGATTGAAATTTTTTATGTATTAATAATTTTGGAATTTATATATTTATATATACCTTCATGATTTTCATTTATTATAAATTCAATATTGCTGTTAGTTGATGTTTGGACTACAGCCTCCTCAAAGCGATGTGATAAATTCACACATTACATGGAATGTATTACGAATACAACTAATAAATCAATTGTTAAATTTATAAAATATATATGATACTATTGAAATAATTAACTTTGTATAAATATAATATATAATTTTCTTTATAACCGTTTCACACATTGGAAAAGTGATAAAATTGTTCATGGATGTGTGGACCACCACCTCCTCAAGGTGATGTGGTTCCAATTACATAAAAAAATTATATATCTATGTATATATATGATAAATTAAAATTTTATATATCATATAATTTTCATACTGTAATAATATTTTTTATACACATTCATTCTGTAATGGTCATTGAAATATGGGAATGTTACTAATGAGTAGGTATAACTTAACACCTATGTGATTGAAACATTAGTTAATTTTTCATAACCTTATGTCATGATTGTTTAAAAATAATAATTTATGTATAAATATGACAATTATTTCATGGTTAAGGTTATGGATATTTTTATATAATGATCACTTTGACCATAGTCGACCGACCAATGTCAGTTTTTACATAAAACTCAATCATGTTCAAAATAACCCAATAAAGGTTTAGTTCAAGGGGGCTCATCTCTCTCCACTTAGTTTCAAAATTGACGGAATAGGTGATTTAAATCCATAACCTCCCCACCATGTACCTTCCTTGATAGTGGTGGGGGAGGGTCTTCCTCCTCCCTCACAATCTCTCCAGGCTCTTCCCATCTTCCCTTCATATAACCCTATTATCCTACCATCATTTAACCCAATAAATTTTTTTATAAAATTAAAAGGACTCTATAATAGAGTTATTTATCTTTTTTCTTCCTTTATTTGTGTTCACTCAAACATAATTGATGTTGGAACACTCTATTTTTTTCTCACTTTGGGAAGCTTCTCCCTTCTCTGGATGCTTTTGAATGTTTTTTCTCCTCTTCATAAAAGTTTCATGAATGAGTTATTTTGGTGGTTTTGGATTTGATATATTTCTTGATATATCTCAAAAAATTAGACCCTATCTCCAGTTGGGAAAACTCTCCACATGTTCATTCAGGCTTCCATTTTCCCCTCATTGAGCGGTTGTTTTATTTTCATCTAAATCATGATTTCCCTATCACGGTGAGATGGATATATATTACTTTCCTTCCCATGCCATTTATAAATTTGGGGATTCTTTATTTGATTAACAATATAGCGGGATGAGTCTTATTCTTGGATATTTGTAAATAAACTATTTTCCATCCAATTTCTATGAGGATTTTTATTGTAGTTGAATTATCCATGAGACCATTGGATTTTATTTTAATTGAGTTTTAATGACTAATGAATTAGTATCAAATGGTTTGCAATGAATCATTTGTTCCATTATGTTCAGCTTGATATAATCTTGATCATGATTTTCATTTATTTCAGTGAGGAATATTTTTCAATTGTGAGGAGGCCCCTTTTTCATAGGAAGATAATCGATCAATAAAATATGAAGGGATGGATGTACTCTACATTTATAACAATGTAATAATGTGAAAAAAAATCTAATGTGGGTATAATGGGTAATGTGAAATTTTGGCATCCTATAGTCACCCAGAAAAAGGTGAGACCTAGGATATTAGAGCCAAGGATGAAATATTTTTTGATTGATTGAGGCATGATTTGTTTGTAATTCATCAGCATCATTAGTTCATGGAGGAAAAAGAGGATTATGGGGTGTGTAAAGATCCAAGAATTAGTGTAAGGAAATATCCATAATATGATGATACTATTAGATATAGTTTTTATTCTTATCAAGAGGTTTTGATCGAGGAAATAGGTGAAAATGTTTGACCTGGTTTCAAAATTCCGGAACATTAAAAGTAGTGGGTTCTTGAATATCTGGGGGATGGATTGAGATCAGTGAACTAGTAATTTCATGAAAGGTTCAAGGAATTTACCTAAAGAGATATTGGTGAGTAAAGAAGGCTCCCTTATGTACTAGAATATGTAAATATAGAGTTACTAATAGTGGTTCGCATAACCATTTTGTGGTGTTTAGATATGATTATTTACCCCCATTCGAAGAAGGGATTGATGATGAGGAAGGATATAATGAGAATTATCCATTTTTAAGAAGGTAGGATGAAAAAGGAGTGGATAATAATTCATCTATAAAATCCTAGTCCTTAGAGCCCGTGTAATAATAACATGTGTAAGAGTACCTTTGATCCCATTCAGTTAATTAAAATAACACCTTGGTGTATTCATATGGGTTCATTATTTAGATGGGAAGGACATTGAGATAGATGGTCACAAAAATTTACCTAGTCCTCCTATTAAAAGTGCCTATAGAAAAGAAAAAAAAATCTTCTAAAGCATATTGATTGATGCTCTTAACATCCCAAAGAGTATGTATAGGGGGACTATTATTATTTTAGATCTTTTAACTCTTGAGGTGATTTAAATACAGGAAGAGGAAACATCTACCAGAAATCTGGGGAATCCAGATAAGGAAGCTATTGATTCAGACAATACCCAGGAGCTCCTCCCTCATTATAGCAAAGAAATCCTAGTGGAGCCTTTCTTGATCAATGTTTCAAATAATGATGCGCAAATAATGATATAATGACCTTTTATGGTTAATTAAAATGAGAATAATCATCTTGGATTTAAAAAAGAAAACGATTCTTGATAGGTGGTTTCATGGAGGGGAAACCAAACATGGTAGATAATGTACAGAGTTGGGAATATCTGAAATTTTACTTTGAGGATCTCAATACGGATAATAGGGATGTGCAGGTTATATCCATCGAATTAAGACTATTTATGGTTATGAATTATAACTAATTTGAATTAGTTTAATTTGGAATATTATTTTTTATAATTATTGAATTTATCTATATTTATATCTTGGTAAGTTTCCCATTTTTTCCTTGAATTTTTTTCTAAAAAAAATAATTTATTTGGTAAAAAACACCTGATGTAAACTCATTAGTTTATGTATTTGATTAAAACATTATAAAAAGTGAAATAAAATAATTATAATTATGAATAGTTTATAAAAAATGTCAATAGATAACATAATTTTATTATTTAGGATGATAAATACACATGTGATAAGTCATAATCATGGAAAGGGATTTCTTCTCAATATCCTTTCATAAAGGCATTTATTGATGAAATGAAACATTATTAATTTATATGGGGCTCATATAGCTCCAATGAAATTATATGTTCATATTTTATCTATTATCTTATAATTTAATGTTTTGTTAAATTTTATTAATTCGTGGTTATAATTATTTAAATCATCATAGTTTTATGGGACACTTTTAATGACTAAATATTTAATTTTCAAATAATTTCTTCTGTGTCAATATTCTTGAGATTATTTTATAGGTTTATTTGTATATAAAAATTATAAAAGAATTTTTTATCTAAATTGAATTTATTTAAAATGATTTAAAAAAGGAATATTTGTATGTTTTTATTAAGAATAATTTTAACAAAATTCATAAGGAATGTTCTATTATTAACATAAAGTGACTATGAATTATCAATACCTTTTCCATTATTTTTTTTGGATTCATCTGAAAAATTTGATGTCTAACTTAATGAAATAACTTTTTTCCTTTATTGGGTATTTTGGTATTGAAAATTATTTTTCAAAATAGAGGTTTATTTTTATTGAAAGTGGGATATTTGAATAAAAATAGTTTTAAATATGTGAATGTGGATTATATATGATTTTAAAGTAGTTTTCAAAATGAATTTTTTTTTATTTCATGTTTTGGGTATTAGACATTATAAATGATGGGTGTTCCTAAATAGATCTGGGTGATCCCGTTATATGTTAAATAATGAGTGCTCCCAAGTTGTGCGCCAATAAAATATTTAATGACTATATTATCCAGAAAATTATATTTGAAGATGTCCATATAGTTATTTCAATTTGTAAGGGTTCTATAAGAGTTTTTAAGGGTTTAATGTGATGATTCCCTAGGGTACCTACATTAATTTTATATGTTTTTAATGAGATTTCATGCATATTAATTGTTTTAAAAAGGTAAAATAGATAATATTTATTAAAGAATGTTATTTCCATTTTTTGGAAAAAGGTTATGTTATAATGTATGGGGTATCATGTATTTTGTTATTTATCAATAGTCTAATGTTTTACTTCATTTTATGACTTCTTGTGATGTTTTTATTCTCATACCATGATTATAAAATTTTGTCAATATTTAATAATAAGTAAGCAATTGGAAGAGTTCATGTTGAATTTCATGAAGATTCTTCATCACAAAGAACATTATTTATTTTTAAATGTATTTATATGGTGGAAAAAATAGACAATGATTGGAAGTGTCCAATTTGTATTTTGTGGTTTGTTTTTGTCTTAGTAATGCTCCAACTTTCTAAAACACTAAAAATGAAAAGTTCCTCAATTTTATAGAATGAAATTTCATGACTAACGATCATGATTATATAATTTTTAATTCTAGGATTTTATATTTAGTATCGATGGACAGTATAGATAACATTAGACGTATGGGTGAAATTAATAACTTACCCTTGAGATATTTTACCTTATGGTTTTGTTTTAATGATATAGAATTTAATGATTACCATTTTATTAATATAACATATGGTTTTTTAGAAGGGTTTTCTTCATAGGAATAAGGAATATCTTTTAGGAATGAAACAATAGGAAAATATCCTTACGAATCAGAATATCTTGATGGTCAAAATTGGAATAGAAGTGTTTTTTATAGTAATTTATCAATTACCCACGATATAATGGTGGTTGTTCTCAAGAAAGAGAGAAACCATATCTAACATTGAGTAATTTGATGATATTTGAGAATTTATTAGACAATATATCACAAAATTTGGACGATCATCTGACCTAGTAGTATTTGAAGGATGGATCAATTCTTTAGAAAATATTTTCGATGACTTGGGTTCTTCTAATCGCCAAAATGTAACTCTTTCAATTTATACTTTTTAGGTGAAGTCGATTAGTGGTGGTAAATGGTTAAGAATAATAATGAATTTTATAATATTTATTCATTATAATGTGATTAATTTATGAATATTTATAATGGGATGTTATTATTAAGATAGGAAAAAAAATTCGTGGATATGATTGTGGTTGAGTTTAGAGAAAATATTTTTGTATATTTTATAATCTATGAGGAATATGAAAGGAACTCAAGGATTGTATTAAAAACGTTAAATTGAAATAAAATATATGGAATGTTGAGTAAGAGTGAATTTTTGTTTCAAAAAATTTCATTCCTTAGTCATACTATTTTTCAAATATGGAATTACTGTTTAACCTACTAAAATAATAGTTGTTGAACAATGTCTTGACCTACCTATTTCACATAGATTCATAGTTTTTAGGGACTAGAAAGATACTATTGGATTTTTGTTGGAAACGTTTCTTGTTTTTCTATCCCACTAATTAGGTTATCTTTAAAATGAGTCTAGTTCAACTTAGAAAAATTATGTGAGGATTTTTTTTCAACAACTATATAGAAGATGGAGAATGGTCCGGTTTTGGAATTTCTTTAGAGAAATGGTGAATTCATAATATACAATGATTCACTATTGAAATTTATTTATTTTTTTCTAATGAATAATGATCACATAATTTATTATGCTTCAAATCAGTTTAAATTTCATGGGTATGATTTCCCTACACATGATTCAGAGTTAGAAGATATTGTTTTTGTATTAAAATATTAGAGACATAATTTGTATAAAGTAATATTTGAAATATATACTAATAATTAATTATTGAAGTATATATTCAATTTTAAATAATTAAACACGAGATAAAGAATATATATAGAATTAGTCTAGGATTATGATTACTTGATTAATTATTATCATGATAAAGAAAATAGGTTGGTTGAATCTCACAGTCAAAAAATAATGCTATGTTAACCATGTTACATTTTAAATGAGACCCTTTGGATAATTATTTGTTGATTTTTTTCATATAATATGTTTATATAGATAAATAATTATATTTTTTTAGGTTTTAGGGTAGTTAACATTTTCATAATTAATTAAAAATGATTAAAATGTTGATCAATATTTTCAAGAAAAGGAATAATATTTTAATAATGGTATGTTTCTATATTTTAATATTGATAAAGATTGTTTTTTATGATTTTGAAAAATATTATGTGTTCATTTAGATTCCCAATATAGGAAAGACTTGTTAAATGATGCTCATTGTTCTCCATTTTTCATTACACCACGTTGCACTATGGTTTATAGAGACAATCGAGAGTATCACTAATGGGAGGGAATGATAAAATATAATGCAAAATTTATATTGATGTGTTGGAATTTTCCATAGGTTAAAGTAGAGCAACAATTACTGAAGGGGATGTATAAACCATTTTAAATATCAATGTTGAAATGGAAAAATATATCAATGGATTTCATGGTAGGATTTCCTAATAATTATCAAGGTAATAATGTGATATGAGTTATTATTGATCAACTGACTAAATGTAGAGATTTTTTTTCTAAATAAAGATACATTTACCTGATTTAAAATTTCTATATTTTTGGTAAAAGATAATTTTAAGTAACATAATGTTCCTATATCTATTGTTTAAGAGCATGATTTTAGGTTACAATCCGATATTTTAAAAGTAATTTCGATGTACATGGGTACTTGATTAAATATTTGTATTGTTATTCATCCTTAATTTAATGGAATGTAAGATTGGTAGATTCATAAATTGGATTATATGCTTCATTCTTAATCAATGGAGTACTATGGAAGATGGGATTGGAATATTTTTTTGGTTGAGTATTCTTATAATAACAAAATTCTTTATAGTATATAGATGGAGCCTTTCAAGTCATTATATGGAAAGAGGTATTGGACACCAGATTTTTGGGATGGCGTAGGTGAAATTAACTTTATGAGACCAGGGTGGGTAGAGAAATTGGAAAAGAATGTTTACTAGATTTAGTAAAACATGAGGGTAGCTCAATTTTTCTATAATGTTATGATGGAAACATACAGAATGGTTTTTCATTTGAGATAGTTGATCATGATTTTTTTTAAATTCTATTTAACAGTGTGATGAATTTTCATACTAATGGGAAGTTGAGTCCATGATTAAATGGATCATATGAGATCCCAAGGAATGTTGGACTAATTTCCTCCCAAGTATCATTAATTAATAGTGTATCCCTTATACACAATTTTTTTTACGTTTAAATGTTTAGGATGTATTAACCTAATTCTTCTCATGTTTTGATCCCTAATTTACTTCAACTGGAAGTGAACCATTTTTATGTGGAAGAACTATTTTTGGTACTTGACTATATATATAAATTGTTGAAGTATAAGTTTATTCATTAGGTTATGGGTTTTTGTAAAACCCTTATGGTTTAAAAGGTAACTTGTGAATATGAATATGCTGCGAGGGGAAATTTACACACTTATTTGATGAGTGAATAGAACTTTGAGGACATAATTTCCAAAAGGGGAAGGATATAACATACCAGGTAGTGATAGAATAAATACATTTCATATTAATTAAAAATTATGAATTATATAGTTATTTTACATTAAATGGACACCACGTTTGATAGTATATAGTACATGTGATAATGAGTTTAACCAGAAATCCAGGATTGCATACAATAATGAGATATACCAAATAATAAAATATTTGTTAATATTATTTTTTTAGCTAGTTGTTATCCCAATAAAATTGTATTTGATGGAATGAAAATTACTAACTATATTATATTTACACAATTTTATTAAATCATTTTACATTCATCCAGTAATTTTATTAATCTTAAAATATGAATAAATATAATTTCAAGAATAAAGAGCTCTATATTTTTAAAATTTTGTTTTACAAACTTTTAATGGATAAAGAATTTTAAATATAATTATTTAAACCTTTATAACTTTTTTATAAAAAATAAACATCATTTTTAAAATATAAGTATCAATATTTACATATCATTTGTTTGTATAATTTTTGGGGAACATTTACATTTAGATCAAGAGTGAATAATACAAAATTTTAATTAAGAACTGAATTTTCATCTAATTTTTTATATAGGTTAATTATGTATTAATTTGGTTTTGAAGTATATGTAAATAAATTTTATATTAGGTAATCTAATTTTGGTCATTGGGAAAAAAATCAAAATGAATTTATATATAAAAACATAGAAAACTTTTGAAAAATTTTATCTTAAAAACATGATTTTTCATCCCCTATGTGGAATTAAATTTAAATTAATTTTTTCCACTTATGTAATTATAAATATTAAAAATTGATTTAATATTTATAATCATTATAATTAATTATATTTAATAATTTCGACATAGTTTTTCTATCAATATTAGTTGTGAAGGTAAATAAAATGATCTTCGTCGAATAAGAAAAAAATTTGCATAGTAAGGGACCAAACATTAAACATAAGAGTAAAAAATGGAATTGAAATTTGTCCAAAATCCATTTAATGTCCATATTTTGATTCTATAATCCCTTATTTATAATTTTAACCATTATTGGATCCACATGAAATGATAAAAACATGGGGGGAATTCCCATTTAAAAAATAAAAAGGAATTCCACTCTCCATCCATTATAAAAAGGCACTCAACCATACCATTTATTCACATCTACGAAGCCACATTGGAAAATACAAACTATGAAAAAAACTATCATTAGAAATCTCTACCTTCACCCTATAGGAATGTCCATGATCATATATCCAATCAATAATTCCTTTGGTGCAGATCAAATTTATTTTCCAAAATAAGAACTAACATTCTTCAATATGACTTTATGATTTATTTTGTTCTATTCCACTAAATTTTTATTTTATTACATGGAAAATAATAAAATACATATCCTAAATATAATTATACGTAGTTATTTTGGGGGTTCCATGTAAAACTATATAAACATCCATTAAATGGGTAATCAAATTATAGTTCATGTACAAAGAATTACCGACTCATGAAATGATGTCATTCATTTTCCCATTCAAACATTTCAGGGTTGAGAATTATTATATAAATAATGTTTTATATTATATATATATACAAACAAACACACACACACACACACATATATATATATATGATATTTATTTTGTATTAATACCATTTTAATTTTCATATAGACATATATTCGTGCATTTATTTTTTTTGTAAAAGCGATAACATAATTTGTGGACATGTATACTAATATCTCCTCAAAGCAATGTGATATGTTCAGACATTACATGGAATGTAATAAGGATTGGTTTAATAAATATTATCTAAAACCGAAAAATCTACACTATATTTATGAAATAATTAACATTTTATAAATATAATATATCATTTTTTAATTTTTTACACACTAAAAGAGTGATGACATCATTCATGGATGTGTATACTACCACCACCTCGATAAGATGTGATTCCTTAAACAAAACAAAAAATATATATATAATTTTATTTATTGTTAAATTACATGATATTTATGATATAATTATCACTCTATAAATATATATGTTACTTACCTTATTTCCATTTTGTTCATTGAAAAATTCAAACATTACTCATGCTTACATTTGACCTACCATCTCCACGATTCTAGCATTGGTTTATTTTTAATAACCATGATTCATGAATGTTTACTAAAGAATAATATATGAATAAATATTGTATATATTTCATTATTATTTTCCTGGATATGTTTATATAATGTCTATAAGGCCCCAGCCTTAAACCTTACTTAATCTTGAGTTATTACAAGATTACACATTGATGATCTTTTCGGTTTTAGAGTTTTAGAGAATTAGATCATAAAACATGCATTAAATTCCACATATAAACAAAGTGGTTTCATAAATATAGTATTCTTCAATCCCATCAATGGAAAAATATATAAAATAAAACATGGATTCTTTCTTGACACTTCCTTGACACTATCATCATATCATGTACCTTTCCCTTGAACTGTGAAAAACATTTAAAAAAACATGGGATTGGCATAAAAAGCCCAGTAAGGGATATAAAAATATGGAAAGGAAACATGGGTACATATATACATAAAAATGAAATCATACTTTACCCATAAAACATATGCACTTTAACATACCTCATCAAATCATGAATAAATCATAGAAATCATAAGATATAAAGGTAACTTGAGGCATTCATAACATTCTTACGTAAGGAGTAACCCTCTTGGTTACGTTTGGAATACCCATCACAGTATATTCCCTAAATCTCTTCGAAGAAACCATAATGCTTCACTCCTTCACGTTACCCAATGCATTGGAGATCTATATCGGGCTCACCCGCCCTTAGTCTATCACGGAACCACCCGTCTTCATAATAATGCCCAAGAACCTCAACATAATCGTATCACATAAAACATGCATAAAGGAAACATAACATTTCCACCTTTCAATCACAAGATATCAATACAACACATTGATATAAAAACATTATGAAAAAAATTTTCAATACCAAAATAAAATAAAAGTAAAACATGGTATTTATTTTTCTTTTTTAAAAAAATCTATGACCTTTAGAGGAAGCCGAAACTCAAATAATGGTCACGGTGGAAGAGAAGTCGTTGTCACCGCATACGTATGACAAAAACATTCCCTTTTGTCTTTTAGTAAATGCTTCATATAAAAAAGATTCATTTTGAATAAACGTAAAAGTCAAAGGGTTTTATACACCGTATAAAATAAGGTTGTGTATAAAACAAAATATGCCTCAATGAAAGGAGATTGAGATGAAGTCCCATACCTCGGGTCCGACTTGACTTGATCGTTCTTTAATATCCTGAATAGTAAACTTGAGTTAATTTATAATTGTTTAAGAACCTTTATCAAGTTCATTATTCCTTTTATATCACTTATTTCCATTTCATGAACACTATGTAATTATTTAAGTTAATAACGGTCGTTTTAACGATCATTGGTACTTGAGTAAAAAATAAGCCCTTAATAATTACAATTTGTTCTTGTATCCATTATATAAAGAAAGGTATTCATGATGTAGATATCATATATGTCATATATATCCAGTATATGAATGAATTTATAATATGACATAATCATTTAGAGGTAAGAAATGAAATGCACCGTTCATGGAGACGGTAAGCTGTACGTACGCATGAACGCTACTTTCATTTCTATTTCGTATTTTATAGAATGGAATCATAATGATATAAAGGTATATTATAATTCCAGTATAATTAAATATATAATATCATAGTTCCATCCTTTATACGTCCCACATATGGTATTTAACTAATCAAATCACTTTGAGGGGGTGGAAGTCCGCACTTCCTTAAATGAAGATATCACGTTTACCCATAATGGAAACCATAAAGGTATTCCAAAAATGAAAAATACAGAATCTTAATGAAAACATAAACATATTATATATCATATATAAATATATTGTCATCTTAATGGCCACCTTTTATGGTGATAAAAGAATGTTGAACAATCATCGTTTCGGGAGGCATAAATTCACCATCCACGAAAATAGTATGTTCTTTAACCATTAGATGTAGGTGTGTGTAAGTGTGGATCTAATAATTATTATAACAATATCCTAGTATATTGAAGATACTGGAGTTGTTACAAAATAAATGAATAAAAATAGTTTAGGGGGTTGAAGAAGCAAAATAAATCAAAAGGACTCAAGTGAAGACATTACCTTAAAATCTGGTAACTCCCTTTGGTTTGAGCTCAAAGGCTTCCTTGGGAAGACTTATGCCCAAAGTGAGGCTTCAAGGAGTAATAGAGGTATGTGGAGAGACAAAATTGGTAGGTTTTGTCCTAGCCAAAGGCTTTGGGAGTGTGGGTAAGGAGGTAGAGGGGGGGCCTTTTATAAGAGGAGAGGAGGGGCACTCTTGGAATGCAGAGAAATGTTACTTTATTTTCAAATGGTTTTCGGATTAAAAAGGTCCCAAATTGATATAATTTGAGGATAAGGTGATAAGGGTTCTAAATATACCCATCCAATAGGTTTTGGACATGTTTAGGTCTTAGATTGTACATTATCTTTCCATTTTATTTAAATCATCAAATAATGAGGTCATCGCTGCACCATTATGATGTCATAAATAATTTAATTTATTTAATGTCTAAAAAATTATAAAAAAATACTATGATGTATTAAATCTTTTTATCTTTCCAATGACTATTTATAATAAAAAATCTGACTTGTATAACCCCATGTAAAAATTGTTTTAGTAAAACATCTCATGTTTGTGTCATTTTTTACTTTAACATTAAATAAAAAGTTATTTATGTCATTTCCAAACCAAAGTGGCTCCATGGGGTCCCCAAGTTGACCCATGGACTTTATTGGGCGTCCATGACACATCGAATAAGGGTAGGACATGTTTCAATCTCATCTCATATTATTAAAACATTATTTTTACCTTAAACTACACTAATTACCTCTAATCGTGATTAAGAACTTAAAAGTTACTATTCACCAAAAAATTATTTTAATCTAATTGAACCAAATTTTAATTCTTAATGACAACCATGTATGTAGGATTTTTGAAAATCAAATCGCAGAAGTGGAAAAGTTTCATTTAAACGAAAAATCGGTTTCTTTAACTACCACTTAGTAGTTTCACAATTCATCAAAAATTGAAGTTTTTCAGAAAAATTCCAAAACATCACCCTAAGCTATATTTGATATTCTGAATTCAAAAATGATGTCTATTTTAAAAAATTAAAAACATGTAAGTTTCATTAATTAATTTAATAATTAATTCCCACTATCAGAGCAAAGAGCGTGTTTTTTTGAAACAATAAGTATCAAAAGATTGACACTAGTTTAAGACAAATTTCAAAGTGAAATTTTTTCCAATGAACACCATTGGATTAAATGGTAAAAATATATTCTAATTTCACTTTAAAACCAATTCAAAAAAATAATTTAATCATATAAATAAATTAGATTAAAAAGTGGTTTTGAATTAAAATACAACATTTTTCACTATTTATTAAAAAATGAACTTTATCGGAAAAATACCAAAAATTCACACAAAGTAAATTTTGATGTCCCAATCATAAAGAATAAATTTATTTTGACAAACATAGTTTATAACATTGTCAAAAGAGTGATTTAAAAATGGTTTTCCATTAATAGGCAGTGAAACAATCTTTTAAAAATATTAGTGTATTCCATGCTTAAGATTGGATTTATTTTCATTTTAAGCCTCTAAAACACTATCTAATTCATTAATAGGAATAGATAAAAATATCTATTATTCATTACTTACTTGGGATGTTAAATCCTTCCCCCTTTAGAAAATTGGGTCCCCATAATTTATTTACTTATCGAATAAATGGGGGTACTTATCCCTCATTGCATTTTCAGATTCCCATGTTGCCTCTTCCATCTTGTGGTTTTTCCACAAAACCTTTACCTAATTAATCACCTTATTCTGTAACAATTGCTCCCTATGGTCAAGAATCTGGACAGGTTGTTCCTCATATGATAGGTTCTCTTCCAGCTGAACTACCTCTAGACTCAAAACATGAGATAGATCCGCCATGTACTTTCTCAGCATCAAAACATGAAAAACATTATGTACCTGAGATAAACTCGGAGGTAAAGACACCTGGTATGCAACTGATCCAACTCTCTCCAGAATTGCATATGGTCCAATGAACCTTGGACTCAACTTTCCTTTCTTACCAAATCGCATCACACTTTTCGATGGTGAGACTTTGAGAAAAACATGATCACCTACCTCAAAAGAGAGATCCTTCCTCCTGTTGTCCGCATAACTCTTCTGCCTACTCTGAGCTGTTCTCATGTGTTTCTGTATCATATGAACTTTTTCTGCCAACTCTTCCACCAATTCTGGTCCCAGCAACTTCCTTTAAACCACTTCATCCCAGAAAGCTGGAGTTCGACACCGCTTCCCATATAACGCCTCAAATGGTTCCATCTGTATACTGGAATGAAAACTGTTATTATATGAAAAATCAACCAAAGAAAGATGTTGGTCCCAACTTTCCTGATAATCCATAGAGAAAGAACGTAGCATATCCTCCAATTTCTGAATTGTTCGTTCTCACTACCCATATGATTGAGGATGAAAAGATGTACTAAAATTTTATTCAGTACCCAACGACTTCTGAAGGCCTTTCCAAAAGTTAGAAGTGAACCTGGGATCATGGTCAGATAAAATGGAGAGAGGAACTCCATGGAACCTAACTATCTCATTAAGATACAAACGGGAAAGTTGATCTAGGAAAAAGTATCTCATATAACAAGGAAATGAGCAGATTTAGTCAAGAGATCAACAATAACCCAGATTGCATTATTACCTCAAGATGTCTTCGGTAATCCCACAACAAAGTACATGGATATATTCTCCCATTTCCACTCTGGCACTGGTAAAGGCTGAAGCATCCCTTTCAGTAACTTCCACTCTACTTTAACCTGTTGACATGGCAAACACTTCACAGTAAAATTAGCAATATCTCTTTTCATTCCATCCCACCAGTAATACTCCCGCAGATCTCTGTACATATTAGTACTGCCAGGATGAACTGAAAATGGAGAACTATGGGCTTCACATAACAACTCTCTCTTCAACTGTGAATCACAAGGCACACAAAATCTCTTCCCAAATCTCAAAACACAATCATTATCAATGTTGAACTCAGGAAACTTACCTTTCTGAACCAGCTCTATCTTTTTCTGCAACTCACTGTCTTGCTTCTGTGCTTTCATGATTCTATCTGATAGAGATGATCTCACTGATACCTGAAACCAAACAGAAGAACATCCTACGCCAAAAACTTCTATGCCAATGTTCATCAAATCCTTAACCAAAGGATCACGTTCTAAACGCAAAATTTCTAATGAAGCATTACTTTTTCGAATCAAATCATCATCCACTTTATTTTCTTTTCCCGGATGGTAATGAATTGTACAATCATAATCCTTGATTAATTCTAGCCATCTCCTCTATCTAATGTTCAACTCTTTCTGAGTGAATATATACATTAAAAATTTGTGATCGGTATATATTTCACACTTTACTCCATACAAATGATGCCTCTACATTTTTAAAGTGAAAACAACAACAGCTAATTCCAAATCATGTGTAGGGTAATTTACCTCATGAGTTTTCAACTGACGTGAATCATAAGCAATTACCTGATCATTCTTCATTAGGAGACAACCAAGTACTTTCAACGAAGCATCACTGTATATAACAAACTCACCATTCCTGGAAGGTAGTTCCAAAACTAGAGCATTCACCAATCTTCTTTTCAATTCTTGAAAACAATCATCACATTCTTTTGTCCAGATAAACATAACACCCTTCTGAGTTAGCTTATTCATTGGACTAGAAAACTATGAAAAATTTCTAACAAACCTTCGGTAATAGCCTTCCAAACCATGGAAACTACGATTCTCTGTTATATTTGTGGGTCTTGGCCATTCTTCAACAACCTTTGTTTTTGTAGGATCAACATTTATCCCATCTTTAGAAACAATGTGACCAAGGAATGAAATTTGTTGCAACCAAAACTCACACTTTCTGAATTTCCCATATAATTTCTTTTCTTTTAAGGTTTTCAAAATAACCCTTAAATGTCTTTCATGCTCCTATTTACTTTTAGCAAACTCCAAAATATCATCAATGAAAACCACCACAAACTTATCCAAGAACTCATGGAAAATTATATTCATTAAGTCCATGAATACAGCAGGTGCATTGGTTAGCCAAAAAGGCATTACTAAAAGTTCATAATGGCCATATCTTGTACGAAACGTAGTCTTCGGAACATCTTCTTCCTTTACCTTTAGCTGATGGTACCCCGATCTCAGGTCAATCTTTGAAAAATACTGAGCTCACTGAAGCTGATCAAAAAACTCATCGATATGAGGCAAAGGATATTTGTTCTTAACAGTGATGTTATTCAAGAATCTATAAACAATGAAAAGTCTCATAGAACCATCTTTATTTTTGACAAATAAAACAGGAGCACCCCATGGTGACGTGCTAGGTCGAATGAAACCTTTCTCTAATAACTCCTGCAATTGTTTCTTTAACTCTAAAAGTTCAACTTGATCCATTCGATAAGGGGGTTTTGAAATTGTCTTAGCATCAGGAACTAAGTCAACAGTAAACTCAACTTCTCGATCTGGTATTATTCCAGGCAACTCATCAGGAAAAACATCAGGATACTCATTTACCACTGGCACATCATTAATCTGAACAGTTCCTTTATTTTCAATGATGTGTGCAAGGTAACATTCATTTCTATATTTTACAAGTCTCCCGGCCTCTTGATATGTTATCAATAGTAAGGGTTCATTCTTGTACACAAACTGAAAGTCTTTCTGAAAAGAAACTTCTTTAGCTATACAATCAATCTTATCATGGTAAATAGAGAGCCAGTCTATACCCAGGATAACATCAAACTCTACTAGAGGTAGAACAATAAGGTTTCCAAGTAGGTTCTTTACAATGACAAGGATAGGTAGATTCTTATAAATTCTTTTTGCCTCAACATTTCCCCCAGGTGTCTTTACCACAAGTTCAGGAGTCATTTCTTGAGATGGTATTCCCATTTTACTAGAAAAGTTTTCAGAGATGAAAGAATGTGTAGACCCCGAATCGAACAACACACTGGCATAATCTGAAAAAACAAACAAAGTACCTGATACAACTTCATTTGATGGCCCGACATCTGCTAAAGTAGTTGCAAAGGATTTCACCAACCCTTTATTCTTGTAGTATAACTACTTCCCATCACTCAAGCTCCTTGTCGGACACTCGTTTGCATAGTGACCCATCTCATTTCACTTATAACATTTCACTAACTGTAAATCAAATTTGGTCTTACCTTCACCTTGATCCTTTTCAGTGCAATCACGAGCCTTATGTCCCATCTTACCACATCAGTAGAACTTTCCAGAATTCAGAAGACATTCCCCAGCGTGCCTTTTTCCACATTTATCACAAACCGGAAACTTATTTTTCTTAACATCAGAATTTTTTGAAGAATTATTACCTTTCTCCTGCCACCTCGGTCTCTTCTTCTGTTGGTTTTTATAGAATACTTGATCATCGACAAACTCCATTTCCACCTTCTCAGTACATCGAACAAGATGTTCATAACTTTTAATCTCAATAGAAGCTAATGCCCTTCAATATTTTGGCTTTAATCCCGAGTAAAAATCGATTAATTTTACTATCAAGGTCTCAGATAAAATTTGGAGCATACGTTTCCAAAAGAGTGAACCTTTCTTCATAGGTAGCCACCGAGTCTTCCTCTTCCCTCAATTCCATGAGTTGATTTTCCATCCTAAGTCGAATAGCCTTTGGAAAATACTTTTCAAGAAACATACCTTTAAATTCATCCCAGTCAAGAGCATAAATCTCATCGGCGTCCCTGATATTTTTAACCATAGACCACCACTGATCTGCCTCACCCTCTAAACGGTAAATAGCAAGACTATCCTTTTGATTGTCTGAACACCCCATGACATCGAAAATATTCTCCAGTGCTTTAATCCACCCTTCAGCTAACACAGGGTAAGATGATCCTCTGAATGATAGGGGATGTTGCCTCATGAAATGTTCCACCACTGACATGTTCCTCTGCGGTTGATCTGGCTGATCTCGTGCATGGATTCCACCTCCATTTATCGCTTGAGTCAACTAAGCCATTACTGCAACAAACTGTTCAATTCCAATTCCGACCATCTTAGGATGCTGATTCAGAAGGTTATTTCCTTCTGCATGCCTTCCTAGCACTGCTTCCCTATTTCCTCTGCGGAAAACCATTCTGAACAAACATGTCTTAGATGAAGCAACATGGTAATATCTAAATGCTATATCACTTCAATTTGACCATAAAAAAATATTTTTGGATAATCATTTAATAGAATTATAACTCCTAAAGTTATCTAAACAGACCTTTGATACCAACTATAAGGCCCCAGCCCCAAACCTTACTTAATCTTGAGTTATTACAAGATTACACATTGAGGATCTTTTCGGGTTTAGAGTTTTTGAGATTTAGTTCATAAAACTTGCATTACATTACACATATAAACAAAGTGGTTACATAAAGATAGTATTCGTCAATCCCATCAATAGAAACATGTTTAAAATAAAACATGGATTCCTTCTTGACACTTCCTTGACACTATCATCATATCATGTACCTTTCCCTTGACTTGTGAAAAACATTTCAAAAAAATATGGGATTAGCATAAAAAGCTCAGTAAGGGATATAAAAATATGGAAAGGAAACATGGGTACATATATACATAAGAATGTAATCATACTTTACCCATAAAACATAAGCACATAAACATACCTCATAAAATCATGAATAAATCATATAAATCATAAGACATAAAGGTAACTTGAGGCATTCATAACATTCTTACGTAGGGAGTAACCCACTTGGTTACGTTTGGAATACCCATCACAGTATATTCCCTAAATCTCTTCAGAGAAACCTTAACATTTCAATCCATCGCATTACCCAATGCATTGGAGAGCTATATCGGGCTCACCCGCCCTTAGTCTATCACGGAACCACCCGTCTTCATAATAATGCACAAGAACCTCAACATAATCGTATCACATAAAACATGCATAAAGGAAACATAACATTTCCACCTTTCACTCACAAGATATCAATACAACAATTGATATAAAAACATTATGAAAAATTTTTTCAATACCAAAATAAAAGAAAAGTAAAACATGGTATTTATTTTTCTTTTTTAAAAAAAGTTATGGCTCGTAGAGGAAGCCGAAACTCAAATAATGGTCACGGCGGCGGAGAATTCGATGTCACCACATACGTACAACAAAAACATTCCCTTTTGTTGTTTAGTAAATGCTTCGTATAAAAGAGATTCCTTTTGAATAAACATTAAAGTCAAAGGGGTTTATACACCATATAAAATAAGGTTTTGTATAAAACAAAATATGCCTCAAAGAAAGGAGATTGAGACGAATTCCCATACCTCGGGTCCGAATTGACTCGATCGTTCTTTAATGTCCTGAATTATAAACCTGAGTTAATTTCTACTTGTTTAAGAACCTTTTTCAAGTTAATTATTCCTTTTATACAACTTATTTCCATGTCATGAACACTATGTAATTATTTAAGTTAATAACGGTCATTTTAAAGATCATTGGTACATGAGTAAAAAATAATCCCTTTATAATTACAAGTTGTTCATTTATCCATTATATCCATAATGGTATTAATGATGTAGATATCATATATGTCATATATATCTAGTACATTCATGCATTTATAATATTACATAATCATTTAGAGGTAAGAAATTAAATGCACCGTTCATGGAGACGGTAAGCTGTACGTACGCATGAACGCTACATTCATTTCTATTTCGTATTTTATAGAATGGAATCATAATGATATAAAGGTATATTATAATTCCAGTATAATATCATATATAATATCATAGTTCCATCCTTTATACGTCCCACATATGTTATTTAACGAATCAAATCACATTGAGGGGGCGGTAGTCCGCACTTCCTTAAATGAAGATATCGCGTTTACCCATAATGGAAACCATAAAGGTATGCCCAAAATGAAAAATACAGAATCTTAAGGAAAACATAAACATATTATATATCATATATAAATATAGTGTCATCTTAATGGCCACCTTTTATGGTGTTAAAAGAATGTTGAACAATCATCGTTTCGGGAGGCATAAATTCACCATCCACAGAAACGGTATGTTCTTTTACCATTAGATGTAGGTGTGTGTAAGTTCAGCTAGAATCCTTCTTATAACAAAATCCTAGTATATTTAAGATACTGGAGTTGTTACAAAAGAAATGAATAAAAAGAGTTTAGGGGGTTGGAGAAACAAAATAAAACAAAAGGACTCAAGTGAAGACATTACCTTAAAATCAGGTAACTCCCTTTGGTTTGAGCTCAAAGGCTTCCTTGGGAAGACTTCTGCCCAAAGTCGGGCTTCAAGGAGTAAGAGAGAGATGTTTAGAGACAAAATGGGCAGGATTTGGCCGATCCAAAGGCTTTGGGAGTTTGGGTAAGGAGGTAGAGGTGGGGGCCTTTTATAAGAGGAGAGGAGGGGCACTCTTGGAAAGTAAAGAAATGTTACTTTATTTTCAAATGGTTTTCGGATTTAAAAATTACCACATTGATATAATTCGAGTATAAGGTGATAAGGGTTCGAATTATACCCACAGAATAGGTTTTGGACATGTTCAGGTCTTAGATTTTACATTATCTTTCCATTTTATTTAAATCGTCAAATAATGAGGTCATCGCTGCATCATTATGATGTCATAAATAATTTAATTTATTTAAAGTCTAAAAAATTTAAAAAAAATACTATGATGTAGTAAATATTTCTATCTTTCCAATGACTATTTATAATCAAAATTAGGACTTGTATAAACCCATGTAAAAATTGTTTTAGTAAAACACTTCATGTTTGTTTCATTTTTACTTTAACATTAAATAAAAAGTTATTTATGTCATTTCCCAACCAAAGTGGCTCCATGGGGTCACCAATTTTACCCATGGCTTGTCTTGGTCGGACATGACACATCCAAAAAGGGTAGTACATGTTTAAATCTCATCTCATATTATTAAAACATTATTTTTACCTTAAACTACACTAATTACCTCTAATCGCGATTAAGAACTTAAAAGTTACTATTCACCAAAAAATTATTTTAATCTCATTGAACCAAATTTTGATTCATAATGACAACCATGTATGTAGGATTTTTTAAAATCAAATCACAGAAGTGGCAAAGTTTCATTTAAATGAAAAATCAGTTTCTTTAACTACCACTTAGTAGTTTCACTATTTATCAAAAATTGACGTTTATCAAAAAATGTCCAAAACATCACATTAAGCTATATTTGATATTCCGAATTCAAAATTGATGTCTATTTTACAAAATTCAAAACATGTAAGTTTCATTAATTAATTTAATAATTAATTCCCGTTGTCAGAGCAAAGAGCGTGTTTTTATGAAACAATAAGTATCAAAAGATGGACACTACTTTAAGTCCAATTTCGAAGTGAAATTGATTCCAATGACCACCATTGTATTAAATGGTAAAAATATATTCTAATTTAACTTTATAAACAATTAAAAATAATAAATTATTCATATAAATAAATTAGATTAAGAAGAGGTTTTGGATTAAAATACAACATTTTTCACTATTCATTAAAAAATGAACTTTATCGGAAAAATACCAAAAATTCACACAAAGTAAATTTTGATGTCCCAATCATAAAGAATAAGTTTATTTTGACAAACATAGATTATAACATTGTCAAAAGATAGATTTAAAAATGGTTTTCCATTAAAATGAAGTAAAACAATCTTTTAAAAATATTAGTGTATTCCATGCCTAAGATTGGATTTATTTTCATTTTAAGCCTCTAAAACACTATCTAATTCATTAATAGGCATAGATAAAAATATCTATTATTCATTACTTACTTGGGATTTTACGATGTCCCCTTTCACCATTGTAGACCTTCTAAAGATGTTTTTGACACATAAACTGTATATTGTCAAAAGACCCAATGTACACTTAGTTGTTTAAGTAGTTTAAAAAAACATCGTGATAATTGAAATAAAAGTAATTATAAACGTGAAAAAGGTTCTTAATTAATTTTAATAACTAGCATAATTTTATTATTTTGTAAGATAACGATAGACATGACCAGTTGGACTAATGGTAAGGTATTTCATCCCAATCACCTTTCATTGAATAATTTCATGATGCTATACACCTTTATCATTTTTAAGGTGTAAATAAAAAAAATTGACATTATATATCCAAATTTTTTAAATTCTAATATTATTTACTATTTTTTATAAATTTTATTGTATATTTGTTCCTTGTATTTAAATGATAAAAGTGGTTTGAGACAAATTTAATGCTTAAATATTTAATTTTCAAAAAAATTTCTCTATGCCAATATTCTTAACAACATTTTTCTTGTTTATTTTTACAAATGGATTATAAAGAAAACATAATGTATATTTTAAATTTCATTAAAATGCATTCAAAATAGAATATTTTTAAGTGTTTAATATGGAATGTAAAGAAAACTTATAAAAAGAATGTTCATTTAATAATATACACTGCGATTTTGAGTTTTCTTTCACTATTTATATTATTTTATTTTTTTCTTCCTTTGAAGGATATCATGACTTCATAAATAAAAAACTATATTTCATTTTATTATGTATTATTTTATTGAAAATGGGTTTTTAGAAGAAGGGATTATTTTTTTTGAAAATGATTTTTTTTAAAGAAGATGTTATTTTGAAATTTGAAATTGAATTTAATACAATTTTAAAAGGGTTTCTAAAAATGTGATCTCATTAATGTCATATTGTGGTTCTTTTACATTTTAATAGATGGGTTCACATAGATAGATTCGAGTGAACCAATTATAGCTTAAATTTTGGGTGGGCCTATGATAGTTATTTAGTGTATTGTGTAACGATTATATTCTTTAGAGAATTTTATTGGATGTTGGCCATATAGTTATTCAAATTATTAAGGGCTCAATAAGGGGTTTAAAGGGTTAACTGTAATGATGTGATATGGTTTCATCATGAATTTTCTCTATATTTTAAAGAGTATTCATCAAAATAATTTTTTTAAAAGGTAAACTAAATTTTATTTTTTAATTAATGATATTTCAGCTTTTTGGGTAAATGGATATGTTTTAAAGTAAGGGGTTTTTACATGTTTTAATTTTTATTGATGGACTAAAAGTTTTCTAATTTTGATATCCCTTATAGTGAATTTATTCTCATCCCACATTTTTAAATGTCTTTCATAAGACATAATGATGAGTATGATATTGGAGTAGGTAAAGTTGAATATCATGAAGTGGTTTTTTTAATACATGAAGATTTATTTTTAAATGATTTTATATGGTTGAAAAAATATATATAGACAAGAAGTTTCAACTTTTTATTTTATAGTTTTTATTTTTGAGTTATGGAATAATTCTAAAAAGCTCTAAACCTGAAAGGATCCTCAATGTGTTATAAAATATTTTGACTAAAACTTAATATTTTGTAATGTTTAAGGATGGGGTCTAATAATAAAGTATGATAGAAAATCATAAATAATGGAATAAATAAATATAACCTCAATTAGAATCATCATAAAATAAAAAAGTATATGACATAGGAATAATTTTGAAACATAAAAAAAATCATGATCCATTAATCATAATATAAGAATTTGGAACAAACATATGTATTAGAATTCATAACTTTGTGAATGTATAGAAACATATTAATTTATATCTATAAGTTTGTGAATTAAGAAAAATAGTGTCATTTACATCTATTGAATTCCAAAAATATATTTTTAAATCAGTTCCAGGCAAAAAGGTGTAAACATAACCTACCACCATCATGTTTACGTATAACTTTTTGAGCATAGATAACCAAATATATGTCTACACATAGTATCATTATCTCATGAGATCCCATTTCATTGTAGGGATATATCAAAATCACCCATATCATGATGAAATACTGTTCAGGTTTTGTGGAAATTTAAATGAATCACATATATATTCATTTAAAACCCAATGTAAATAATATGGGTTACATAAATTTTTCAAATGTTACCACGTAAGATAAAAAGATGAAATGGATATATTGATTCTAAAAAATCAATAACCAAAAATTAATATATTATTAGAGAACAAAATGGGAGATTCCTAAAACATAAATCCATAATGAATAGATATCATAGAGGCAGAGTAGAAAATTTCATTGAAATAATAAAAATAAACATTGTCAAAGGATTAGTGATTTTGTCATTAATGAAAACTTATAAGTAACATTTGAGATCCATTTAAAGAGGTGTAAAAATGTATTTTTAAAAAATTATTTTAAATTAATTTATTATATAATAAAATCTTAAAAATAAATAAATTCAAAAGGAATAAATTTATTGTAGACAATATAAAATACATTGAAGTGAGAAGAAATATAATTTTAAGAAATATAGGTAGTTGTATGAAAACCCACACCAATAAAACAAATTTAAAAAATATAATTGAATAGAAGAAATATAAATATGAAAGGTATTAAAGATGATTATTATTTTTATTTCCAATAAATAAAATGAAACATTTTTGGTATGATAGAATATAGACCTCATAGAGGAGGTCCCAATAGAGATGACACTAATTATTTTAAATGATGAAATATTTTTATCGTGAATGAAATAAATCATAGAATAATATTTTTTCCCTGAAAAATTCATTTCACTGGATGGAAATAGAAATTATAATTTAAGGATCTGAATGATATAATATGTCAGTCATATAATAAAACCACCGAAGTGGGTAAATTATATGATGATAGACACACATAATAGAAGAATATTTTTACATGAAAATGTAATTTCCCTGTATAATTTTTTTAAAATTTACAATTGAGGTAGTGAATGATATAATATGCCAATAATAAAATAAAACAATAAAATTTGAGAGCTTA
This sequence comes from Viscum album, assembly GCA_963277665.1. Lineage (NCBI taxonomy): Eukaryota > Viridiplantae > Streptophyta > Magnoliopsida > Santalales > Viscaceae > Viscum > Viscum album. The sequence continues at coordinate 71,432,585 of OY728141.1, read as the reverse complement.
TGATTCAGGAATATGAGATTTAGTAATGAAAAAATGATCACTATAGATTCCCATTTGGTTGGATTCACTATAATATCCAATAGAATAAATATAGTTGTATTATTTATCTCTAAAAAATACACATCATAATTTATTCATGTTCATACTACTTATTAATAATCATTTATTTCCAAATTATTAATAATTATTTATTAAAATTAATATTTAGGTGTAAATTGTCCTGTTTGTTCCAAGCGTGCTTCAATTTTGCTATTCTGGTAAACACTCCTTGCACATTTTTTATTCATATATACAATGGATTGATATTATTTATTTATTATTAGTAAATTTACGAATTCCAATGTGTTTTTGGGGAATTAACTTACTATGAATCAAGAGTGGTGAATTGTGTTATTGAAATTTTCTTCACTTATGACCATCATCTTTTAAGCTATGAAGGATTCTGATTTTTTCATAACGCAAGATAGTAGATAAAATTAAATTAGTATGAAAAGGATCAGAAATAATAGATTTATAGTTGATTAAAGAAACTCATCTTCCACATTACCAACACTAAACTCCAAGATGTAGGTGATTTTATTAAAACCAATTCTTCTCTTAGGGATTTTTCGAAAGAGTAAATAAATAATTAACATGGTACAAAACCAAGACCTTTTTATTGGACCCTATAAAGAATCCAAAACCAAACCTTCAGCACTTTGTATAAGGAGTACTTACTTATAGTAGTAGTAAAAAAATAAATGTGATATTACAAATAAATCCCACCACTGAAATATGAAACTTAATGAAGATATGTTTCATTTATGAGAAAAAATAATAGTGAAGTATTGATTAAATATTCTCCTATAAAATATGAGAATATTGATATTTGATAAATATATGTAAAAATCATGAACCTTATTATTCTTTTATATTTCATAAATAAGCATCACACATATATTTGAGAGAGAAAGAGATAGATAATGCATGTTCTTTCTTTCACTCCTACTTCTTATATCTATACATTCTATTATTTAATAATCATTATTACACTCTCATTCAATATTTCATAGAATATTCCATAATATTGGGCATTATAATTAAATTATGGAAGAAAAATTCCAAAAAACAACTCAAAATAAGAAAGGGTAATAAATTATTTTGTTATATTTTCTTCCCTTATTACTTCCAACCTTTTAAAAATCGATTTTACTATAAATATAAAGTACAATTTTTTAATTCATTTATGAAAACATTAATTTCCACAATATATACTCCAATAGTAATATATATGTCAGTTTTAGAACAATAAAGTTTATTTCAGTTCCCCATGATGGAAAATTCATCTTAATTTAATTCACATTGCCAAATTTATCCTCACATTCATTCTTCACATAGTCGATTTATTCATGTATTCAAATCATAAATCATTCATTATAACATAGGTAAAAATCATGTAAAAACTAAAATAACATATATGATTAGAACCATGTAGTTTTAATATTACTGGGATCCAAACTAGGTACCTAATTTCTTGAAATATATAAATCACGTATCTATTTAAAAGAAATAACAATTTTCTCATGTAAGTGATTCATTGAAATATATTATTTTCTTATAGATAATTCAATATCAGTTCTATTTTACATAAAATATAACATTAAATAGGATATTGATATAGGCTATTTAACCACATAACTATACATCTCATTTGGAAAATTCATCATGAAGAAGAGTATTACAAACATAGTAAAATTTCAAAAAACCTATATATTTTAGATTTTTTGTAGAATGAACATAAATAATACAAAAACATGATAAAAAACATAAAAATAAAATCATTAGAAACATATGGAGGGTTCTTAAGATCATAAAAAGATAAATTACTTTGGATATGTTGGAACAACTATAATATTCCATAAATATCCACCTTTAATGATAACAAGACTCATTAAATAATAAAAATAACATTTTAATGAATTGAATTATTTTTGAAGAAATATATACATTGTATAATAATTTTAAAAATTTATGTTTATCTTATTTAACAACATATATTTATATTAACTAGATTCAACCCCTTTTGACATTAAAAAGAAAGGATATGAAGAGTAAAACACTCTTAATGTAGCAGCTGAGTGATGAATTGTTAAGATAACGTGATGTCAGTAAATTAGAATTATAGAATTACTGAAATTCAGAAAATTTTAGCAAATAAAACATTTAAGAAAAAGAAAAATGCATTAAATGAAAATATTACATTAAAAATATATCATGTAATTGGATTAATATTTTACAATGGTTCTAAGAAAATACTGCTCAACCAATAAAAAATTATAATATAAAAATCAATTAGAGGACCCTAGTTTGTGCATTGGTTCAAACTCAGATGATGACTTGGGTGGACGTTTCTTGACAAAATGATAAATGGAATAGGTGGTTGGAGAGTCAACAAGAAGTTATAGAACATCTTTTTAACCCCATAAATAAATTAGCTTGTAGATCTAAAATATTATCATCCCTAGGCCATGAAGTAGTTATGCTTAACACATTGATAATATTTTGAGAAGAAAAACTGATGTCAGGAGAGCTATAAATAAAAAAAATCATCTTCTTAGAATGATATAAAAATTTATATTCAATTTCATCAGAGTTAGGATGAATAACTTTTGAGTTTTATCCACTTTAAATTCCACATTGATCAAGGAAAAAAAATTCAATTTCTACCTGGAACCTATATATATATCCATAGGTTTTTTTATAAGTGATATTCATCTTATTAAATGAAAAGGGGAATCAACAAGAAGATCAATATTCTTGATGGTATCTAATTTATAAAAATCCAAGATTATATAGAAATCTTGAATGTGCATCTATGAAATAGATTACAAACCACTGTTTGATATAAATTTAAATGTCTTAATCTATTTGGTGGAAAATATATCAAAGGATGATAATATATTATAAGTATACTGAGAACTAGGTGATTCTCCTGGAGGTCATACAATCAACATTCCTAAATTTGGAAAAAAAAAATCACTATATATTTATCAGCCAACATTTTATGGAGGTTGATTTATGATATATGTTTGCTAATTTCTCCCTAATGGCTTAACCAACCACATGTATAAAATGTGATAGTACAAGGGATTCTAGATCACAAGGAGTGGATGACACATGATAAATTAGACGAAAAGGTACATACACTAGAATCTTTTTCCCTAGTCTATATATGGTGTAATAAGTGTTTGCATAGTATATTATGAATTTAAATCCTCCCAAAAGAGTATGTATATATATATCTGTTACTCCTTCATAAATAATATCCTACGTATTTGTGAAATTAAGATGGATTGTTCTTATAGGATCAATAGAAGAGGAAAAAATATCTTTGATATTCTTGGATATATCCCTATTTAATGAAACATTAAATCATCTCAATGATTTAATTCATGACGAATAAATTAAATTCATTCATAAAATCATAATTTCCAATACCAGGTCTTATGATATCTTCTTCATTTCAATTTAATTAACCAAAAAAATCCTAACCAAGATCTTGCTATAATAAAGGAGATATAATTTCACATTGAAGTACTATATAGAAATGATATTAAATTTAAATTTGAAAATAGTTGATCAAACTAATTATAAAAATCTAAAACTATAGAAGATATATAAGTATATGTGACTCTTGTTTTAAATATATTAATTTATAAAATGTGACTCACAAAAATACATAAAATTGTGTGTAATATCTTTTTCATGTTTTTTTTCAATCTTTCATTATTATTAAGTGAACCCAAGGAATGATATGATTGAACTAACCAAATGTTTTGAATCATCTCCATTTTATATTAAATAATATCACGATGATAATTTTCCTCACACTTGGTTTCACATAATCCTCTACGCTCTTTCCCCAAACCACTCATAGATTTAACTGCATTCGTATTAACACCATTGGAAGCATGTTTCACTAGTTAAATGTTTTGGATCAAGGAGTCTTGGGAATCTATTTTCTCAAAAAGTTAGAAAATTCATCAAGATACACTAAATTAATCTTCATCTATTTGGTCACATATTTGAAAGATATTAGCATTTTTTCTTATCACAATATATTTTTCTATTATCAAATTTTTTCATCACTTCAAATCCAAATATATGCATGTGCCTTTCAAAATCAAAACCTTAACAACATTTTCATATTAACGATGCATCCTCTTGGTCATGAAGATGAAATAAAATGGTTTCTAGGTTGTGTGAATCATTAGAATCCTCCTTAATAACATCCCTAGACCCATTTCTATCAACAAAAAGTGATACAAGAATTGGATCGGCCTCAATGTGATCTGCAACAAATTTCATTATAAATTCATAAATATACACAGTAGGCACTATTTAAACTATCTGTTCATCTTCATATCTTGAAGCTATATCAATAGCTTGAACAATGGATTGGTAGACATAAATTCCCCAAAAAATACAAAATTCAGACTATGAAATTCTTTTACTATTTTCCTGACATATGAAATAGAATAATTTTATTTGGTAACAAATATCTCTTACACCTACTTAGAGTCACTATCTCTACATGTGATCTATCCCAAAGAGGTGATGTAGTGTATAGATCCCTATGAGATGGTTTTTTGAGATATTACACCCCATGAGCACACATATCCAATCCAATATGACGTAATGAATTAGTAGTAGGATAATATTTAAAAAATGAATTTAGCAGAACCATTAAAAGGGTGATACTCTAATAGAAATCGGTAGCATATCCTTAATTTAAATACACTCATACCTTCCTCAATACAAGAGATAAACACATTCTATAAGGATAATAATTCCATTTCCAATTACCCTGGTAGCATTTGGACCTAAATTTCATTATATACCCTCAGATATTCAAATTAACATTATTGATTAGGACATATACAAGATAAATGTACTAAAAAATACATATTCGATCACCCATGTTCACTAAGAAAATACATTTTAAAAAATCATGAGAAACACATACCATTATGTTTCTAATTCCATAATATGCCATTATGCCACCATAATGAGGACAACATATAACATATTCTAACCCTATTGATAAAAATAGCAAATCATTTCCATTTAAATTTTTTTGAAATCATGTACTATGTTTTTTTCTGAAATAGAAATCTACATTTCTCATGAAATGGTTTACCAATTTATCATATTGAAACTGTGATTTATTTTCATCTTACAAAATATCCCATCCATGATACTAAAACAACTTCATCAAATATCTTTATTACATTTACCCAAGCCTTGTCTATAGATTTATTTTTACAATCACCTAACATGAAACACCACGAGCCATTTATTTCAAGGAAGATCTATATCCATTTTCACACCATCTCTTTGGAATTCCCATCATAAAAAATATTGGTAAGAGGTTAAGATAAATGGAAGTGATAGTTCAACTTAAATGAATAAGCCACATAGGTTAATGGAAAGCGAGGAGAAGATCATGTCAAACATATGTCACATACCTAACTTGTAAGAGGGTTATGTATTCAAATAGGTATAGGGGTTGATCATAAATAAATAAATATTATATAGAGTAAAATGGAAAGTAAAAAATATATTTTTCATTTTTAAAAATAAGTGAATCAAATATTTATAGATAAAATAGGATAAAAATAACTGAAAATGGATTTTTTTTATTTAACTGGTGTAATTAAAAATTAATTCCTAATGCATTAAAATGTAAATAAATTATCAATAAATGTATATATTGAAATATAATTACAATAAAAATACCTATAACACATTAAAATTAAAATAAACTGAATTGTCACATAAAAAATCCAAACATTCACAAGAAATTAGATTAGAAAAAATATCATGTAACCGATTCATAGTATAGATAAATTCAATTGAGATATATTCATTTTGGCATGATTTTTCAAGAAATGATTAGTAAGACATATATGATTTTTTGGAATTGTTTATTCTATTCATATAAAAGTTGACAAGACTACTGTTATTACATAGTATTAACTCTTTATTATAATTGAATTCAAAATTCGACATTGTGTGTTTGATGGAAAAAACTACTCTCATCAACTATAATAAATAATGTATCATATTTTAGTAGGTGAATGTGCAATTAGTATAGCTGAAAACTATATAAGGACATAGAAATCCATAGGTTACTGAACTACTCTTCCTATTAATTCTAATAAGACCATTTTTGATCTTAGAATATTATGTTAAATTAAAATAACTTGTTTTTTGGATAATGTAAAGAATATGAAATTGATCAATTTTAATACCTTAAAATTATTTTGGATTATTTAATATCATATTAATTGGTATTAGCATAAAATCATTCACATAAGCATACTAAAAAAAGAATTTATGATCTACTTGAAGTTAAATACAATATAATCTAATTTATTCCTCCACATAACTTATTGTTAAATAAATTCTAACATTATCTGAAGATAGTGATTCACTAAAAAAAATTGGAGTTGCATATTATTTATGGTTTTAAAGACTAATTAATTTAAGAAATATAAGTATATATTTACTATTATTCAACACATTCCTGAATCCTTTTTGATAAATTTTAAATCCATGATGGAAATTTTACTCATACATCATGAAAATTTCAGATTCATTTTTTATTAGTTTTAAAAATCCATATAATTTTTTTATTTAAATACCCATACAATACATCACCATTATATATTTAATCTGATAATATTTATTAACGTAATTTTTAATAAAAAGAGTTAGATCTTCTTATCATAACTAAAATTCAATGGACAAATGAATAAACTTAAGCACTCATACAATGATCTAGGTGTTTGTTTATGTACATAAAAAGGTTCGTAATGTTTGAGAATAGAATTTGGAAAAATTTTATTTTCACTATAAATAGGTTGTTCAATATAAACTTCCTCAATAATAAAATCAACAAAATATATATATTTCACAACCATATTAGTTAATTTTAAATCCATGTGTGATGCGTAGGATAAAAATTTCCATGTTAATTATAATTTATCTAATGGTGAAAATGTAAATTCAAAGTATATTCCTTCCCATTGGTTATATCATTTTACCACTAATCTAGCCTCATTCTTAGTTATTAAACCATGATCATCATGCATATTCATTATAACCCACATTGTGGTTCTATTAACTAATACCCACACCATATGTTACTTGAAAAAATTTATCTCTTATTTCATAGTTAAAAAAAAACATTGACTATATGAGGAATATTATAAGGTTTTAAGATTGATTTGAGATAAAAAGGATATAAATTATACATGGTTTCCTACAATTTTTACCGTCCTTATACATTCATATATGTTTATTATCACAGTATCCAATGGATGATTTTTAATGTTACTATGTAGTATAAGAGGCACACATTCAGGTTCCCAGTGTCCATATTTCTATATTTGGGTCACCAAAATTAGGCTTCTGATCATTAATAATTTAGTTGTTAAATAGATGTTCACGTCTGATTTAAAGACACAAAAATACAGTGGTTTTTTTAAAAAAAAGAATACATTGAATTTTTACGAGTTTGCGAAAATTTATGGTGCTTGATTCCGAGGCCCGGTGTGCCCGAAATCAATTTCTGACGTTCTGTTCAGGTATTTTCAGTAAAAGTACAAGTGGGATTTTATTACTTTTGAACTAGTGCTCAGAATTGAAATTCGAGGGCACCGTTGAAATCACAGTGCCAATATTCACTTAAGAGAACCTTCACCTCGACGACAGTTGTTCGAGAAAGGAAGTTAGTTCTTGAGTATTAAGAAAAAGTTAAATAAAAATAAGTGTGAAAATTATTTTTATGCTTGGTGGTTAAGACCTCCAAGGGGCGGTTAGAGGTGGGGGCCACCACACCATAACCTCCAATGAGAGGTTATGGATGTGGGGCCCACCCACTCATAACCTCACATGGGAGGATATTTATCGGTGGGGACCACACGGTCTTTAAACCCCATGAACTCCCCATTTATGGAGCTACAACCCATTAAAACTCTTGAACTCCCTTAATTAATATGTGCCTGCACAAAAGAATTAATTAAGTGGGACCCCCCTTTAATCAATTATCCTTTTGAATTCATGCCAACAAATAAAATAAGGGATAATATATTATTTAATTTTTGATGGAAAATTGTCTTTTGGTGGAGCATTGGGAAGGAGAATAACTCTCCAATGAAGAACAATCACCGAAGGTTGAAAGAATATTCTTCTGCCAATGAAGAAGCTTCGGTCGAGGGATGAAACCATCACCCACGAAGAACATCAATGATGTTATCTTCGACTTTGTCTTCTATGAAATCTCCTTCCACTGTCAACGAAAAAAATGAAGTAACAGGATTTAAGATTGATTTGTTTCCGTTCATCATCAAACAAATCTTGGTTTATGAATCGCCAAATGCTATCACTATAACTTGGAGTGCTCGGGCCTCATGAACACAGCCCGAACCTCCCTCTTTGTTGTTCTAGTTTGTTGACGACGGAGGGGGAGCAACGACAGCTGGTCTTGGGCTGACCATAATGGAAGCCGACATCAAAAAAATACAGCCATAATGAAACTGACGTCGCAAAGCCACCAGGTCACCGGAAGTGGCGCGACATCGTCGCGCCTCACGGAGGAACAAGGGGCCACGGCCAGGCCAGGCCTCAGCGCTATCGTGCTGTGCAGAAGACTGGAACCACGACCAGGGTGGGCCGTGGTAGAGGGGCGCATCGCCGTCGTGCCACATGGTGACACAGAGCCGCGGCCAGGGAGGGCCGCGGTGGAGGAATAGGAGTTGCCGATGGCGGGATGGCCGCCGGTGATGCAAAGCTTCTAGGTGCTTGGCCAGCCGGGATAAGCGGGACCCAGCGGGTCCCGTGTGATCTGGACTAGTGTCTGCCCGCCACCTTGGGCCAGGCCGCCCCTTGGGCTTGGTCAGACCCACGGACTGGGTCAGACCCCGGTCCGGACTCAGGTCGGGCCGGGTCAGTCCGACTGGGTCAGACCGGACCCCGACCGTCTATGGCAAGTTTTCACCTTTTCGCCTATATTGTGGGATACAGGTGTCTGATCGATGAAACGTCTGTGACGACAGAAATCATAGAGTGATATTGGTCTTTTGGAATACCTTGAATGAGTTTTGGACACAATTGGGGTAGGTTCGGGTTGGTTTGAACCTAATATCCAACCGGGCCCCTGGAACAGAAATGCCAATAACTCACAGACCAGACGTCCGATTGACACACCGTCTCTTGTGTTGAGACCCCTTTGATGAGGCAGACCTTTGAGATACATGTACATTTGACTTTGTGATAGTTGGGGAATCGACCTATATCTCATTGAGCGGATCCTCCCAGAGACGAGTGAGCGGAGTACAGATACCTTGTAGCTGCATGAGACCTCATGACTGTTGACCTTTCGACTCGGAGTGTTTGGACTAGCCTAATGGGAAGCGCCACTCTGTGACACGCCAGACCCGCAGTGGGGAGCACCTTTGTGTGATCCGTTATACTCACGGTACTCTACAGGAGGAGTACCTCATCAGGCTACTAGGCGGAGCACCTCTGTGTGACGTGGCAGACCCACAGTGGGGAGAACCTCTGTGTGACGCAGCATACCCATGGTGCTCGACATAACCATAATTGTTTACAATTATAGGAGATAAATCGACTTAACCGATTTTCAAATTGGAAATTATTATATGTTAGAGATTTAAATAGAGAATTACTTCCTATAGTTCATTAATGTATCCAATTTATTGAAAAATAGAAATATCCACATTGTAAAATTCTTCACATAACCAGGTTTTTTAGACATCTAAAAAATTTCTAAAAACTTTTAGAAATGAAATTTTTTTTTAGAATGAACTTAAAATATGAATAAATCATAATGAACACATTTAATTAAAAAAACAATAAAAAAAATATGAAGCGTTTTTTAGATCATAATAAAATTACATGAGATATATAAGAACAAAATTTGTAGTCGAACATAATGTCCATTTTATTGATGTTTTGGTGAAGGTTCATAATGAGAAGTTATAATATTCTTTAAATTTGAATTTGGATTAAAATAATAAATAATTTATTAATGAAAAACATTATATTTAGTATAATTTAAAAGTTTCAAAATTTCCCAATTTAATAATTTTTTTACATTTTACAAGTATTTTATTGATTTTTCATCATATAAATTTTTTAGCATCAATCTTGTGTATCTTGTAATCGACCCAAATAAGAATGTGTAATAAAGAATGAATGAAAACAACATGTTATTATATAGCTAAAATAAGCCCTTAATAGAATAATTATAATTTCAAAATCATTTTATTAAAGTGAAAAAAATATTTTAGAATAGTTTGACCTAGAAGATAAATGAAAATGATTAGTTTGTGGGAAAATGAATGTTGAATACTTATGTATTCTATTAGAGTGCCTATTAGAAATGATGGATTTGAGACTCTTTATGACTGAATGTTTGAAAATTTTATATATTACTTGTTTAGAGAGAAATTGATAATGGATTCCCAAGTAAAATTATGGAAATGTGTGCATTGATGTGTGTAGATGAGGAGGATTCTTATAGGTCAGCATGCGTGACACATTTGAAAATACCCATTCCATTATCCATAAGGAATGAAATTTATCATAAAATTTAGATCCAAAAGGAAAAACTATTATTGATCAACCGATAACCCTATCACCCTCCCAATATAGAAAAAATTATAGAGATATATTCGGATTTTACCCAACCCTTTTACCATATTTTAACTTTATCTTTGTAACATTATTTTTATGTTGACAACTTATTTTTGGAAAAAAAATGAAACTGAACTTGTTATCCAATTTATACATATTTATTTAGAATATGATACCCATTTTATTTGATTAAATTTTCAAATATGATAAAAATCAATTATAATATAATAATGCATAATGGATAAATAACCATTATAAGGAAAATGTATTTTTAATCATAAAAATGAATTTATTATCATTCAATTGTAATTAATAGTCATTGGATAAATTTTAATATATATATATTTATATATATTAAACAAATTAATTAAAATTATTTTTTATTACTAATTGATATAATTATTTTATAAAAATATGTTACATGTAAAAAAATTACATTGAAAATATCTATTATAACAATAAATAAATTTATTCATTGTTCATCAGAATTGATTATTTATTTATAAAAAATTAATATATTTTTATGAATACATATTTTGTTTAGGAATATCATTTCTAATTATATTAAATTAATCTTCTAAAACATATTTCATTATAAATTACAAATGATTAAAAATGAATTTTTTTTCTTCAAATATTATTTATTATATTAATTATTACATGATTATATCATGACAAATTCAATATAACCAACCACCTTTTTCCACTTCTTAATATTGTAGGGTGAGATAATAAATTGTTTCATACACATGTAGTGATTCAACTAGCATGGATCTTATAGGGATTTTTGTACCCTTGAACATCGTCTGTAGAAAATATTGTTTCACCAGTACTTATCAAGATCATATTGTATTTGGTATATGTCAAAATCTATTGATGGTACCTCATTTACACAATCAATCAAATTATCCTCATAAGGAATTGTTATACTTTTAGAAACTAACCCAAGTCAACCCTGAAACAATCACCTGAGTCGACTCATGACAAGTCCCAAACTGAATTCCTGATACCCACTGGCTGACAACTAGTTCTTGGCATAAAAATAAAATAGTTAGGAATGATTTGGAAAATGAAAAAAAGAAAATAAATTAATATAAACTTAATAAAATTGATAAACACTATTATGAGAAATAAAATAAATAGGAACAACTAAACATACCTCAATGCGACATCGTGGGTCACCACCAAACACATTACTACATTCGATCCAAGAGCGATCCAAAGGGAAAGAACTTGAAACTAAAAATTTACATTAGAAATGAGGACTGATATGCTCGGTTGGAAATATATAGAAAAACAACACCATATTCCATTAAATTTAAAAAGAAATCAAATTAATTCTAGTTTGAAAATAAGGCGCAATAAAATATTATATTTAACTATTTTCATATTCAATTAACAAGTTTTCATTTTATATAATATAATTTCTCTTCCGCTACATTTTTAATAAAGATTCCAAGAATTAATTAAAATGTCAAAATGAAATGTTAAAAAATTATATTAAAATATGGTTTTCATAAAAGAGATATCATCCATGAAATAACTAGAATTTAAATTATTCCAAAAGAACCATGGGAAATCCCGATTTAGCTAGTGTTAATTTGGGGAATAGGATCCCCGTACCTTAGTAAAACATGAAAAAAAACCACAAATGGAACCATTATAATTCATGGACGACTATAGAGTAAATAAATCCAAAATTCTAGTGGTCTCTGAACACAAAAAATGTTCCGTATGTTTTATAATGTCAATCCTACTAGAAAAAACATGGAAAAACCACATCGGAATCATCTAGAGAAGTTTTCATAGTCTTCCCACCTTGGTTTGCAGTGTCACCCATGTTCTCTATTCGAAATGGTTGTGAGATTTTATCATGAATAAAAATATGAAAATTTCACATTCATTATCCAAAATAGAACTCAAAAGCCCCCATCAATAACCATCTTTAAGAACATTCACCTTTAATGTCACACAATAATAAACAATACTCTAGACTAGCCCCATATCAAAAATCACACATTAACAGTTAAATTGCATTTCTCAAACTAGGGAGAATGCCTCTAGAGGGGTTTTCCACTTTTACAAACCATTTGTAAAATGAATAATCTACCTCATTACCTTACAAATAATATTTAAATTTTTTAAAAAACTATTTCTCAACCACTTTATGTTATAATAGCATTTTAAAAATAAATTTCACAACCAAGGCACCACAATTTTGAAGATAAGATAGAAAACATGATTAAATAGAACCAAACCATTGGAAATACTCAATAAACAATAAAAGCATCAGTGACACCACTTTTAAATATTTAACATTAATGTTAAATTGAGAATAAAAAATTACATCACTATTTACAACAAAGTCAATGACATGATTTCATATGAATACATGTACCAGAGTCATAAGTAAATTATGTAAAACAAATAAATAATTATTTCTAAAATTTTTACCTGTAATACAAGGGAAATAAATACAATATAAATACAATTAATATTTTTTAAGAAATCAATCATTTCTCGATTTCAAATTAAAGGTCCATGCATGTGGATGCAACCTCAAAAATGATGTGACCAAGCCGAGATAGTTCATATTATGAAGTTTTTAACAATGATCTCCACATAGTTACACACACATACTATTTTATATATATGCATATTTCCCTTAGTCCAATGCATAAATTCCCCTAACAGTGAGAGAATGTGTAAAAGTAACACACACACACACACACCCATATATCTGTTTGTGTGCGTGTTTATGTATTGATGTATGTGAGTGAAGCACATAAAAAGCTTCCAAATGTCCTAAAAAAATTTATAAGAACAATAAATCACCAAAGGGTACAAAAATATATGTGGTAAGGGAAATATTTGATGAAAACCCTTACAATATGTAGCATCAGCATAATTAGATGAGCTGACGCTCTCCATCTTTGGCGTTGGATGTCATAACACACCCAAACATGACCCGATGATCACTTTACAAGACATATAAACAACATGAGCATAAAAATAATTGCATACAAAACCCAAGGGTTAGGTTGGACAAATAAGGTTCTAGGAGGAGGGGAAATAATCTAGAGTGGATAGAAGAGAGTGAGTATTGATCTCCCCTAGAGGTGATAACCAAGATACTAGAAGAAATCTGGTGGAATCGCTGGACAGATTGAGCTCAATGTAGGGGGCGACACAAAACCATGGGAGGGGTGGGAGGAGCACATCACACAACATTCAGTGGAGTAGGGGAGAAAGGATAAAAGGGATAATGAAATAAAATAAAAATAAAATAAAATAAAATAAAATAAGTTAAAATATAAAATAAATACTAATTTCTAAAATTTTTGGAAACCCACACTGTTTGTGCAGGGTTTTCCAAACAATGCGCATGCCATGCACTGGACACTTCCAATGTCCAACACCCTCACAAGGGTAACTATAGGTAGAAACACAATTGATAAATCTATGCTTCAATTGTTCCAAATGAAACTATTTAGATGATTGTCCCTTAGACATAATTGATATACAATTCCTTTAACCAAACAAAAACTGTGTGTAAGACACCTCCTTATATGAAAATTATAAAAATTATCCAAGAGTATCCAACAATTAAAAAAGATTATAGAAATAATTAAAATAATTAAAATAAAATGATTTTCTAGGGTGCGGTGTGATAGATCTTTTTCCCAAAAAAATTTCTTCCCCTATAAATTCACACAACAAAAAGTTGAATAGACTTGGATTCATGCCTAATCAAAATTTAAGGAAAAACAAAACTCGAGGTGAATTTTCAATCAGCCAATTGCTCCCACCTAATTCTATGAGAATATAAAATGGGAAGATGAATATGTAAATTAGTGGGGTTTTCTCCACAATAAGATCCCAACATGCATAGCCCACATTGAGACTCAATACATGTTTACTCTAGAACAATGAACATGAACTAAAGTGGAAAACACCAATGTTGAAGAAATTCAACCAGACAACCAAGTCTTGAAAAGAACATAATTTGATTCATTGTGGGTCTCACCACAATTTATGAATTAGACATGTTAGGAAAAATAGAATAGACTAACATGGGATCTTCTAACCCAGACCAGAAACACCCGACACTTATAGAGACCCACCAAAAATGATCAAACAAAATAGTGTAATGAATCAAAAATCCTCATTTCCTTAGGAAACAAGAATCTCTAAAATATGAACATAAAAAAACCAAAATCAAAACCTATCCATCAATGCAAGGAATAGACCATAGAGAACAAATAATTAATATTAATGTTAAAAATTTACTAAAATCATCAGAACTCCATGATAAAAAGTCCACAATCTTTTCAAAATTAGGTGGAACTAATAAAATCAAAGAAACCAAAAAATATAATTCCGAACTACTCTAGATAAAAGGTTCCCCACAACACTAAGAATTATTGACTATACAAATTCTTACTTTGAGACCTCTGTCTGGAGCCCTAACGTCTAAAGTATCCACTACCTCACATTCTGAAGCTAACATCCTCTGTTCAGGAATCCTAACGACACCATTAGAATTCCTTCTACATTTGACCCAAACTTCCACACCAACAAAAAAATTTTGAAGGATGACATCTAGAAGACTTAATGTACCCAAACCATCCTCACAAAGAATAAACAAAAGACTGAACTACTTATTAAAAATGGAATTGAAAAAAAGGCTTGCCTGAAATAGGTTCTTCTGTTTCACTCTCCTCAATGGATATAGTACCATACAAAACCCCTAAAATAAGAAAGTATTGAACCCTGCGCAGAGAACCCACACATGAGGAACATTAAACTAATTCTGAGACATCGTATTCAAATAAAAAGGAACCAACCCCTTTATATTCCCATCTTATACCTACTCTGATCATTGGACTTTCTAAACACTCAAGAGATCTTCCACTTTCCTTGCCTTCACATCCTAATGTATAAACCCCCCAAAAGTGGTCTTAAACACATTCCATGAAATTGTATCCTATAATTACATTGGATTATTAACCTTCATAAATCCAAAGTTGAACTTTCAAATGAACCCAAACCAATATGAACTCCCATAACATTGGGTGTTCCCAATGTCCTAAAAAATAAATGGATTTATTATTCTATTATCCTACCTACAATAGATCAGGATGACAATATAATATGTTAAAAAAACGAGAATAACTCAATTTCTCTACTCCTCTGGGTGTCTGGGTAGAAACAATAACTATAAGAGACTTACTAAAAACATATTTGGAATTATCTGGGTGGCATACTAAAAATAAAAGAAATATGAAGCTGATCCAAAATGCATCACAAACTGAAATTCCACATAGTAACCAAAACCAAAAATCAATGCAATATTTCATCCCTATTCATTTCATGTAAAAACCGAAATCCCCTGAAAGAGGATACCAAACATGAAAATAAAACACAAAACATTTATAAGTTACTTTTAAAAACATTTAAATCACCCTCTTTGAAAACAATTTTTCAGCAAGGAATGAAAATTAAAAACCCACCATTGGTATTCCATGAATACTCACACACAGAAACATATATATATATATATATATATATATTCGTGTTAGCTTAGGAACACATCCACTCATACGAACAATTATCAATGTGCCACATGTGTAAATTCATATATGTGACCATTCATAAGAATACAAAGGGTCAATTCAAAAAATTTCTCATTTCCAAAATAGGTTATTTATCAATAAAGACCAACTTTCCAAGAAACATTAATATAATCTTCCAAATAGAATTTTGAAAAATAAGAAAATGATTTACAAAACACATTCCATTTTTCACTTTAAAACCAAAAAATTGTTTAATATAAAACTGCATACATGAATCATTTCAAATTTCAAAAACCATTTTCCACTCCAAAACCCACATTCAAATTTGAAAACCCCTTTTTTTGAAAAACATTTTCATGTTTAAAATCGAGTCAAGCCAAAAAAACTAATCCCAAACATAAATCACATAAAAAATACAAGAATAATGGACTAATGGATATTCATAAACCAACAACATGGTTTAGCAGACCATGCTTTGAGTGAGAATCAACCATATAAAGTATCTTATATTGTGCACTCAAGCTATACATGGGTCAATAATCCATGAATACTCATTGTGAAACACCTTCTCACTCCATTTTTAATCCCTTATCCACACACACAATAAAAATGAGAAATTCAAATCTTGGAATTCCACATGAAACTCAAGGCTTGGGATGTGAATGTGTTCATGATGTCCACCCCTAATCTACCTCTTGATTTCCATAATTCATTATCTCAAATATGCTGGACATACCAAATAATAACAGCCTTATCTAATAACATTTTTTCACAAAAAAACCTAGTCAAACCTGAAATGGTCACCCTAGTCGGCCTATGAAAGGGATTGAAGGGCATTCCTGCTCCCCAAGGGGTGACAAATAGTGTAGGGAATCCAAATAAAATTGATGGGAATGATTTATGTCATAGAAAAGACTAATTAAAAAAATATAAACTGATGTAAATAGATAAATAGTAGCAGTAGAAATAAAATAAATACGAAAAAATAAATATACCTCCATGTGACTGCATGGGTCACCACTAAACACTGAACCATGCTCGCTCCATGGGAGATAAAAAAAAGAACATGATTCTAAAAATATAGTGTATACATGATCACTGAGATCCTTTGTAAGAAATATGAGTAATAATAATTCCCTTTGACCTTATCTTTTAAAAAACCCAAATCATGATATTTTGAAAATAAGGAACAATAAAATAACATTTTTCATTATTTTCAAATTAATATAAATAGTTATCATTTTTATGGAAATAATATCTTTTCCACTACATTTTCAAAATATATTCCATGCCTGAATTTTCATTTCAAAATGAATGGAATGAAATTTAGAGTAAAATATGGTTTGTTTAAAAGAGAGATTAAGAAAGAAACAACTGAAATTAAAATCTCATCACAAGAACCTTGGGAAATAACTAATCATCCTATTTTATTTGGGGACCTAGTATCCTTGTACATCGGTGAAAAATGGAATAGAAACCAATACTATCTCTAATCTCATGTACGATCCACTAGATAGAAGAAACATTCAAAATATTAGTTTTCTCTAGAAATAAAAAATTATTAATTATCATTGTATCACAAATCCTAAAAGATGAAACCGAGATTAACCACATATGAGTCATCTACTGTACTAGTCCAAGTAGACACACCTAGGTACCTAGGGATAAACATGTGATATATTCCAAATGGTGGTGAGATTTTAGGATGAAAAAATATATGAACATATACATTTATTTATCAAAAAATTCATTCAACATCCAACCACAACTCCCCCTCTTTAAAATAATAAAAAATTTCATGTCACAAAACTCTGAATAAGAGTCTACACTGGGAACATATCAAAAATCACACATCAAAAAATTTCATAACATTTCTCAAACTAAAGAGAATTCCTCAAGATGGTTTTTTCAATTTCATAAACTATTCATAAAGTGATAAAGGGGCCTCATTACTTTTCAAGGGTTATCATAATTTTAGAAAATAATTTTTTTCAACCACTTTATGTTCCAAAATCATTTAAATGCACAATTACACAACCAAGGAACCACAATTTTGAATGTCAGCTCGAAATCATGTTTAAACTGAAGAAACACATTGGAAATACCCATTAAACAATAAAACCATCATGTAAGCCAATTTTAAATATTTAAAATTAATGTTCAATTGAGAATAAATTTTTTTATCGCCCATTCCATCAAAGTGAAATACATCATTCTATATGAACAATAGGTAGTTGAAGCATAGATAAAGTATGTAAAAAAATGAATAATTATTTATAACAACTGCAGATAGACCACATGGCATGTAAATACAATATAAATATAAACTATATTTTCAAAACAAATTATTAATAGTAAATTAAAAAGTAATGGGATAGGAATAGGGATCTTACATAAAAAGGAAGCGGACCAAGCCGAGACACTTCAGATCTTGATGTTTTTGATTAATATCACCACAACATTTCATAAACAAACATTTCTATATATATTTGAATATATCACTTAGTCAAATGCACACATTACCCATTCCACGAGACAATGTGTACATGGATTATATATTTATTCACATGTTCCATTGTATGTGAGTGGAACACTTAAATAAGTCACCAAATGTACTATAAATAATTTTTAGGAATCATAAATCTCAAAATAGACCCATTTTTTTTTTAAAAAAGAAATAGTAGAAAAAAACTCTTACCTCGAGTTGAATAAGTAATCCTAGATGAGCCAATCCATATAGACTTCAGTGGAAGATGTCATAACACACTTGAAGATGACTCGATGATCCCATTTCACACCCTAAAAATAATAGGATCATTAATAAATTCTATATTCAAAACCCTAGGGTTTAGTCAGACTAAATATGGTGATAAGACGAGGTGAAATTGGCCAGAATTGATATATGATAGGGATGAGGGAGATTACCTTGAGGGGTCGACTGAGAAACATAATGAAATCTGGTGGAACCACTAGATGAAGAGGGATCAATAGATGGGGTTCCATGAGACCAAGGGTGGATAGGGAGGAGTACACATCATGATACATGGATAATAAGGATATAATAGATAATATGGGTAAATAAATAAAAAGATAAATGTAAAATTAAAATAAAACTAATTTTTTAAAATTCTAGGAAACCTACACTGTTTGCAGGTGGTTTAGCAAACCATGAGCTAGTTGTAAATTCACCACTACCTACATAATAACCCCTCACATATTTACCTACATGCATACACATAGTTGAGAAAAATGTGCTCCAATCGAGAGAAGTTTCATTGTCCCGATGACAAACCATCACGCACGATTGCTGAACAGTTACTCTTAACCATGTAAAATCCATACGTTGGACCCCTCCTTCCTTAAAAATAATAAAATTTATACTAGACTGGCCCAAAAAAATATTATAGTAATTATTAAAATAATTAAAATAATTAAATTTTCGAGGTAGGGGTGTGATATCTACTACTTTATGTAATTAATTATCATTTTCTATACTAATATCAAAATGTTGTTTCTTCTAATTATAAAAAAATTTAATGAATATATTATAATGATAAGATTTTAATTTATTGCAATGTATTGTTTTAAATAACCCTAGTATTTTTCCTAGGAATCCTTTTTATACGATGTAATAGTACATTCTTAACAACTATATAATCATAATGACTTTATATTCCCAATATAAATATAATAAATAACCATATATACATAAAAATCGTATTGAATATATATATATATATATATATATAACCCCACACACTTCATCATAACTATCCATATAATTTTTTAATTTCTTTTATAAATATATTTGTCATGTTTCTAAGTATTTATACATTTTTATTGTTATTTTCAATTCTAGGATTATAAAGGAAGACCAGGATGTAGAATATTTTTATCTTTTCCATGTACATCATGGTACTACAAGGTAAAATGTGGGTGTATAATTAATTTTTAACTGTTAATTTCATTCAAAAATCACATCTATATATTATGTACTAATTATATATATATTCCCATAAAACTATCAATAGAACGTCCTTATAGATAGTCTATCAATCCCCTATATATGTGCCTTTAATTTTCTTTGATAAACCCCTTTAATCCAATTGATAAATTTTTATATTCTTTATTATATTTGGTTGGATCCTTTTCCATATTCATCATAGATAAAACTCTATAATCCTACCCACAAAATGTATCTACCACCTTGATTTCCATCCCAATGTGGTATTGTATTACACATTTTTAGTACTGAAGTAGTTCCAACCATCCCCTTTATCCCATGTTGATCTATATTTAAATCATTATATATATGAAATTTTTATGATATATATACATATATATTCATTAACTATAAGCAAATGTCTCCATATACTAAAAGATATGATTATATATTTTATCAAATGTTATTGAGTTTGATAGTTTTTATCATGGTTCATTAACTATATTGCTGAAAGATCAATAACGTTATAATATGTATAAGGATAAAAATAATTTATTTATTCAATGTATCACTATATATATAATATTTATTTTCTTGGTGGTATGGTTAATGCCTATTCATTGATAAATATTTTCTCCATTTCTTCAAATATTTCTTCATAATCTTATGACCATTTGAATTTAGTCCGTTTATGTATCATATTGTTTTATAGATTATATAACCAAAATAAATATTGAAAAAATCACCATTAATGACTAATTAATCCAAAAATACTATGTATCTCTATAATTTTTTTCTCTATTCATTAAAACCATTTTCATTTTTGTATATACTAATATTAAAACCACGTAGATAACATGTTCATGTAAATAATATTTATGTTTTAAAAATTCACACTTACTAAATTTATCGTATTGTAATATTTCTATTATTGTAACTATTAAAATCTATAAATGGTCTTAATTTTCTTCACATAACATAATTTTTATCAATATATTTTTAATAAAAAAAATTATCTTGACATATCCAAGAATAATTTTATCATTATATCCATGAACACAGATGGTAAATTTATTTACCGAAAGGGAATTACAATGAACTCATAATAACTATATGTTATATGAATAATTTTATTTGGTATACCTTCTATCTTGACATTTAATTAATTATAAGTTTATTACAATTGAATCACTGAGATTAATAGAGAACCTTGAATTTTATTAAATAGATCACTAATGCGAATTAAAAGATACCCATTCATTATAGTAATGAAATTTTTTCTTTATAATCCATGAAAAAAATCATTGAAATATCATTATTTTACAAATATAATATATGTTCTCCCCATGGTCAAACATTATGGAATTTTAATATTTTACCACAAAACTCATCAAATTGTTCCTTTGGTTCCACCATTTCCACTAAATTCATTCTTTAAAGAAGCATATATATTGGTTTCTCATCAAAGATAATGTCAATAGAGGACCCTAGTTCCTTTTTAGATGGAAATTGATTTTTCCTTGGATATGCACCAATATTATACTTTATAATATATATATATCATCAATTTCATGGAATCCCTTCTCCTAATTTGATTCACTATTTCAAATATGACTTTTGGGATTAGATAATGTATGTGGGTTTAAACAATACCCATGAAATTATGTGTCATTCCTGTAAAATGAAATTATATTCAAGCCTTAGATATTGTAATATCCTTCTCATAGAAAACAATTCTTTCATCATACACTCTGATTCAATCCATTTAATGTATTATTGAAATGTCAAAAATTTGTATTACAAACTTATTTTAATCTAAATAACCTCCATAAATTCTAATAATGATATAAAAACACATAATAATTTCTATAATATTTTTTAAAAAATTAACAGAAAAATATTTCAATAGTGTATTAGGGGATTAATAAATGTATGTAGAAAACATATACAAAATGAATTAGTGCATAGATATAGAATAAAATAATATATTATATAACACTTCCATTATTATCTAAGTGACTACTATAACATAATTATGAACTCAAAATATATTGTGATGATAAAATAATATTTATCTTAGTCCTTATACTAATTATAGGGAGATTCAAATGACTTTGTGGGATTCATTTAAATAGTTTCGCATCCCCTAAAACATTAATCATTAGATAATTTTAACTTCTTCCTTTACATTTCATTCATGAGAATTTCGGTCATTATATATATATAATAACAAAAATCCCCAGACTTTCAAAAAATCCTTGAGTTTTTTATTCCATCATTTATTTTAGGTTAGGGATACCACTCACCCTTTGTTATCATATTATAAATTTATTTCACCATGAAACTCATATTACCACTTATTCTTTTGCATTCCGTTGAATATAAATTTCATAGAGAACTCCTTCACAATATTGATAGAGCTAGAAAAAATCTACTCATATGAGGAAAATGATTGAGATATTAATTTCTATTAGTTGTTTGGGTTAAATCCATTATCAACACAGTCAATATTTCTTTGTAGGATGAGTATGTAATCCAACGAATAAATTAAAAACCATATACGGATAAAATTGTTCTTAATTACAAATTCCTCCAAACTTCTTCTTAAATTAAAGAATTATCCTTCCCAGACCACTATTATATCAAGAAGAGAATATTTCTTCATGAATATTTCATCTAAAAACAGTCCACTATGTTGTTTCTATGTATTGATATTTCATTGTTTTTTTGGCAATGTCCCAACTTGGTTCTACACTAAGACAATGGCCTGACAGGTCACCACATGTCCTCAAGTGTGTATTCCCATTAGACATAAGCTACCAAGTGGTAGTGAGGCTCTAAATAGGTGATATTGGAGAGACTATACCCTCATATTAGCTCTACATAGAGATATAATAGTGTATTTAAGAAACAAAAATAGAAGTAGTAAGTAGAAATGATAAACCATGGAAAAAAAGATTCATATAGGCCAACTGTAGTTTACACAACAGATGAATGGAATACATGGTGATGATACATATATGAAAGTTGTAAATAGTATAACATGATTCCCAATAGAATATAAAAATAAGGAAAACGTAGAAAATTCCCACGGGTGATCTGAATGATCACCATGAGCATCAGGTAGGTCCTTTTCTCTTTACTCTAGGTTTGAGGAACACAACAACAATCTAGGTTCTGAATATATAATGTCCACTCAAGTACCAAGGTTATTTGAGTAGGGTGTGAGAAATAAATCTCAATAGGCCGACACCAACTACTGTCTAGACAAATCTGACAGTGTATTATAAATTAAATAGGATGAAGGTGTGCAGAATAATAACAAAGAAATAATATAACATCAGTTATCTTGGATCATGTGAGACACCTACTGGATATACCTGGTGTGTGATCATGTAACTAGTTCCTTAACGGATTATGACCAGTTTATAATTAATACACTTGTTAACTATTGCAATGTTCCCATTTTGTAACAAGGAAACTTGTGATGATATCTACTAGTGATGTCCCAAGATAACAACCATAGTGACATAGGCCAAAAGGGTCTCCAACTCAGTAATGACTATACCCTAGAGAAGGGTAAGATTGTAATCTAAATAGAATAACCCATGGAATTCTACAATATGATGCCTACCGATTCCAAGGAGTTTACCCAAGGTAAAACATGGAAAATAAAATACTAGGCTCTATGGTCTTTAACTATAGAACCTACATTCCTATTCTAGATCCATAGAGTGTATTTATGGAACCATCAAATACAATGTGTGGGATTCTGTGGTGTCATACTAATCATCCATGAATAGACAAGAATCATGATCAAGGTTGGTATCAACCAAATATTGACACATCTATAAATTAGAATAGGGATCCTGAGTTCTTAAGAAATTCTCCATTAAGAATTATAGTCATGCATCAGTCAGGTTATTCATGTTTGATCGTAAGGTCATGTAATATTTCATTTGATTCAATCCATCACTTTCATTATTTTGACATGGTTATTTGGATTTAAACCATGCATTTAATAAGTTTAATATATATTCAATAATTATGGTACACTCAAATACCTTCCATTAACAAAAAATGGGGTTCTACAGACATAAAACCAATTCTTAATTTATGAACTTGAGTCCATCCATGGAATACCAACATGGTAATCCACGTGTCACGCAGCGTATAAGTATGATAAACCATTGATTCCATCCATAGAATTCATACATGGGAATCCAGGTGTCACCCATGGTGTTAATAGCATTCATTACATTTGAAATAATTTAATAAACTCATGTGACGCTTAATTATCCTGCATTAACCATTTAATTTAATTATAATAATTCAATCTATGAATAATTTTCAATTGTGTTTTTATGACAATGTTGGTAACATTGGAGTTTTCTAAATAAAAATAAAATCACCTACATGTGTAATTCCAATGTAAACACTTTCCAAGAACATAGATAGATCATTGGTTCTTGAATCATTTAAAAATAAATATTTTGACTTTCTAATTCCATTATATTCCATGTCCTAAAAATGCTATATATATCAATCATAACATAGAGGAATAAGGAAAAATCAATATAACATTACAAGAAAGCATAAATGTTTATTCAAAACTCTTATCGTAAAGATAATGCACCTCAGTTGGAGGTGTTTTATTATTAAATCGTTATATTTCTTATCACCCAAATAATTACATATATTTTTTATTTATGACACAATAGATGATAAATATAAATATTAGAGTCATTTAATATAATAATTCACTACATGAACTAAATTCTAAAAAAGTGTTGTAAGAAACTTATTCAGGAATTTATATAATTGAAGAAATGTAAAGGTTCCCTACCTTAGGGTGAAACCAAAAATAATGTTTGGACCTTTTCACTTTTAAACTATAAGGTGATGCTACTCACTTTCATGCACATATACTCATATAAGAATTAATATATTTATATCATTAACTCAATTAACGTGATTTCACTCACCATGAGGGAACATGTAAATGGATTATATATATATATATATATATATATATATATATATATTCATACCAATGTATTTGAGTTTGGACCATCAAAGACAATCAAAACTCTATATAAACAAATATATATACTTAAAACACCTTATGATCCTAAATTAAATGGTGCCAAACTAGGCAGTGGGTGTATTCCATTACCTCAGATGATAGTGGTAACCCAAAACCATATTGAATAGTCCAAAAGACTACCAAATAAACATTTTGTAGTCAAAAAACATAAATACCCTAATAAAGGAGGTCTGAAACATAGCACAATGTACCAACTATCACCGAAAATGATAGAGGAGAACTAAAATGAGCCGAATCGCCTCATCTCAAGTGGCAGTTGATGGAGAACACACGAAAACGTCCCGAGTGAAGATCAACTTGACATGACATTGAAGAGAAGTGGGAATTGATTCAATCCAAAAGACCTATAGTTTGGAAAAACCTTGTGGTGCAATGATTAGGCTAAAACAAAGCAATGAAATTGAAGAAGGGAAGATATGTCTCACTAAGAACGATCATCCTTGAAATTTAGAGAAATCTGGGTGGAGATCGAAGAAAAGAGGTGGTCCAAAGAGGGGGTCGAGCTCACAGTGGAGGGAAACCCCCTTTGGGGTGCTGTGTGATGCGGGGGAATAAGAGAGGGGTGGGGATATTTTAGTTATGCTTTTAATTTATCTAATTTTATGTAAATAAATAAAATCTGGTACATAAAATTTTCTTGTCGAATGGTATTGGCCACATGGTTTAAAAAACTGTGTGGAAACCATGTGCCCCCTTCTGGATACTAAGGTAACCCCGAATAGGTGATCTGTACAATTTGGAAACCCATGAGAAGCCCATGACCACACCTTTATCCACCTGCATCCATATGCACAATTTTCTATAATGGGCTACCAAATTTTTGAAAAAATTTTGCCTATTGTAAACCCATTAAAACATTTATTTTTCAGTATGGGAGCTCCCAAAACTCTTTGAGATTCCCATGAATGTTTTCAGGCCTTCACCCAAGTCCAAAAAACCACCTTTAAACATTACAACTCTCAGAATTCAAATATGAAGTTCCATTTTAAAATCGACACATCCAAAAAACAAAAAATTTCAAAAACCCATGCATTTTAGTTCATTTAAAAATCATGGGACTCTGAAATCTCCCTGTTATAAAATTTTTCATCCCTGATAATCCTTCGGAGACAAATAAAATTTCACCCAACCTTTTAGGGTCCTTTTAGCTTCATTCAAACGGTTTTATTTTGTTTCCAATGCCAAATTAACCTTTAATAACTAATTATGCATAAAAAACTAATGCCATTACTACCCAATCCAATGAATTATTTCCAATAGACATAAAGATATAGAGCATTCAGAATCACATAAAAATATAGTAACAATCATATCATCATCCCAATAAATAAATGACCAATGACACTCCCCACCATAGTTCAAAACATAACAAAGGGGCCAAATCGATGCCACGAAACCTCCACTGTTGAATATTTCCATAAAAAGAAGATCATTTAGTGTTTTAAAGACATTATTGTCATTATTTCATTAAAATTGGATCGTCATATCCTAATCGACCGAACAAAAACTGGTTGCAAAAGATTTCTCATAATACAATGCTGACGATGAAACCAAACTTACCTTCACCAGACAATGATTGTTAAAATAGTTCTTCATGACCATGAACATTGAAAAAGAAGAATAGAGAATGTGTTACGCCACATGGAAATCGAATCACAATTATTTAAATATTAGGAGGATATTGAAAATCAAAACAAATAGCTAAAGTTTATGAGTCTTACCAAGGATTTCCTACTTGGGAACCTAGAAATAATATATGAATTACCAAGCCTTGATAAGAACCAAGTGTTAGAGTGTATCACTGATAAAGATCACCAAATAATCTCAATATCTTATAAATATTTAGTGTGGTGTAAGAATGATGCCCTCATATAAGAAGAAATAAAGATAAGGGATATGAAGGTCACCTATCAGAATACACTGTGAGGATTGGGACAATTTGAAGTCATGCAAACCCAACTACCTGAAGGGAAAATAGTCAAACCAAAACTGGTCGACTTCACAGAAGAAGTTGGACCTCACCATCTTATGAATTAACACTATACTGGGGACATTATTTTACTACTCATGGAATTCAAGGACTCCTATATATTTAACCACCAATGACTCACAAAATCCATGGTGTTTCCCTAAGGTTTCATACATGACAACTTCTTCATCATCATGTAGCTGAGAAAGCACCGACATGTAATTAAAACATGCAATCCTTAAAATAATTTAGGTATGATCAACCATTTACAAATAATATTCCATAGGTTGTGATACTTATACATGGAATGAAACATTTATAAGGTTTCAACATGACACTCCACACCTTAGGAGTTTCCTAGCCACAAAATAAGGAAATATAGCCACTAATAAGCACTGTAGTTCAAAACAACTAAAAAGAATGTTTAACCCTCCTTAGAGCTACGATCACAGTGTCAAGACATAAAATAAGGTGGAAGAAATGAGATTGTCCTATCAAAACACTCAGGTATTATGAAATTCATCTAGAGCATTGGGTTAAAATGGTATCTTTAATGCCAAGTCACCCTTCTATAGAGATAACCCGAGACCACACTCAAGAGCATGAGAGATTTATTTCAGATTCATATTTCCTCAAAAAAAATTATATTTGACAACACCATAACCATTCGTCTATTTCTAAGAAGAATAATGGGCCAAAATACTTAAAAATATAACGACCATGATGGAGGCATGTCTATCCTACTAAAAATGATTATTTCCGTATGGTCCTTCCATTTCAATGTTAAGAAAAACATGGATACCCATTCAAACAAGGGTGTCATTGGAAACTAAAAGTCATAATGATAAAAACAGCACCCAAACAACACCAAAAGTCAAAACACTCAGTGTATAACCATGACACCAATGCTCTATGGGTGAATCCTACCAAATACTAGCCCCATACCAAGAAAAAATGTCACCCCTATCATTATGTCACACTAATAGGATTCATTATGCATTAAGTATGATCATCAAACCATTTCTAATTAAAGAATACCTATGGAAATGCGTTTTCTTCTTTCGATGGAAACAAATTGGAAAAACTCATCCTAACCTTACATGAGGATTTTAAATAGATAACACCACTACATGTTCCATTTATATTTAATTTATATTTAATCTCATTTAATCTTTAGTCATAAAAAGATTTAATGAAAAACTCAAGTACCATTTTTCAAAACAAACCTCATTGTACTTATTTTTACTGATACCCCAAGGAAAAAATAGGTATGTTTTATAAAGCACCATTTTAAAACCATCGTAAATTTATTAATATCCATAATAAATAGTATATTGAGAAAAAAAATTCATTTATTAATTAATATGGCATACAAGGGTCAAAATAAACCAACTTGGGTTCATATATATGAAAATAAAAACAATTACTCAAGACATTAAGGTTCAAACAACCAAATAGGTCTTCTCAAAAAAACATTCCCCAACTAACCTTCTTAGGTGTTGTTTCATTTTCGAAGAAATCCATTTGATTGCAAATCAAAATTATGCATGTTGTACATTTAAAAGAATTTCACAAAGCATCAGGCCCTTACATTTAATATGGGTTTCCGTTTCACAATTTTGGAAGTCCCAATACACTTCATGGATTAAAAACTATATCCAATTTATTGAAAAATATATATTTCAGAATTTAACCAGCCAAAACATTACATTCTAGTCATAGCTTTGGCTACCTACAAACCTGTAAATCACCCATAAACTTTTTATTTGGGAATTTTTCTCCCATTTAATCATAAAAAGTAAATGTTATAGTTGAATTTACAATCATTTTACAACGGATTGAATACATGGGTTACCTTTTCATAGCCATAAGGAACCAATAATCATTATAACTAAAAATCATATCCCATTACAACCACAACCAATACACTTTACCCATGAAACCATATACATATAACAAAGAAAGCAACCATGTAACTATAAGAAGAAAACATAGGGAAACATGCTGGAATCATAGAAGCATGGTATAAGGAGTAGTAAACCAAGAATACAAGATAATGAATATTCTAAATATGTATATGTATTAGCAGGATACATCAATAAGGCACAAATTCATTCTAGAATGAAAACTACAATGTGACTACAAAGTATGATACTATGAATGAAATATGAATTTATATGTGCCTAATAAGATTATTGTTATCAAAAAAAAATTTTAATATTAGGTCGAGGGTAAAATTATATATAGTAAATAAACCATGAGTAGTAATAAGTACACCAATAACTTGATGTGAAATAAAATCAAATGTAATAGTGAATATCAATAGCAAAAATCCTATCCCTAGCCACTTGGTTTATCTCATACGTGCAGTGATTAGTCCCAGGAAAAACTATTAATCAAGAACCAACACATTCCAAATATCCTATCTACTAACAAAAACATTTTTACAATGTAAAATTTTAACCCACTTGATACATGTTCGTAACATCCTGGTCGGGCTCACCACGGAGATGGTGGTCGAATCGGTAGCCACATGACCTCAAACCCGCCTCCCCATACACCATAGTATGAAAACTAGTAGCAAGGGTCTCAAGAAGTGATATTGGATAGATGATACCCTCTAATTAGAGTTTCATAGTGGTATAATGGAGTATATAACAATTAATAATTGAAGTAGTAATAAAAAATAATAATGCAACGTAAGACAGATTCTTATATTTAATTTTTTAAAATTTTCCAATGCTAGTTTACACAAATGATGAATGCATGACATGGTGATGATACATATCAAAAATCATCAAAATAGTAAAACATTACTCTCAATACAATACAAACTACAACGAAAATATAGAAAATCCCTAAGAGTGATTAAAAATTAGGATGTAAAGACCCTAATAAAGGAGGTTTGAAAAAAAGTAGAAAGTATAATCCCTCACCTTGAATGATGAAAATGACCTAAAACGATCCAACCACCTCATAAATAGTGAATGTTCATTGAATAAGCACAAAAACATTTTCATATACAAACCACATAACCTAACATCAAAGGAATAATGGAATCTGGTTACCCAAAAAGACTTAGGGTACGAATAAACCCTTTGGGGTGATGATTATGCCGAAAAGAATGTAAGAATAAGAAATAGAAGAGAGTGGAGGACTCACCTTGAATTACTAGTTGAGAAATTTTGAGGAATCCTATCATAGATTGAAGAACAGATGTGGCCTAGGGAGGTGGTCAAGCATGCGATGAATTGGGACCCCCTTTGGGGTGCTGCTTGATGTGGATGAGAAAGAGAGGGATGAGGGAATGATTATTTAGTTTATATAGGTTCAAGTTTATTTATTTTGAATTTACATGTACTTAAATGATTTCCAATATTTCCATTATCCACCAGTTCAAAATAGTTTAATATATATAGATAGTCAATAAATAAGTCAATTAATATTAAATTATATTATATTACTATATACTTGACACAAATCATGTAATATAGATATATTTCTATTATATACAATTTTTTCAATCTTATATTCTCGTAAATTGTAATTATAAATCTTCCTCCAAAGGATTATGTTATAATTACTATGATACCGACCATATGAAGCCCAAATTATACACTAGATTCAATGGTTATTTTATTTCATTAGTAAATAATTCATATATCACATTACGAGTGAAATTATATTTAAGTAATCCTAAGAAAATTAGATGCATAAATGTGTATTTTACCACTTTGAAATATAAAATACATCAACTAAATATAAGTAAAAAATATTTAATTATTATTAGAATTCAATATATGAATTTTTGTAATCTTCATGTTTTCTAATGTAAATGAGAAATAATATAAATTAGTGGGCTTTATAAGGACCCATTCAATTAAGGGGAGGAATTCATAAGGGAATTGAAATATTTTTGTGGGGGGTTTATTTTGAAATCCAAAACTTGTATTGATATTTTATGTTTTTTCAAATATCTAAAAGTTGATTCCATATGTGTATTGAGTTTAATTCAGTTTCTTCTATGTTCATAAGGATGTCAGATTATTGTTAGGGTGGTCAACTATAAAAAAGTCCAGATGCTTGCTAATTGATGATGTGATATGAGTAATTCATAACATGAATTAATTTTATAGGAGGAATTAAATTCCTGAATAAGGTTTTCATGTGAATGATTATTGAACAAGAAGATTCATGATTTGAACGAGTTGATCAATTCATGAGATATTTAGGAAGACAATATTTACCCCAACCTATATGAGGATTCATGGTTGAAACTCCATGTTCACATCTAAAACCTGATTACAACTCTCTTTCTAGGTTTTTATTGGAATTTTTTTTTATTTTAGGAATCATTAGGATCTATTGTTTGTCAAAATCCATGGGAGGGGATCCTTTTTTCTCTCAATTTCTCTCCATCTTTATCAACTTATATCTGAATTGTTTATATGCTGTTGATTTAGATGATTCTAGTAAGGACCTCTATATCGTTCTACCTTGTTCTTCCTCACTCATTTTAATGTTTTTTAGTTTATCCATCTAGGGGTTTGGGGTGATAATGTCACAAAATTGTGGTAAAATTATCACTCTTAACGGGGATCTAGTTGTTGAATTATAGTGGTGATCTTGGGAGAACATATTTAAGATATCAATCACCATTTTTTTGAGGTATTACTCAATTTATATATCTATATGAATTTTTATGAATTTAGAGAAAAATTTTATATATATTTAGTGATGTAATTTAGGTCATTTGGCGCATTATGTCTGGATGTGAGTTATTACTTGACCACAAATTGCCTCCCATGGTTTTGGTTTTATAAGGACACTTGGTTATTTTAAAACTTTTTATGATTTTATAAAATTGAAATTTATTATATAATTAATTAATTTTATGTTTTTATAGATGATATAGGTTCCTAAGAATTGATTGATTTCTTGGAAGATCCTAGGTAGTAACTAAAAGGTTAATAATAATGTAATTTTATTTTCTCTATTAGTTTTACAATACATAACAATGTCTGATGGAGTATTAGTGATTTTATATTATCATGTGACCATTAGTGTCATTGTATGAATATTTATTCATACTTTTGAGCATCCACATAGCATTGGGATGGGATTTAATTATCCTAATAGTCAACAAGGGTTATATATTTAACTAAACAAAGTGATTGTGTTGCATTTGTCAAAAAAAATTAGTACACCTCATTGTGGACTATCTAGATTCAAGTGCTGGATTTAGAAAAGTAAAATGGATTTCCATTTTTAAAAATTTGTTATAAAGTTGTTTTTAAACAAATGTAATTTCAAATGGGAAAAGGTTAATTGTTAATAGATTTTGAAATGGACATTGAAAACTAATGAGGGGTTTTATATTGAATGAATTAATGTTATTTGGCCAAAGGGACTATTTTTAGTATAGTGAATTATGATATATTTTTTAAATGTTTTAGAAAAGGAGTTTTTACTTGAGTTTTATAAGAAATATAAAATTTCATGGTAAATATTGTTTTGTACTATTTTAACTCATATGGGAGATGTAATTTTTTCATCATTTTTTAGTATATTGATTTTATTTCCAAATGGGAATATTGATGCATGATGATGTGAGTTTCATGTATAGAATAATGAGAAATCAATTTTCATCTTCAAGGTGGTGGGTTAGTCTGATTAGATGTACTAGAAACCCCTAATGGAAAATATAGGTATGAAGATAGGTCGAGATGTGAGGCTTAGTTTCATGTGAAAAGAACCCCACTAGAAATCCATTATATGGGCCACATTACTTGTTTTTTTACTAAAAGAATGTATTTAGTTGATAATTGTGATATCTTCTTTGGAGAGTATATTAATTCTTCACTAATACATGAGTGATAATAAATTGTAAGGATCTCAATAAGAGATATGAATCCCTATTGTGAATGATGTCCAGACATACACTGAGTGTCATGTTAGTGGGTTTCGAAGGGGATGTACCCTAATTGGCTTGGACTAGTTTAACACAAATAGAGTGAAATGTAATGGGATGATAGATATATTAGGTATTCAATGGATGAGATTATTAGATGAAGATATGATATCATATAGTGGGGACACCATGAGTGGGATGGGGTTTGAGTTGTGATGTGTTATATGTTATTAATTGATTACCATAACTTGAGTGAGAAGGTAATGTATGATGGTGGTTTATTCTCCCTTGAGTGAGATGGGTTGGTTGTACAATTGGTATGTCAGTGGATGTCACATGACTCCCAAGCTAATATCTTCTAGTACGAGTTGATGATTTTGTTAGATAGCCTACCATTCATCTTAGCATATAGATTAAATTGTGGTACATGTGAATGTCTACATTCTAGTAGGATTCTGAAGAATCTATGATCTGGTGTTATAGTGGCGTAGCTACAAAGACACAATAATAATTATATAATTATTTGTTCATTTCGTGTTTTTTATGAAGGTGTGTTACTGGAGAAAAGTACATGTATTATATATATATATACTAAAATCCCATCCACTATATAATAGTAGCACTTAACATAATTGAAACATTGGGTATTCCTACTGGATTGTAGGAATAATCCATCCCCATATACAAAACATGGGTTTCAATTTGTGGGGGTATGCACTTATGATTTCAATCTGGACACATACACCATTTGATGTTGGAATTTTGTTTCACTCGGAAGATCTTGTAGGCTGAGGGTTCTCCAAGATGATTAATCAAAAAATAATCATTAATAATATTATTATTTATATGACCATTCAATGTTTATCTAATATGAATCTATTATATTTTTATGTATAACAAATACAACACACTATATTATATTTTAGAAAATAGGGGCCTTACATGCCCACTATTTTATATTTTATCATATTTTAATGATGTACGATGTATGGGTGGGTCACACCTAATTTTTGGCAATATTTTTTCATGAACCATTTTGTATATCTATAAAGAATATTATCTCTATCACTATATTAGGTCCTTTCATCAATTTGGAAACATCAAACATTTTAGGAGGAATACCATTGATCTTACGGTGACTCACAATCGAGTTAAATTTAATCAATTTGATCCGGGGTTTTACAAAGTATATTATATGAAACTTTTGGGTTGGGGTTATGTAATTATGTATGGATTTATGTTTTCATTACTTGGGAGTTATATTGAGTGGTTTCATATACTAAATGACATTTTATTGATCCCATGTTTTTTATGGGATGCCTAGTTTTAGACTAGGAACTCAAGTACAAGTGAAGTGTTAGGTTGGACCGAGAATCATAATTAATAATTGATGTGACTCAGAACGAGTTAATGGAATTGAAGTGAATATTTTGAGTTATACATTCATCATGATAGAATCATGCATAAGAATTGATATAGATTCTCATGATTAGTGTATGTTTACATGATGCTTTATCTAAATCCATTATTAATTAAAATAAATTAAAATATAGTTGATGTTTTCTCACATATATTATTAGGGGTGATTAAATGAATATGGATAATATAAAAATGTTTTATTTATAATGACTATGATTATTCATCATCATCCATGTAATGGGTTTTTTGATGTGTAGTTTTTTTGGGAAAACATTAATTTTTATGAAAACAACGAATTAAAAAATTATA
The DNA here is from genome assembly GCA_963277665.1 of Viscum album. NCBI lineage: Eukaryota > Viridiplantae > Streptophyta > Magnoliopsida > Santalales > Viscaceae > Viscum > Viscum album. Next base: position 71,397,647 of record OY728141.1, on the reverse strand, counting down.
ATATTATGGTGGCTTGATGAATTTGTGAAATAGATAGAATAGTTTTCTAATATAAAATTTATCTCAGAGACAATGATTTTGATAAGGATATCATGTTTTTTGGTTTTGGGATAAATATAAGGAAATGAATTTTGACATATAATTTCAATTTTTTTGGAATGATTGTTTGGTTGACATAAAATGGACTTACTTGGATGAGTATTTTAAGGTTTTATTATTTATGAAAACCACTTGAAGATAAAAGTTTTTTGAAAAACTGATTAATCCTTTGGTTGTGTGTAAAATGATTAGATGATATGGTTGAAATATGTGAGCTATTACTATGCAAAATGACCTACTTATGAGTTTTTTTTGGGTACGAGTGACTAGAATTGATGAATTATAACTTTAGATTATGTTCTAAGTTTGATTTGTACCTCAATGTGTAACTGGTGTGTGTTGAATTGATTTTTTAGATGAAGGGTGGAAAAATAGTACCTATATAATATACATTTAAATTTTTTTCTATGATGGATCAAGATGAAATTAGAGTTTCTAGTGAATACTATGGGTATGCCATTTTTGTTTCAATATTCTCATGTGTGGAGGACTCAGGGAAAATATGTTAGGATTGAGTACCTAGATGTGTTTGGTAGTTTCTCGAATTACAAAACATGATGTTAATTTTTATGAATTCATGGGTTTGACATTTTGGTGCACACTTTGATTGTTTTATAGGTTATACAACAAGATTTTTATATTCTATTGGATGTTCATTTAGTGAGTAGAACAGATATGAGGGATCACACATTTTTAATAGAGTCTTTAAATGGGGAGGAAAACAATTCATAGGATAAGTCGCTTATTTAAGATTTTGTGTTTTATAATCAATGGATGTAGTTCAGAATCTCTATATTATTTGGTGGACATCACATTTTGTAAATTTATTGGGTGTAATTGGGGTGGTCCAATCCAATCATTATCCATAGTAATAGATGATGTTTTGGTGGCAGAGATTATATTTTTTATTTCAAAGTGTTAATCAAATGAATATTCCAATAGAGGGGAGGATGATATTAGTAATAGGTTTATAACACTTAGTCTTAGAGAATCACAGGTGTTGTGGAATATAAAAATTATTTGTTGTGTAGATTTTGGGATGCATGTGAGTGGGTATACTTGATTTGGTAATTATAGTGAAATGTTATAATGGAGTTCACATGCTGGAAAAGAAATTCATTATTATGGTAGTATTTATTTGGGAGTGAGTAGGCTCGATGAAACGTCAATGAAAATGAGTAATTGTGTAAATTGGATGGGTTGGTTGAGGATATAACCATGGAATTGCACTGATTATTAGTGATGAAATTAAATTTTCTATCTACAAAAATTCACTGATGCATAAAAATTTATACATTATGATAACATTTGGTGTAGTGGTGACACATAAATAGGTGAGAATAGATTTTATTAATATAAGTGAGCCATAGTAAGATCAAAAAGGGTTTCATAATGGATTTTAATACGATGAGTTGGGAATCGCACTTGGAAAATCCTTATAAATTTGGTTATGGAGGATTAAGTATTAAACAATGGTTTTTTAAGATAATATAGTGGGTATGAGATTAGTTTTTGATGATTATAAATGGAAGAAACATCATTTCTTATGGATGGGAATCAATCTATTAGTCATGAATTGATGATAATGTTATGTTGGGATTTTTCAGCAAAGTACTACCCAAACTTTTTAAGGATAATAATTATTTTGTTTGGGAGTTTATAATTACTTAAATCATCTCATCTTGTTAATTAATGAAGGAATATTATTTTTATAGTGAGGGGCTTGTTTTAAGAACTATTCCATGTGTTTGGATTACAATTTATTGAGAACCCATAAATAGAGTTTTTGGATTTGGTCTGAGACTTGGTAAATGAATCATGTGCTTGGGATGATGATAGTGTAGTTCCCAGGTGTATAGTTCTTTAAAAAATCATTATTCCATTCAAAACGTGATAAAGATCATTCACTCAGTGAATAACCTTACTTTAGGTGAGAATAATAAAGGAATATGGTATCTGGGATAAGGGACGCTACTCGGGAGGATTCACAACATGAATTTTTTGATCGAACCCAAAAATTGTCGATTGGAGGGGGTTTTCCACTATATAAAAGGGGATTCATTACATGAACTCACTATTTATACTATAGACTATACTATAATCCCTCAATTTCAAAGTAACATATGTAATTTCCTGATGTTTTCCTTGAATAAAATTTTATTTATTTAGTTTTTCAACACTATAGTTTGGGTAACACCTTTTTCTTCTCCATTTCTCTCCATCGTTCCAAAAAATTGATCTAGATCATTTAGAGTTGGATCATAATGATAATTTGGGATAGTATATCCCTAAATGTTTCTCTTTTTTACACCAAATATTCTTATAATTTGTGTTTTTCTATATAGGGATCTAATTGGATAATATTTCTGATTACTAGTAAAATCAGCACAATTGTGGCTATTTCATGTGTTTCCTATATTGGACCTCTCAATAGGATGTATTCAAGAATCAATATGGGGTTTCTTGAGTTATTCCACAATTTCAATTTGATTATGTTTTACCTTGAATTTGGTTAATAATTTTTCATCTATTATGTGACATAATTTTAGTATTATGTGTCTCTTAGATATAGGTGTGTTTCAGGAGTGTAATGCACCTTGTTGTTCATGTTGTTAATTCTACAAGGATTCATGGAATATTTATCATAAATTAATCTATTTTGAAAACTTTATTTACATTTTTAATTAATTAATTTCTTGGGTACTATTGATGAGACAAATTCGTAGGATTTATAGTGATTCTTGGATGATCCTTGGTTGTAATGGTTGATTAATGAATTAAATAAAATATATATTTTAGAGGTATATTCTCTTTATATTACATGATATCTTATTCCTTTTGTGATTTTATATTTTTCTGTGCATATTAGAATTAATTATGCAATAACTATTTTCTTTTTGGTTTTTTCTATAATTTTGGGACTAATCATATCAATAAAATAGTCAACATTGACTATATAACTTTCTAAATGGTCTGATGGTGGTGGCTTGGACGAATGATCATCAGTGGCCCTAATTGTGGATATTTTGAATGTGTGTGTCTGAATTAAAAGAGTAAAATTTGTTTCCTTTATAAATTCTACAAAAAAGGGTGTTTTTTATAAGTAAAATTCAATGATAAAGAGGTATCATGGAAATAGTTTTTGAAATCATATTTCAAAATTGATGGATTATCTATGGAATGAATTGATGTGAATTGGGGAATGGTCCAAACATTAGAAAAGTAGATTGTGAGGGATGTTCAGAATTGATTAGATAAGGTATTATGAAATGGGTTATATAGGAAATATGAAAGGGATTAAATTAAATTATTTATCAATATTTTTTCTAATTTTGGTGATTTCCCATTTCCAATGATTACATGATACATTATTATGGATTTATATAATGCATATTCATATATGGAGGTGATTATTTTTTGTTTTTCCTTCTAAGGAAATTCATTTTGTTATAAAAATTATGGGATAGTATAAATAGACATGATATATCTACTATAGAGTGGAGATGAGTATTTATTTTTGTTGACACATGAGTCTATTTATCATGAGTTAAGTGTCATTATGGTTATATATATTATGGGATACATTCCCCATTTTTTTGGATGTGGGTGTTGAATGAATAATTAATATAGGAGACATAGGTAATTATAAGATATTATATTAAGGTCTAACCTTAACCTGATGGTGGATAAATTTATTTAATATTAGGAAATGAATGGATACCTATGTGTATGGTGTCTATACATTACCTAAATGAGCATACATTTGTTGATTAAGGGGTCCTCTATAAGTCAAATGATTTGGAAATTTATTCCTTGAGTGAAAATATGTTGTTTTATAGAAATATTTTTCTTCAATCATGAGTCAGATGATTATACTGATATGCGATATCAGACATTGGGAATACCATGATCTAGATAGGTCATGTTGATATGTTTTATATGATGGATAGGTTCCCAATATTGAGGGATAAAGTTATCACCAATTGGGGTTGAAACCTCCCATAAAATAGAGGGAATGATCATATACCACCTATGAGAATGGATATAGCATTAGACCTTCCCATATATCTTCATGTATTGGGTGAGGAGTTTGACAATAATATTTCTCTATATATTTTGGTATGGGTAGGATTATTGTTCATGTGTATGTATTCATTATAGCCTGGAGTTGATGTATGTAGGGTCATGTATCGTGTTTGTCTGGTTAACACCCAATGAAATGAATTTCCTGGATTTAGATGAATTAAATGTTGTTTTTTTGGATTAGAGTGTTTTATGGGGACCAAGTATTCTATATATTTATTTCATTCACATTCACATGATCACAACAACAATCAGTAATTTTTGAGGCATTGGAGAACCATAATTGGAAATTAATCTCACCCCTACCAAGAATATGACATTAGTTTTGATGTTTGTAGGTAGTTCTTACGATTTTACCTCTAGATGGTAGAATTTCCTAGATATGGTCACACAGTTCACCTAGTAGGTCATAGTGGATAAGGATTAAATAGGATGATTATGTTAGTTTTTCCATAGTATACTATTTTTAAATTTTAGTTATTTTTTAATATAATTAACAGTATAATATTGTTTTATATGATGATTCTATGTTTTTGTTCTGCTTCATTGTTATATATTTATTAATTATATAGATTATTTATTACTATCAAATTTAAATTATGTATGACATATTGGATCCATGTTTTATATCTATATGTATTTTTGGGATGTTCGATATATGAATGAATCATGTTGTATTGTTGATATAATGTGAACATGTACACTTGGGTTTATTTTGAGGGATTAGTTTCCTCACAACTATGATAGGACATATCCACAATTTATATGTCTCTGGTGTCTGTATAGGTATGCCTAAGTTCAAGTGGAGAATCCCACTCAGGTGCTGCTAAGGTGATCTATTTCTGGGAACTAAAACATGTTTTCTTTCTAAGGGTGAACCGTACTATGGAAGATATCATAGAATAATGATGGAATTAGTAATATGTATGGAATAAATTAATAGAGTAACAATGTTAAAAAATAAAACCACGAGAATAATATCCCCATGGATTATATAATAATAAATAATTATAGGGTTACAAATAATTGATCTTATAGTGGTGGAATGCATAATGCATGACACTATAAATAAACCACCAAGGTCTCATTCTAAGAAATAATTTGGAAATTAATAATTAAATTATTAAATGGGAAAACTTTTTAACCCATGAGACCTATCTATAAATTATGTGGGCATAATATTTTTGCCCCAATATGTACAATTCACATATCACATGAAGAGAAAGACTAGAAAATACATTTTATAATGTTCTCTAGGGAACCAGAAGCATCATCAAGGATAAATTATCAAGTGATATCCAGATAGAAATAATGGATATATGTAATATACATATTTTACCAATCAATTTAATAATTTTTCTATATAGGAGAATAGAAATCAATTAACATTGAAGCAATATGATATTCATAATGCTTTATAATATATCTTTACTGAACGAATAAAAATGATTCAGTGGTAGAATTTACATTCTTAGGGGAAGAATATAAATATTAAACAATAATTATGATTAATGTTTTGTAATAATAGAATTATAAATATTTTTTTTATTTAAATCAATTATTATTGTTCATAATGAGAATGGGAATCATTTAATGAAAATCAATCGGGAGTTCCATAATACATGTGTCATTATTCCCACTTATTTTTCATTAAGTAAAAATTGAGTTAATATGGAATCAATATTTTTAAGGGTAATTACCCCAATGGTTATATATTAAAAATAATGAATACAGTTGTTTATATCATTTTTGGGGTTGAATTTCTTGGTTATCACATACATTTTCTACTTTACCTAAATGTTATGATGTTTTATTCCCATTAAAAATTCTATGCACTATAATAACTTATAGAGGTGGATTAACAAAAGGAAACTATGATATATTATTTATAAAATTTTATGTAAATTATATGAATGAGGATGAATTACATTTTATATGAATATTAAAATTAATTATAAATAACAACACAATTAATGAAATACATGATTTCGTGAATCATTTCCTTAGAAAGTAGATTTTTAAAGACAAATAGGAACGTCATTAAACCATAAGAGCTCCTTGGAGAGACTCTTGAGAGATATATATTGATTTTTAATTCATTATTAATATATTTTTAGTGTATTTAAATTGAATAATGGGTGGGTATTTTTTGAAAATAAGGAAGTATTGTTTATTTTTTTAACATAACCCTTGGAGATGAGGTTATAAAAAATTAAAAATAATTTACCTTTATATAGATTTATCCAATGGTATTTGAAATATAGGTCATGGTTATTACTTATTTATAGTTTTCGAAACATAGCCTTTTAAATAATATATTTTTTCTGTATAGAATATATTCTTATTCTTAAGTAAATTTTTTAAAAATCCTAAATTATATTTTATGTTTTTGAAAACTATTTATATGTTTCATAAATTAATTTTACTAGTTTATAATAACATTTTTAATAACAATTTTTCATTAAAAAAATATTTTTAATTTTTATTACATAATTTTAATGTAATTATGATTTCATAAAACATAACTTATATTCGTATCATTTTTTACTTGTAAACTAACATCTTGAATATTTTAGAAAATTGTGAAAAAATTTCCACTGGATAATTTCAACATGTTTATTTCAAAAAAACACACACATGTTATTAAAATAAATTAATATTTTTTATAAATTAGATCATTCATTAAAATAATTATATATAAAAAATATTGATTTATATCACATGATGAAATGTCTAAGGCTTAAAAAAATAAATATGATGCAATATTATTATTATTATTATTCATATATATTTAAATATTATTTCATACATAATTTTTAAGAAATAAAATTTTATTTCAAAAATTTTAATTTATCATAAAATTTATTTTAATGAAATGAAGACATATATATTTTCCAAACTTATAATTACTATTTCTTTGTATCAAAAATATTTTTACCATATTAATACTCTACTAATGTGCATTTTATGTTTTATATAATGTTGATAAAATAAATAAAAATGTGTGATTGGTGTGACCACTATTTCAATATTTAAACTAATTCATACCTTTATAGTACTTATGTTCTAGATAACTAACCCCTTATCACACCGGTGTATGCCACAATGATACGGTGTTCAATGATAGTAATTTTCAGATTTGGTTCAAAAAAATTGATATTATAGAGATCTTCATTTGCTTGAAATTACCCCAAAATGACTTCGATCATGTACCATTTATCAAAGATATACTTGGGAACTTTCAAGGGAGAACCCTAATGATGCAACCATCAGAAAAATATATGAATCATGAAGATCATAAAGAATGTTACTACAAGTTGAACCTATAGTTTCTACCTTATACATCACCTATCTTTTAGAATTACCCTTTATATTAAAAAATTACAAATTTTATATTATTACGAATGATCTAATACCCAAGTGTAAATATGAATTATATGCGTACTAGAAAAACGAAAATATTAAAAATGTACATAATTTCCATATTTACATCCAAATAATTTATTCAAAAAAATATCATTAACAATAATTTTTTTAACTCAAGTTATATATCGAATAAGGGGCTGATAATTTTCATAATTTTTATTTTTTATACAATAACTAGGATTTTAATTAGTTAATATGAGATATGGAACTTATACATTATACTTACATTATGTTTTTTTACTATATTGGATGACTCCCCTGTGGGGAATTGAGTTTCAAATAAAATATTCTATTAATAAAACATAAACTATATACTCATGTTTATAAAAAATGTAGTAAACTAATATTTAAAAAATATATAATTTTATGTATTCAAAAATATTTCTCAAAGGGTTGATCAAAACCATGATAAAATAATTATAAAATCACATTAACTTTTGAAACAAATTTAATCACATCAAACACAATATTTAATTAATTTATTAAACCTAAAAATGAGAATTTTTATTTGAAAAATTGTTATTAAAGGAATAAAAATAATTTTAAAACAAATTTAAAAACTAAATTATCATGTTGAAAAAATGTATACAAGAGGATTAATATCAATACAATACCCAATCATATCCACTTAACTTCCACTGACTTCCATGCACATTTGAAAAAATATAAATTGATTCCCAAAAAATACTTGGTTTAGTACTTCCAACTATATAAAATATATTTTATGATACATATAGAATTTTCCATAGTTATTCAATTGATAATGTGTGTAAAATATAAAATAGAGAGAATGTAGTACTAAAAAATATTTTGTAGGGTTATATGATAATAAATGAATTTATTAATGTAATCATATCATAATAATAAACGAAAAAGAGAGAGAAAATATCTTAAGAGAGAAGGAGTTAGTTTTAATAATCTCCGTCATATTATATTTTGTTGATCAATTTACTTTATGTTTATATATAAGGAATAATTTAATAGAAATTTCATTGGGAGGTCAAAAAATAGTGTTTCAGAGGAGTAAAATAAAGTAGTTTATCTAATAAGTATATCATTATTATTCCCCTATTGTTTCCCCCTTATTTTATTTACATCATAAATTGAAATCATTTTCTAATTATCTATTGGAAAATAATGAAAAATTAATCCCCTAACTCATTAGTTTAATAAAGAATCCTTAATTTCCCTTTTTTATTTAGTAAACACATTAATATATATCAATTGGAGTATTATGTTATCTACAAAGCCTTTGTTAGACACAATCACATAGAATTTACAAAATCAAAATCACTATAGACTATGGTTACACAATCTTGTTCTCACATGATCTTATAGTAACTTGAGATAATCAATTTTCTACAGTCACTTGACACGTTCAATTAGTTACAATCACTAGACATAACCACTAACTTTTAGTCCCTGTACACAATCACTAGCTTTTAGTTACACCACATAGTCCCTTGATTTCAATATGAAGTCACTTCATTAAATCTTTCAGTAGGTTGGATACTTTATAAAAAATAATATTTGTCTACATGCTCAGTTGATTTTGGCCTATAGAATATTGAATCCTTAATGTTGTCACTCAAAATCTCCATGAATTTGGTACAATATTCATGTAATCAGTTCAAGACATAGATTAAATTATTTCATATGAAACACATTTGTTTTTTTATGTGGTTACATAAACCTTAATTCATGGACACTGTTATATGGTATCTTTTTCTTCATGGCCAGCTAAAATTATTTATATGGTAGGATTAAAAGTTTGCTAAAAGTATTCTCATAGTTTTATTGTATTTTATTGATTTTTTTCTATAATAAATGATAAAACATATTAATAACATAAGAAACATGCTTTGTGAGAATGAAAATAAGGAGTTACTCAATTAAGAAAAAAATTACATATTTTTAACAATCACAATTCATGAAATAGTATATGAAATAAATTTGAAAAACATAATTACACCTTTTGGGATTACCAAAAATTATATAATAGGTATGTGTATTAGAAAAATAGTCATAAAAAATATATTAAACCTAGTAATAATGAAATTTTAAAAATAAAGTGAGACATGGAAACCTAGTAAGTAAATAAATTAATTAATTCATAATTTAAAATATATTACAAAAATATTCCAATCAGATACTCCAATCAAAATAAATATCTATTATAACATCTCTAATTTTAAAAGGGATAATTAGATCCTTATTTTGGTTATGGATGTTGAATCAGGAGGTCTTGGTTGTGTTAAAAATAATGAAATTGATTCCATATTAAACACATACCTAAAAAATGTTGAATATGTAAGAATACATTTCTAGGATACATGGCACTATGGTTTTAGGAGGATATGGTATAAGTGGGGGTTCGATAAAAATTTAACTAAGGAACTACCTGAATTAAAGTAAAAATGCATGGTTTTTTAAGTCTAGAGAATTCATTAATAGATTATGATAAATACTCCACCTTATGTGAATATAAATTATTTTTCTCCAAAAATAATCCTATAATAGGATTAATAACTTTTAAGCTGTCGACATTTGTTTTGAAGGACCGAGTAAGAGGGCCTATCATGTGATAGCTGGCCAACAAGTTGAAAAAGGAATTTAGATCCAAATTAGTATCGATACTACAAAAATAAAAACTAATAACCATTTGAGATTAATATTTGACTCTACTATCTTGCTTCACATACCTTCTAACAAGTTCCAAATTCATTATAACAAGTGTTTCAAATCATTCAAACATTACATGCTTAGTATTATGAAATTCATGTATGATAACATTAAACTAAAATCTGATAATTTTTTTATTGTATCATTAATACTTGAACCTTTTATTGGATAAATAGGTGAAACATTGTACAATAAAATAGGATAATATGATGTTAGTGGTTAAAAAACTACATTTAGAAACCACAAGTACAATAAAAACGTCATTCCTTGGAGATACTCCTAAAAAGCATAAACTCGAGCTATTAAAGCTTTAATATCATATTTTATATGATCCTTGTTGAGATGATTTATTGTTTGAATATAAGATTTTGAATAAAAATTAATATCCTTGGTATTTCCTCTTATATAATGGTTACCACTATGTTACCGAAAAAACATTTAAAACACACATGAAATTAGATTTGAAGAAAATAAAATTATATATAGTCACAAAGGTTATAGGAGTAAAAGGTATCATGGTATAAGGATTGATAGAAAAATACCCACCATTTGACCGACCTTTAATCTCCATTGGTTCTGTTATCAATGAATAGAGTTCTTCTTCATCACTCAATTCATCCTCACTAAATACAAAAGGGGAAATATGGGTAGATCCAAGAGGAGAATTAAGATTAACATCAACAGGTTTCTCAACATATTTAGTAGGATTAGGATCATATATCTATTATATCACATAGTCTATTAGAGGACTTGTAAGGGATAAGTGAACTCTTTCATGAAAATGAATCCCATTAATTATATACACTTTAGGTACACTCTGAGTTTAAGAGAGAATATGTCTACCATGGTCAGGTGGACTGCCACTTTGATATTAACAATTATCTTCACATTCATCCGTTTGAGATGTTATATCACAATAAAATATCCATTGATTTTTTTAATGATAAGGATAAAAGAAGAATACATTACATAACATTATTAAGTCCTTTTAGTATTACCAGAGTCACCTTCCTCCTAATATACTTCCTTAGTTAAATAATTCAATGCTATTTTGTTATTTTCAAGGTAATTATATCTTAGTACATCTTCATGATATGATATAGGAAGGGTAAACTTAAAATATCCAAAATATAAAATAGAAGAGAGATCTATAAAATTATAAAATTCTTCCAGAGATTTTATAATAAAATTTAATACTTCTACATACCCTTATTCAATTTCCAAATATAATTTATTTTTCATCAAAATAACAATTAACTAAATTATCACGTTAATCACCAACATCATAATTTTATTTTGGTAAAGTATTTTTTATAATGTTTTTAAAATTAAAATAATTCATCTAATTCGTGGTTATCCACTCTTTTTACCATGGGTTCGAGTTTACCATAACATAAATAATGATTTTATAATTTTGTCTAAAACCATGAAAATAAATATCCTTTCCCTCCCCATAGTAACTAATCATTTGAAATAAAACATGGATGAGATATAAACAAGTTTAATAAAATCAATAAATATGGAGTAAGGACTGTATAATTATTCTATATTTCACTTGATATATCATTATAAGATTATTTTAACACCATTATTTATCAAATATACTAAAAGTTATATTTCTTCCTCAAAAAGTTTGCCTACCCATTCATAGATCTAATTAGATAATGGCTTAACTTTTCTAACCTTAGTGACCCAAAAATTTCATACATAAATATCACATATCATTAGACTAATATTAAATACATTTCAAATATACCTTCCAAAATTCCATAATGTTTTAGTAAAGTTTGAAAAAAGTTACACAAACTTATTACTTAGTGAAATATATTCATCATCATTCATTAATACCCTCTCTATTGGTACACATCATAAAAATACCCTACTTAAAACTGTTATTTATAATCTCGGGAAATGTTATATAAGAATTGGTGATCTTAGATGCTCAGTATGGGTAATCATGGGAAATAAATAAACATTACGTGAGCAATAAAATATTAAAGCATGAACATAATATATGAAATACACACCCAAAACAACACTGATCAAAATCTTCAGTAATGATGTAAATATTGGTATTTTATAAGATATGATTCTTAATTAAATCAAATAATAAGATCCATCGGAACCTAGAGTTAACATAAGACATAGAATTATGAAATACACATAATTATTGAGAACCTTAGGTCATGGTTACCAAAATATACATTCATATCATGTTATTCGTTGGATAACCACATTTTCACCGACTTTATATAGGAGATAACCTCCTATGTACTATCTTTTTTAGGTCTAAAATAATCCCCCATGCACCCTAGTTATATATCTTAAATTATTACCCAAATAATTATAGGTATATATAACTTCCACCATTAACTTAATTAAAATCATATATATGTGGGGCACAAGATCATAAAACATTCATTATATTAGAACCTATGAAATAAAACACGTTTTAGAAAAGTTTAAACATGTCATAATCTGTAGAAAAAAATTTGTTTCATTATCATTTCATAATTTCATCACATGATAACTCATGGAAAACGATTTTGTTTCATATGTATTTTATCATGGTATAAACCATAGAAGATAAATAGGTTTTATAAATATATTATCATCATAATCATAAACAATTTAGATAATTAATATGAATAGAACCATCATATTATATCCCTAGTAAAATTATATGCAACATCCAAGGATTTTATATTAGATATAATATGATTTTGGTAGATCACTTTGAATATTTCTGGAGGAAAATTTCCTTTCCACATTAAAAAAATTTAAATGATAACATTTTCAAAAAACTTTTCATTGAAAACAAATTTTTATTCTTATAAAGTAATATTTAAAAAATTATGCAAAAACATTTATTGGAGAAGATATCATCACCAATTAAAAACACTATTTAAGTATAATTTTATCTTCAAAATAATTTTGTATTATAATAAACATGGAATAATATATATGAATCTATAAAACAGTGTGTGTTCTTGATGGTGGTAAATTCCTATCATGTTGTACTTGTTAAGATAAATATTATAAGAACATTTTTGGTAGAATCTAAACATGATTTTTTTAGAAAATTAAATGATTATTACTTGTAAAATATTATATAAAAAATTAAACAAGGGTAGACAATATATTAACAAATCATATGGGAACATTAAAAAAATTAGAAAACATTTTCAAAAATTCCGGACATATAATAAATGATTTTTTGATTGAAATAAAAATATTATAGGGTTTCATTGAAAACATTTTTTTTGAGTCTTGAGTATGTAATAAGAGAAAAATGATGTGAATAAATTTATTCTCAAGAAATAATCGAAAGGAAAAAAACAAATTCCATTTTTGAAAAAATTATTATAATATTTTATCATAAAAATTTGTTATAATAAACATTCTTGATAATCAGTGAGATTATAACAACAATCATTCACCACATTGGACAATTTTGAATTATAAGACACTTAAAAGTAAAAAAATTAGATGAAATATAAAATATCCGGAGAATAATTTTATTCATGATATATCATTTCAAATGGTATTTATATAAACCTAAAAAATAAGATATTTTTTTTCATAACTAATGTCTCAAGGAAGAAAAATTGAGACAAAAAGCTCATACCGATTTGTGAAATTTTGATCCACAAAAACAGTGCAAGTGGGATAAAAATGTATATTTGAATAAAAAAATAATGATATTAATATTTATACATATTCTTTGGTAGTATTTACACTATATAAACTAATTACATGGTGAATATGGAATGTGTCTCACATGAAATAGAAGTGAGATTTAAATCTTATACCTTTAGTCTCAACTTCTATCACACGCATTCAAAACTCTTATAAAATAAATATAATTTTTATAATTTATGTATTGAATTTAAATTTATATAAAATACCTTATACTATGTACTTATAACCATTAATTACACAATTATTAACAATTCATAGATAAAATCACAATTTGGGGTATTAACTTTTCTATTTCCCATATATGTTTGGATCTGTTAATGTTGGTCATCATACATTGGTAATAGTTTCACAATAGCAATTATTAGAAACATGAAATTGTTATATAATATCTATATTACCTTTATATTTATTTATTATTATCCTTAATAGTTTCATATAGAATATCAAATATATTATTCATGGAGATGATAAGTCGTATGTATGCATGAACATTGTTATGATCTTTTAAAAGAAATAATTAAAAAAAAGGGAAATAATATATTACCATTAAAGAATAATTTTTTTTCACATATATCACATATATTAATTTATATTAGTCTAATTAAATTCTATAATAAGTTTTATTCAAAAATGTATCGCATTGCTTCATGTGGCGGTAATCTGCCATACACAAAAACGATGTAATCCTATCCCTAATAGAATGGAATATAAGAAGTTATATGTTATAACATGATTACATAGTTATAATTATGTTACAAACACAATATATATTGATTTATTCTATCCTTATTAAGATCTAATTGAATAATCAATTAAAAAAACATCACATCAGTTCAGGAGGTGGTAGTGGGCCATAGACTTGAGTGAAGTTATTATTGTCCAAAAGGATGAGAGGATAGAATATAGATGAGGTATTATAATTCCAATGGTATAATAATATCAGAAATATTAGTTATATTAAAAAATTAAATGCATCAATTTATATATTTGTGAGATTTTGTGATGTAAAATGAATAACATCGGCCAGCAAGGAAGTAGACCTCCTTACACTCGATTGATAGTTTCATTTCACATTTGAATTAGGATATGGATATAAGTTATCTAATTAACATAATAAATTCTCAATATATTGGATAAATTATTTTAATTATATAATCACAGTTTATTATTATGTTAACGTGTTATAAAAAAAATGAAAAATCAATTCGTTTAAAACAATACTTATTCATTAGAAAACCAATATAGTTTTAACCCGATGCCTTAATCATTTGGATTCATGATCTCAACAAGGAAAATCGGATGTGGGGAGGTATATAAGAAAGATATTTTGAATGGTATTGCCAGAACCAAAGGGTTTTGTATGTAACATGTTGTTGAGATAGTGGGTGTCCTTTTATAAGGTTGGGTACACTTAGAATTTAAATAAAATAAGAAAGCATACCTACATTTCACCCACTATAAGAGGATCAAAATTGGTATGTATCTAGCCGTAGTTGTAATAAATTACAACTACGTTCAGAAAACGATTCATGAAAATGTTTTGACTTCACTTCAACCCTTATGTTTTTGAGAACACAAGTTAACCACATTTAACCCTTAATAGTTGTAGTTAATTTTTACTAATTTCAATAATTATTATGATGAAAACATTTAGGGACCCAAATGTAAAAATAAAATATTTTAGTTATGATAAATGTAGAAATAAATTTATATTCTAAAATATATTTTATATTTAAATTATTGAATAATTATTACAAACTATAACATAGTAAACTGAAAACATAAAATTTGACACCTATATAAAATAAGTATTTGCACCAAAGGAACCCCTTTTAAAATAAATAATAGTTTATTTTATTTATCAATATTTACATGTTTTCCATTCATTGCATCATTCTCTATTTTATCCATTAAGTACATTAAAATAATTTTAAAAGTTGGGAGGAGAATAAAAATGTTATTATGTGACATAAAAATAAATTATGAAATTATTATTCTATAAATAATTATTGAAACTTTCCATTTAACATAATAATAATAATATAAATACTGAGATCATGATATTTATACAGGAAAAATAAATGAAAAAAATAAAATATATTGGTTACATGTGGAATTATTTTATTATTTACAGATAATATAACCCTCAGAAAATTCTTATGATGTAACCCCCATAATTACCTTAAGATGTTACCCTCACATCTACATATAATGTAACCTTCGTAGTTATAATTGTAATGAACATTAATATCAAATTCTAACGTACCCAATGAATAAATTTGTTGTAATGGGATCACCCATATTTTATTTATATTGAATCCACCAATCATCATAATCAAATCGAATGAACTATAACATCAACATAATACCTGAAATATTTCATTATGAAAACCATTATGTAATAAAATAACTTATTTTTAAAGATTATGGTGCACATAAAAATAATAAAATTTATCTTAAAAATAAAAAAATAATTTTTAAATTATGTTTTTAATAATTAGGGCATCACGTATGTAATAAAATATGTTCACATAGTATATATTAAATAATGATACTTCATTTTTCTCATGGAAAAGTCTAAAAGATTATTATTTATACAAATAAACAATATAATTTTAAAACCATCTAGTAAAAAGTAATACATGAGTAAAAATGAATTAAAACAATTATGGGAGAAAATTTAAATTTATTTTGGAATAAGTTTTAGAACCGTGTGGTTATAGAAAAAAACGATATTTTTAAGGGAGACTTCAAAAACATAATTTTTAGAATAAATTCCTTTATAAATATCTTATCATTGATGAAAGAATTAATAAAATGAATACATTTTGTTTATCTATGTAAAATAAACAGTAAATAATAATAAATGAATCATAACACAATAAAAAATAATTTTGAACATAAACGTGGTCTGAAGTAATAAATGGAGTATTAGGTTAATCCAAAGAATAGAAAATGGGTTTAGTATTCACTTACCACTTTGTAATCAATAAAAACTTACACCACATAAAATAAATATTCTTCAAATGAAAAAATAAATACTGTGAATAAAATGAGATTCATAATATTATATATCTAATGGAATTATAGGCAAAACAGAAATGAAATAAATGGTGATTGTGTCAAATATCTCAGAAAAGTAAAAATGAGATGATAAACACTTAAATTGTGTCTAAACATTATTCATTATCATAGAATATACTAGATAATAAAACCAGATTAATTAATTACATAATTGATATCCTTTTAAATCAATTTTTTTATTTTTATATACAACATTTATAGTCATTTCTATGAGTTATGAAGATTAAATTGACCATTATGAGAGATTTTATTTCATGTATTATTGGTAGGTTCTCTTGAGTACAATTAACTATTTTATAATAATGTAGGAATACAACACAAGAAGTGGAATTAAATGGTATTAATTCAAATACATGAATTTAAATGGTTCCATAAATAATTTTCTTATTACATATGGATGATTCATGTAAAAAATGTTAATGATAAATGATCGGTTTTTTCATGGTTTTTTCAAACCACCATGAATTTATTTCATTAAATTTAATATTAATTTTTTATTTTAGTTATATAATATTAAATAAGTTAAATATAATTTTTAAAATATGATCTATCTGTAATAAAACATTTATTACAAGCCTTAAAGGTTGTAATGAAATATTTAACCTCACTATCCATGGAGACTGTTAACAGCCTCAATCAAGAAACCTATTTTGTTTCGTTGAATAAGAGGAAATAATAAAAAGGAATATATATAAATTATTATGATAGAAAAACAAAATTAAAATATTTTCATTTTTCTGGAGTAATTATTCCTTGATGGATGAAGAATTTTAGTAGATGTTACAAGATGAAAATAAATTAAGAGAGGTTGTTTGAGAAAAAATCGGTTGATTATCACATCCTTAAGGGATTTCTTAATGTCCATGAAATTTTTATTTTTATGAGACAAAAAAAGAAAGAGATATGTGTATAGTGGGGATGATAGGGTTTGTAAGGAATTTTAATATCTTAAAGGTATTTTAGGAGAAAGGGAGTGGTTATAAGTTAAATTTACACTTGAAGAGTGTTGGCTTTAAGTGTTTATTTAATGATTATTTTATATTTAAATCTATCCACATTTGTGTGGATTAATTTCATATTAATTATATTAATTATAAATATATTAAATGATTTATATTTTCAAGAAACAATTTAAAAAACACTCAATCTTGTAGTTTTTAGGTACCATAAGCATTTAACTTTTAGCTTTAATTAGAGTCATTATTTTACTTTTAATACAGTAAAATATTTTTTTACCATGATACATTTTATATGAATAAAAAAAATACTAATATGAAAATCAGACCGTATCATTCAAAAAATGAAATATATTTTAAAAAAATTAATTCATATAACTAGAAAAAATAATTTTGAAAAAAACCCACATACACAATAAAAAAGCAGTTTTCAAGATGTGTATTTTTCAAGAAAATAATGATTTTATATTAAATTTTGGAATAATATTTATCATTTTAGAGAAAAACATTATGATTAAATAATATATAATATATAATTTCTTTTTTAATAATTCCCCATTAGTGATTATTTTAATTAATTAAAAATTATGTGGATTATGTAATTTCGAACAGTTTTCAAAAAAATCATGTTTTAAAACCGAGAATGAACATATTCTAATGTAAAATATAATTTTGATTATAAATAATTTTTCTGGTCAAAATATAATAATTATGTTATTATAAAATAAATTTAAACTATAAAAAAAATTTTAAATTTTTTAATCTTTTGAAAATAAGTTACTTTTAAAAAAATTGGATATATTTCTGTTTAAACTAAAAACCCAATATTTTTCCAAAATCACAAACAATACTACAAAATTAAATCATTAAATGCTAATTTAAATTTTTAATTTAAAATTTTCATGTTAATTTTAAATAATTTAGAATAATTAATTATAATATTCTCTCTAAAAATATAAGAAAAACAATTTTGCAAGAAACTGTATTTTTTGAGAATAAAATAACTTCACTAAATATTTTGGGGATTATATTAAATTAATTAATAAATAATTCACCAATGAGTATGAACATTATTAATTTCAAAATCTCATTATCAATGTTTTTACCCATCTATTTATTGGCTATATTAAATCAGTCACATTTAAATAATAATATTTACTCATTAGCTTCTGGTTAGTGTGGCATAACTTTTAGGTTGTTTATCTTAGTGATTTATTTTGAAAATATGGGATGTAATATTCTCCTTCTATTAAACCAATTACATCTTTTAAATGTTATATTTTTATTTAAATCGTGGGGTTTTAATTTTAGAACATCATTTTTTTTCAAATCCTACATCATAAAATATATCAATAAAACATCTAGTTGAAAATAGAGAAAGGAATTTAATAAGGTCATAAAGAATAACCCATAAAAGGATTAAATGAATATAATCATGAAAATTGAAGATAAAATATAATTCTAAAAGAATGATAAAGAGTGATTGAGAACATTTTCAAGAAAAATTTTACCATAACTAAATTATGATTCTATGATAAGATACAAGAACATTGATTTATTTATAATAAATGTAAACTAATGATGGTTTTATTTGTATTTTTTTCCTATAATTGAAGAATTATTTTAACACATAAAAAATTAAAATAATACAATATACTTAATTTGAATGTATAATTTTATCTTCCTCAAAACAATGATTATTAAAGATGAATTTTTCATAACTAGAGAATAAAAATCAACTTCTACATATATAAAAAATCAAAACCATTATAACTACCAATTCATCTAATATTTATTAATGTAAAAAAATGGTATGATAAGTAAAATATAATAATATATCCAAAAATAATATATTTCAATTTGATAAATACTACTTCCATATCCAAACACTCAATTATAATAACCAAAACTAAATATCGATTATTCAAAAAATAACTATCCTTCAAATTCCACATAATATTATGACAAAAATTGATACCTAAAAAATCAAAAGGATTTACTGACGGTGTTTTAGAATAGATATTTAATATGTATCACCAAATAATATGAATCACTGTTATATTTTAATACCATTGTGTAAATTCCATAATCCCATAACATTTTAGTTATACTAATCATTCCAATAAATCACATGAATCACCATAAAGCCACATTATTATCATATATTATTCCAAGAATAATACAACATTAATTTCTAAAATAAAATTCCATAATATTATTTTCCATTAATCTTATTGGGTTCCCAAAATTGGGAACAACTTCCAAAATAACATGAATCTCTTAATCACCAACATAAATTACAATCTGAATGTTATAAATACAATTAAAAATTTCACCCAAAATGAACATATCAATTATGCATAAAAAATAATCATACGAACCAAGACATCAAGTAGGCCATTGGTAGGTGATACACAATTTTCAATCATCAATCATTGGTTCGATCATCATGGTCTTTCCTGATATGGTGAGTTATCATACAATTGGTGGAATAACCATTTAGAAATCTATATTAATAATATAGTTATAAAATTCATGAAATGTATGAAACATCTAAAAAATAACTGTAATATATTTAACATAAAATTTTATATCATACATTTCATTTTTTTATTAAAAAAAGTATTAACCCATATTTACCATAAATCATGTGTTAATATAATTTAGAACAACTAAAAATACCATTAAACTTATTTTCACCAAAATTCATCCAATTTTCCCTCAAATAAACTTTTTTATATCAAATAATTAACGATAACATGTATTGAAACCATACATGTCTCTTAAGAATTTACACATTTTTACAACATTTTAAAGGGAATGATTCCATCTAACAAATGTTTTCAAATTTATGAAAGAAATGTAACATATATAATTCCATATATATTCCATGATTCCTATAATATTTATAAAATCCAACTTTATCATAAATTTGAAAACTCAATACATAAATACATCCCTAATTCAACATCATTTTTAAACCATAGTCACGATTAATCATCTTATCACTTAATACTTCATTCCTATAAACAGAGATGATATTTATATCATTGTGATTATTCAATATGAGAAAAAAATAAACCAGACATTAAAAACGAGAAAGTAAATCATGACATAAATCCAAACATTAGGTTTTCTTCGATATCACATTTATCATCTGACATGGTTCCCAACATTCAAAAATTAAAAGGGGGTTTCATTTATAGAAGATCCATTTTTGGGACATTTGATAATGTTTAGTTTTTTTATTCTAAAAAGTATATACCGAGACCCATATATAATTTGGAGAAAATGAAAGGAGTAAAATATGTCAAAAAAAAGTTTAGTAGATGATTTGAATATTCAGAAGGATATTAATATCATTTAAATAATATTTATAAATAATTGTGATAATCAAATATTCCTAAAGGTATAATATGTTTTTAAAATATAAAGATCATTTCAAATTGATGAAAGTTCCTTAATTTATAGAATGTAATATCATTAAAAATGAAATAAATTATTAAATGTAAAAATTAAAAAAGTCGTTTTAAATATAATACCCATTGAAACTCTACAATAAATTATTATTAAAATACATTATATGTAAATTGATTTCCATTGTAAAAAAATCACCAAATCACCAAAATATCATTAATCTCTTACAAATATATCACTTTTGACAAAAAAAAAAGGTGTGTATTAAAAATTTATATTATAATCATCCTTAAAATTTTAATCCTAATATGATATCCATAACTCTTAATGAAACCTCAGAAGAAAACATCCTAACCTCAAATGTTGTGTAAACCATTATCTAATAAAAAATATAAGGAAATAAACATAAACATTACATATTATACTTATTTTAAAACTAAAAGTCATTATCATTTCAAAATAGAATTTAGGTTTATAATTTTAGGGAATTAGAACAAACATTGACGTCGTAATCACAATCATTACATGTGGTAACATATAATGATCAATTGTTTTTTCTACTAAATGATACAATTTTAATGTAAAATAGAATTTCTTTTCATTATTGATCTTCCAAATTTTCAAATTGATCTCATAATTTTCCCTATTATCCCTTATAACCTTATAAAAGCATTGAGATGATTAGAAAAGGGAAATAAAAATAAATAATGAAATTTTTAGAACATAAATACTTATAAAAATTTTCATTTGAAAATAAACATAATAAATTACCTTATGAAAACATGATACTTCTAAAGTAACCTTCCAGGTATAAATAAAACATATAGATTACATGGTGAATAATTTTATTACATTCTTATGATGTAAATATCACAAAAACCTTATGATTTAACCCTAACAACAAGCATATGATATTTCTCCAATGGCTACCATCTAATTTAACTATCATAGTTACACATAGAATAACAATTACAATCAACTTGATATATACCTAATGCATTAGAGATCTATAATTGGTAAACACGTCTTTTCTATATATTGATGCCACCCTTCATAATAAACAATGCCCCTTAACAATTCATAGTCACAAAAACTAAAATCATATATTATCAAAACATTCCTTTATAAAAATCACTTATTTTAAATGATTAATATGCACATAAAATGAAAAAATCAATAAAATAAACCATGTATTATTTTAATGGATTTATAAAATATTTATGGTCTCATAAAAGTAGGAAATTCCATCCATACCATATATGGTAAAAAATAATTTCAGAATTTATATCAGAATATTATGCATTAAGATTTTTTATAAAAAAATATTTTGAAAAAAAATTAAAAAATGAGAAAAAATGACATTAACAAATAATAGGAGCGCTGTGAAACATTTTTGGAATCAAATTTTCAAAAAAATGGTCATGGAATAAAAAAGTAGTTTTAAGGTAAATTTTAAAAATATAATTTTCGTAAAAAGTCCCTTATAAATATCATAACATTGAATTGAGAAATACTAAAATGAATTGAACATGTTTATCAACATTAAATCCATAGAATACAATTATAAATAAATCATAAGATAATCTATTTTCAATTCACACTTAAACATAGAACGACATAATCAACGAAGTAGAAGCTTACCCTAGAGTGTGGAAATTAAGGTAAGAATTCCCTTATCACTATATAATCAATCAAAGCGTACTCTCTATAATATTAATAAAATGAACATTGAATACCACTAATATAATTAGACTCATAATAAAAAATATCAGAGTGTGGTATTCACACCATATAAATGAATTAATTGGTGAATAATGTATATATCTCACAAAAGTAAATGTGAGACAAGAAACCATTACCTTGAATCCAAATTTTCTTAATTTTCAATTATTATTATGGTTAATATAATTAAATTTATTAATTGTATAATTTATAATATTTAACATCTATATTTAATTTATTATAATTTTATTAATTTCATTTATGGACATTTCTATGAGTTATAATGGGTAATTTCATTATTCCTAGAACATTCATTTTAGGAACACATGGTAGATTCAATAGAGTATAATTATGAAAATTGTTGTAAAATGGGAATAATTATAAAGATGTGTAATGAAATGGTGGTCATGAAAATCCATAATTATTAATGCAAATAAATATCATTATTTTTTTCTAACATGAGCAGATTCATTCGATAAAATGATAATGAAAAATATTTGGTCCATTTTCATTGGTTTTTTGGCCATAATAAATTCATTTAATTCTTTATAATATTTTTCATATTTATTACTTCCATAATATTAAATATGTTAAAATATACTTATTAAAATATCATTTTACCATTATAATTTTTTTTATGACCATCCTTAAAGATGATTATGTTAAACAAAAACACAATATATATATATTCTGTTAACCAAAATAAATTGAACAATGGTTTTGTTTATTAGAGTAATAGGATAACAGAAAAAAGGATAGGTAAAGGATATACCATTAGAAATTTAATATTTTTGTAAGTAAATTATTATATAGTTATTATTCCTTTTTGGATGAAGGTGGTTATTAAAACATAGAAGATGAAAATAAAATATTTGAGAGGATTTGATAAAATTACCTATGGAATATCACCTCCTTAAAGGATCCATTAAAAGTCATTGAATTGGCCTTTTGGTTAGATAGAAATAAAATTTACATAGTAATAGTGGGTATTATATGATTTGGAATAGTATTTAATATCTTATATTCCTATGAGGAGAATGGGGGTGGTGAGGAGTGGTATTTATACACGAGGAGGGGTGGATTTAAGTGATTAAATGATGATTAATTTACATTTAATGACCAAAACATATAGGGAATTAATTACAATGAATTAAATTGATAATAAATGTTTTAAATTCTATTTATAGTCAATAATCACATAAACCACCCATTTAAAGTTGTAGTTTTTTGGTATTTTAAACTTTTTCATTATTATATTAAGTGAATCATTATTTTACCTATAGTACTGCAAATCATTTTTTACCACAATTAATTTTTTGAGTAAAAATTAAAATGAAACCAATAAATTAATTGGACTATCTAATTCAAAATATAAAATTTGTTTTACCAAATTCAATTCATATAATTCAAAAAATTAAATTCAAAACAAAACCTATTGACACAATGAAAATATGGGTTTTCAATAAGTGTATTTTTCAATAAAACGATGATTTTAAAATAACAATATGATTAATAATTATCATTTTATGAAAATAAATTAATATATAATTAGAAATTATATATAAATTTATTTAAAAAAATTCTCCATGAGGTATTATATTAATTAATTAAATTGGTGTATATTAATGTAATATATAACTATTTTTATAAAAATACCCTTTATAAAACCAACATTAAAGATATTCTAAAATAAAATAAAAAACTAATTATAAAAGATTTAAGTAGATGCAATATATTAATAACATAACTAGAAATAAAATTTAAAACTAATAATACATTTAAATTTTAAGATTTATTTAAAATAAATTATATTATTAAAAAATATGTATTTTAAAATATTAAATAAAAACCCAAAATATTCTTAAAAATTAAAATTTTATCACAAAGTAATGAATTATATTAAAATTTAAAAAATATTTTATTTTTATGAAATTAATTTTAAAAATTCTTAAAACTATATTTATAATATTCACTCATAAATTCTAAAGAAATGTTTTTTTAAATATATAAGTATCTTAGAGAGTATCTAGTCATCATTCTTAAGAGGCTCATGCTCCTCTCGCCCAATATGGCACTATTATGGCCACCCTCACTTCCTCTCCCCCTCTAGTGGGGAGGGGCCACCCTTCCTCATTGAAGAAGTGTTCCTCTTTCAGTGTGTTCACAAACCTCGGTTTCCTACCACTATTCCAGGAAATTTCTATTTTGTCATATGTCCATGATCTCTTTTAGGTATACCCTCATGTAATTATTTCAAAAGTGAAATATACTAATGCTTCGACTCTTCTAGATCAAACCATGGTTTCTCGATTTATTTCGCGGCGTCCATCAATTGACTCTTTCAACAGGTTTATTTTTGGATCCTAGGGACTTTAAGAAAGGTTGACTATTAGTCTACTTGAAAAATAGAATATAAGTATTTTATTTCACATCAATAGATGTTCTAATCGTGGAGTAGTATGTAGATCCTGAATGTTTCAATTGTCTTAATTTTCATCTCCGAATATGGTCTTATGATGCTCATATGAATCGTGATGCCCCATCAATGTCTATGTGGTTATGTTTTCCAAAAATCTATATTCCTATTCAGAATCATTCTATAATAATAATTATTGGCTTAATGGTTCGGTGTTATATGTTCTCTAACATAAGAACAAGTTATGTTTTTCATCTTTTTCCCCATGGATTTGTGTCGAAGTTGGCTAATGAAGACCTCCATTGGAATGGGTGTGGATTGCGGTATGAGATGAATTCAAATGGAATCATACTATAGTGATTTAATCTTGGATGAACTTAGGTTCACTATTTTCACTACTTTGGAAATAATACATTAATTTTGGTGAGGGAGAATGGGAATATAAGAGAGTGGTGTGATGAGAGGGCCTACAACTACTCCCACGACCCCTATTGATACTCTTCAAGAAGATCATGTTGGAAATGGGGGTTGGAGATAAACTGGGATACTACTATGGTAGCTTCACCAATCTCATACAAGGAAGTAATGTTGAATTTATATGTTTCTCAACGTGATGTAATGTTGGTTAGTACTATGATCATGGTTGAAGTAGCATAGCAAAAGCAGGAAAAGGTGCTACCTCATGAGCCACGAGTAACTGAAATATTCAATAGGCTGAAATTTGATCTGGTAGGTCCCCCTTACATTACCCCGGGGATGCACATGCAATAGAAACGATGGATATGAACATAGGAATTGATCAAGATCATGTGGAATCAAATGGAGTTGATACTCTAAACGCTATGAGCACCCCAAAGTCATGCACCTATACCATGGATGTGTGATCAAGAAATAGTATCAACCCTGGAGGGGGTATTCAACTGACAGGAATGGAAATATTTATGGTTGGAGAAGAGTGGGATGTTCCAAGGCACATAATTTATCAGTCAAATAAAAACGGGGTCTGAGGAGGAAATTGGACTATCTCAATTTGAAAATCTAATTTGATACCATGAGTGCTGAAGGAGGGGTTTAATGTAGCAACAATTGTTTATCAAAATCTATGTTAGTTGGAGAAAAAACCTCAGATGAAATAGGTGGGTATGGAAATTGACTACACAACCTAAGAAGGAAGAAGGGAAATAATGAAAATTGGGACTCGAGGTGATGTGTTGTCATCATGATTTATAAATAAAAGGTAAAAAGGATAACTCGTATCATCCTAGGCCGATGGAGACCTAAACAGCCAAGAAAGTTGGTTAATCCAGGGAGTAAAAGCCTCATACAAAGCATGGGGGGGTTGAAAGTGTAAGGGAAATTCTAAAGTAAACAAGGAGGATCTTCATGTAAGAGACACCAGATCACCAAATATATAGGGTGAGGGGACCTTGTATGTTTTAGTGACTTAAAAAATACAATTCAAACAAGATTATTGAGGGTTAGCTTGAAGAGATACCAGGACATCTAGAGGATGTGCAGTTGATGAAGGCTATTTCACACCCTAATGCACAAAAATCGGATTTAGGGACTCCCAAAAGTCCTCAGGGACATGAAGATGTATTAATTGATATTAACATGGATATTCTTATACACTCAAGAGAATAAATGGAGGATGATATTCAAATGATCAAGGAAATCAAGGAAGAGACTGATCCAATGATGGAATGAATGATCCATGTGGCTGCTACCAGGGAGAAAAGTGAATGGATAGAGAAGAAAGACCCACTTTTGATTAGAGGGTTTAACATTTAAATGATTATAATAGAATAACACATGCACTCATGGTACAATCTAGCGAATCATTATGAATATATCATGATGGATGGCCCTAATATATAGGTAATTTATATTATATGGAAATTGTGTTGGGAGATTGATTCAAACTAACTCAAACATTTATTTAATAGTTATTTATTTTTTTTCTTCTTGGTTTGTTTTGTTCTGAGGGTTATCACATTTCCCTTAAAAGTGTTTTATAATAAAAACATTACTTTGATGGATGAGAAAATATTTTTGATGAATAAAATGACTTTATTAAAATTTGCGTTATTATTTAAAATAATTAATTAATAATTTCCCAATACATATGAATATAATGTATTTCATAATGTTGATAATACTATTCTTAGATTCAAATTTTATGACCAAATTATAATGGTCACATTTATATAATAATATTTAGTCATTTGTTTAAGTCTGATGTGGCGAATGTTGTATGATATAAAAAATAGTTTGTCATTTTAAAATCGTAGGTTGTTGAATAAAATTATGGTGACCTTCTTAGATAATTAAAACTATTACAATAATTAATAAGTAATCCCTTTTTCTAAATTCTAATCATATATTTGGAAAAAATCATTTTAAAATTAATCCGATAGAAGAAATGAAAAAGTTTTTTTCCAAAGAAAAATGATTCCAAAGATTAAAAATTTATTCCTAAACAAATTTAATATAAAATTTATTATAATGAACTAAACTGGATTAATAGATATAATTGAAAAAATTTTACTTCTATATGAATATTAAAATATATTTTATCTTATAAATTTTTTAAATTAAGAGGAATATTTTTTTAAAAAAAGTATTTTGTACTATTTAATAAAAAAATAACAATTTTATAAAATTTAAATAATACACCCTATTATATTTTTGAAATGACGACTTTATAAACTAATTTATTTTTTTCATATAAATTTTATAAATTTAAAGGAAATTAGCTTTTTAATTATTTTTAAAGAATCTGACAAAACACATTTTTAAAAAAATCAATCATTAAATGTAAAATTATATTTATTCAATTCTATTACATGTAAAACAAATATGTTGAATGATAAAAAATATATAGAATATATAATATATAATTTTTCTATATAATCATTATATGAATAGATTTTTTTAATTTATTAAATTAAAACTCATATTTCCATTATAAAATTCTTATTCATAGAATGTTATATTAATTTTTTTTAAATGGTTCTAATTTTTATTTGTAATTAAGTTTTCATTAAAATTGATTTTATATAAGTTTTTATACAATTTAATTTAAAATTTTATTTATTCCTATTTATACAACTCATTCGAGTTGCATGGTGATGATTATCTTATTTAATAATTATATTTTATTAGCACACCATGTTTAAGTAAAACTCAATGTTTTGTGTAGAAGAAGTTCTCAAAAAAAATTATTTGAAAAAAAATATTTCATAAAATATTGGGGAGTAACATTATACCCCAATAAATAATTTTTTTTCAACATTTTTCTTCATCATAGTAAGGGTTTATAATATGAAAAATAACTTTTTGGGATACCGACATACAAATAATGGTTAAAAAAATCAAAATTGAATAGTGACAAAGTGGTATTATAAAATAACATATAATAACCCATGAATAGGTTTACATATTGGAGAACATTGAAGGGAAGTGAAAACATGGTCATCGATGTGAAAAATAACACCCAAATACCAATAAAGACTGATTGAGAAAATGGTCAAGAAAATGTTAACTACTAGAAAGAAATAAATATTTGATAGGTGAAAGGACCATTCATTCTTAAAAATTAAGGTAAATGTATTAGACTTTATTTTAGGGATCATTTATTATATTTCAATATTTTTTATTAGAATATATACTTAGTTGATTTCATTCAATTTATTAAGCATAATCTCATCAATTGTTTGTGATTCACTAAATTTCCACATCAATTTTACTTTATGAAATAAAGATAGATAATTTATGAATAAATCATTTGTGGATCATAGGATAATTAAAATATTTATATGAAATTCCATCATTCACTAGCTATTATAAAAAACAGAATTTTTTGAAAAATATATCAAATAACATCCAAAGTTCACCATAATATAATCCATGAATTGTAAACCTTAATAATCATTATTGAATATTGAATATTGAAATATAAATATATATGAATAAGGTCTCTAATTGTCCAGAATCAACTTATCGTTAATCCCCTAAACTACATGAAGTATATCTTAAAGTCACATCTCAAATATGTGAATTAATTGATCATATATTATCCATAAATAAGTTAATATCATGAATTACAATAAAAAATTAAAAAATATACATGAAGTCAATAATTAATTATTTACTCATAAAATCATATATTATTTAATGTATTACATAAATCAAAAAATGATAAAAATTCAATTAATTATAGCATAAAACACCTTTTTATTATATAATTAATCTGTTAAAAGTTAATAAATACTATCCAATTTATATTATCTATATCAATTATCATATTATACAATATTGAAACAATTTTATCAATAATAGAACTATATTGAGGGAAATCATCCCTTAATATAATATTTTCCATAAAATACAACTATTTAATTTAACATCATTTCTAGGTAATAAATACCATTCAACATATTAATTCACATACTTAATTAAAATATTATATAAAAAATTTCTTATATATTTAATTATTTGAAAATTTAAATACATAAAAACATTACTCATTACACACCAATCTTAGGATTTGTCATTATATTTCTTAATAATCCAACTTTCCATATTTCATTTGTTGTCTGTTCGTCATCGATAAAAACCATTAATTGTACAACCTTAATAACCCCCTTCTTGAGCTCCCCCCTTGGAAATTGATTTCTATAATCTACATAATTTCTATATTTATTAATGTTAAAACATTATTGATTCCTGAGAGAAACCATTATTATAATCCATTCCATTAAATAAATTTCTTTCCTAAGTAATCACATACTCAGTGTCTCTCTTGTCCATACATAAAACATATTCATGTTACATTTAGATGTTTCTTTTAATGATGCATCCCATATTATCAAAATATGAGACTCAAAATCATCTTTACTCCATAATATCCACAACCCTACCACTCAATGAACTATATAATTCTATTCATTATAGTGTCTAAAAGTGTTTTATGTTTTATTCTGTTGATCATATATCAGGATAATTTTTTTTTGAATTATAATAATATCTTTTACTTGAGTAATAATCCCATTTTTTTTTCATTGAAACATTGTATTTCACATTCAACATTAACCAAGTTCCTTCTTATTAAAACAATTGACTAAAAAAATAATATTGTGATAAAATATTTTAAAAAATAAAATCCATGTAATAATGAAAAACAATCTATGGTAATAATAAATAAGGACACTATATTTTCAATTGATGACAACTTAGGGTTTACCTATTTCCTTCATTTTATTTTTCTAAAATCCCTCATTATAGTTCATATAGAGACCCATGATTAAAATACCTGAATATTAAATCATTTTATATGAATATTCAGTATATTAAAAGAATAAAACCAAGAGGATCATAATAGTATAGTGTCTTTGGAAACTCAAAACAAAATGATCTATCATGGTGAAAAAAAATCAACATCTCCAATTTAGAACTCCACCTAAAACCATTATTTATAACATAGATAAAGGAAACATAAGATATGAGTGATCTAAAATACCTAGTAATGGTAAACATTGGAGACATGTATGCATAAACATGATAATTTGTTGTACGAAATCATGATCATGATGATTGAATATCATACCATGTATATAAAATATCATAATAAAGATCATGGACAAATGATTCGCAGGTTATAAGACATGAATCATAATGAAATAAATAGAATATTCCATGAAGGAAAATCATATGAATAAGAAATGTAATTATGGAATACATAAACATGTAATAAAATTCACATTAATTCAAAATTCAATGCTATATCTTATTAGGTAACTTCATGAGATCAACACCCATAGGGAATGACACACCACCATCCAGAGTCTTAGTTCTTTCCTCACAAGGGAACATGTTCCCCCATATTCCCATAATGGAATGGGATTCAACATTTTTTATCATCAAGATGACTAAACCTTCTTGGAAGGACAAACCATTATCCCTAGAGAACGACCATTATGTATAAGGGACCAGGTTTCCCCATCACCGAATAGTGGTTCAAACTCATCGACATTATTACTGTCATTTTCTCATGAGATATAAATTATTACCTAATGTAATGGAAGGGTATATGTGTCCAACTAATCACATAATAAAATCTTTAATAAATGTTTTAAAAGATCATAAATAATCATATCATTACCAAGGAAATGAAATGTGCATCATAAACATGTGTACATATCATAACATTTGGAATGATATTTGTTTCAAAAGCATTTAATTATAAACATAACTAGTCAAAAGAATCAGGTTTCAAAAGCATATAACCTATTAATGATAAATGGGTTTCATAAAAATATTATCCATGAAGAAAAAATGGATTTCATAAATAACATGGAATTAATCATCACTAATTTATATAAAATATATGAATGGAAAATTAAGAACATTTCCTTGAATATAATGAGTAACCTAAATAAATTTTATCTTAGATAGAAAATAATTTTGAAATATACTCTAAAACCATTCATGAGGAAAATATTGTTTCTAATTTAAAAAATAATTTTTACAACATAAAACTTTCTGAAAAACTTTTTATTTTAAAATTGATTTGAACACATATAATGAAAACATGAAATAATTATGAAAACTTTTTTCGTGGAAATATTATAAAATAAGTTTTAAAATATTTTGAAAACTGTATTCATTGAAAACACTTGAATTTTTTTATAGAATTCAAGAAAAATCTTTTCAAAACCATTTATTTTAAATTACATTGAAAATGTATAAATAAGTCTTTGTTTTTTTAAATTAAATTTTCTTGAAATCTTTTAAAATTATCCTGATAATTTCATGAAAACCATTTATTTAATATGACATTGAAAACATGAAAATACAGATTTTAAACCAATTTGCAAATAGTTTTCCATTAAAACAAAAAAAATATGATTAAGACCATTTTGAAAAAAAATTTATGGAAACTTTATTTTTAAAACATTTTTTTAAATATTATACTTTTTAACAATGTAAAGGAAGATTCTATAAAATGATGACACGTAAATCCATACATGTTGTATGAGGTCAATTCCTTACCTTTTTTAAGGTAAAAGGGATATTAGAGATCATTATTTAGAAATTGACAAGAATATTCCCTTGTAGATATTGGTAAAAAACAAAAAGGGAAAAAATTTATTTTATATATAATAGGGGAATGGTATAATATTCCTGGAATGTCTTTTTAGAAAACATATATTTCCAATCAAAGAGAGGGTAATGTCATGATCTTCAAGAAACACTTCTTTAACTATCTTATGTACCAAAGGGACTAAAATGGTAACAATAAATGATAATATCATGAAATAAAAGATCATAAGGAAAATAATGAATATTTTGGAGATATAGTTTATAATATTTCATCTAAATAATCATAAACATAAATAATATCAAAAAGAAATTATATTGTACCAATAAAATCTTATAACTTGGTATATTGGTATCATGATATCCATGCAAGGAATGGAAATTAAATTAATCATAAAATTTCATAAAAATATATTGATTCATGATATGTCATGTAAAATGGATGTATATGCACCATGAGAATGTTATTAGGTGCATAATAATACATGATTCTCAAAGAAGGAAAATTAAGACAAAATATTTTTTCCGATTTGATAACTGTTGAAATTTGGACCCCGGTAATGAAGGATCATAAAATGAGAATATTAATTACCAAAAATTAATGTACATATAAAAATTTCACATAATGTTCATACACCATAAAAATGGAAATAGTGGCTAACATAGCTTGTATCTCACAGAAATTATAATTGAGATGAAATACCTTTACATTGTGTCTTGAATCTCTCTATACCCGTACAATATTCTTAAATAATATTTTTATATTTATTATAAATATTATACATAATCGTATTATTATATTTATTACAATATATGGTTTCATTATGACATTATATTAAACACTTTTTAATGATCTTATGTTAATGTTTCACTTCAGGTAGTATTAAATTTGTTCTTCATAAGTGTCTTAATTCGCTATATCATTAATACTTATAATTATATCATGATTCAAGAATTTACAAACTGATATAAATTTAAGCTAAATACAGTATAAGTATATTTTATCAAATCTATAAGGTAATGAAGTATGTAATGGAATACACCATTCATGGAGATAGGAAGCCATACATATGCTTGAACATTCATTTCAGTTTTTATTATCGTGATGAAAGAATGTATGTAAATGAAATAGGTATATACATATATATATGTGTGTGTATATATATCATTAATATGGTATAATTAATATATCATATATATATATATAATAATAATTTCATTAAAACCATCTGTAATACATTCTACGTGGTGTGTGAACCAGTCACATCTCTTTGAGGGGGCGCTAGTCCACACATTCTCAAACAAGATTATCATATTAATACAAACTGGAAAGTAAAAATATGTGTCTTGTAAAAGGAGTAATGTTGATTAAAGACATAATAAATATAATATATTACATATATAAATATATTTTCCATCATAATGGCCACAATGATTGGTTGTAATGGAGAAATGAAAAATCACTGTTTTGTGAGGAAATTGTTTGATGTACAGAGAAACAA
The DNA here is from genome assembly GCA_963277665.1 of Viscum album. NCBI lineage: Eukaryota > Viridiplantae > Streptophyta > Magnoliopsida > Santalales > Viscaceae > Viscum > Viscum album. Next base: position 71,363,457 of record OY728141.1, on the reverse strand, counting down.
TATTTTCATCATCCATTAGATGGAGGTATGTCCAAATGTAGTTCATAATAATTTAATAACAAAATATTAGTATATTTAAAAAAACTCTTTTCCAAACAATTCGGTAATAAAAAATTGGAGGGGTGGGGAAGGAAAATAAAGGAAAGGAGTCTCATAGAAGATGTTACCTCTTAATCGGGAAACTCCCTTTCTTTTATGAAAAAAGGATACCTTGAGAAGATTTATGACAAAATGGAGTCATCAAGGTATATGGGATGATTTTTGGGAGGATACATGGTCAGAATTAGGGGAAAAATTTTTATAGGTGTGTGGAACAGGTAGATTTTGTGGCCATTTATAGGGAAGGAAAAGGACTCACATGGAATTTTTATATACAAATTAGGTGTTCACTTGTTGTTACCTAAAAAAAGTTATAACGAAGAAAATAAAACTAAATAATAGATTTTTTTACCAACATATGGATTTTAAATGTGTGTTTTGAATGTGTCAAGGTCATTTGGGTGATTAATTTTAAGGTTTAGTCCCAAATTAAGCTTATTTTGGCCTCAACCACATTGATTCATTTAAATCACATTTACAAATATTTATGGTCAAAAATTAACATGGTGATATTATAATATAAAAATTATAATGAATAAAATTTTTTATGTGTTATTTTTAAAATTCCAATAATATAAGAAGAATCATTAAAATTAATAATAATCCCGCAGACGGGACGAAATATCGGGGTTTTAAAGATGGAAAAAGATCAAAAGTCTCTTCAGATTGTTTATTTAGTTTCAAAGTAAAGTTGATACTAATAAATTTAATTTTATTTTTTTTTTAATATTAATCTTATGCTCCCTTATAACATATTTTTAATATAATGTTTCATTAATAGGTAATTACTCAAAATGCAGTTTTTAACTAAAAAGCATTATTTTTACTATTCCTCAAAAAATAATGTTTCTCAGAAAAATCCAAAAAAATAACCATTGGATTATTTTGAGATTCTATATTAAAAAATAATTTAGTTTCTAAAATTAAATTTCTAAATTTGGATAATATTACATTTATTATTAAAAGTGATTTATTAAAAATAATTAACATAAAAGGACTTTACTAAAAATATTATCTTTCATTTTAAATATGTTTTATTTATATATAACAAACATAATTGAAAATAATTTATTACTATGACTAACGTATATGTAAAAATTATCTTATTTAAATAATTAAAATAAAAAAATGATAGTTTTTAGAATCCTAGTGTTGCATGCATCGTATTCCAAGTCATTGTTGCTTGTAGTGCAAGGAAACTAGTTATTCAATGTAGTGATAGCCATGTTGGTATTACAGAGGAATTGAATGTTTGACATAGATTTTTAATATAAATATATATATAATTTAATTTTTTAACTTTCATGTGAAATGAAAAATATATACAAGAAAAATTAATTCACAAAAATAATTGTTCTCAAAATCTCTTGGTGTTACAATTAAAAAATTTATTGTGAATTTCAAAAACATATCCCAGGGGGGGTCAAAATAGGTTCTTAGTAAGGCATATTGTCCTTTACAATATAAATTTTGACTGAAACCAAAAGAACCATTTTCGGGGTTATTACTCCCAGGTACATCAATTCTAGAACACTGTCCACTTGTAGTATTAAAACATGGATGCATTTCTACGAAACTAATCACTCTATAAATCATCAAAATTAAATAATATTTTACTATAACTCAATTTATCAATATTCAAATCCATACAAGTATTCCTAGATATATTCTTAGACATATACATAGGGATATAACACATATTTTCTCATCATATGTTACAAATTCCAACCAAAACATTCCTCAATCACCAACTATAGAGACTGAGGAATCTCATATAAAAATATACCATCTTTTCATATTAACATTAAATAAATTTTAAAAATACATTCCCATGGACAGTAATGGTTTAGTTGTATTGGAGAATAGAAACAAAATCTTTTTATAAACAAAATGATATTTAATATCTCTAATAATTATCTTCCAGTTTTTTAATCTTCATAAAAAACACTACTTAAAACCTTTATTCAAAATATTGGGAGGAAATATAAAAAATGGTTGGCTCCATTGATCAGTAATGGGAATCATGAGAAACATGTAACCATAACAATGGAATAATGGTATATGAAAATGATAAAAACTTAATAACCATACCCAATATATCAAACTAAAAATCGTTAGTCATAGTATAAATATTAGTTGTTTATGAGACATGATCAAAAAGTAAATAAAAAACATGGTCTATAAGAGAATAACATTGGCATGACACATGAAATATTGGAATATAAATTACAATAAACAACCATATTTCAAGGCTACACATCATGAAACTCATTACACGTTAGGCTTGGGATAAACACTTGTGTACCTAATTCGAGCCTAAGAAAACATCCCATGTATCTTTTATTCAGGTTAGGGATAACCTGTTTTGAACCATATAATATTGCAGAACAAAAATCATTACCTAGTTCATTAGAGTAATACATTGGTCCCACCTATCACTTAATGAAATCTATAAATTTTGGTTTCATAAGTTAAAAAAAATTCATCAGGTCATATCCTTTGAAGAGAAATGGGTATCATTAATATTTAATCATGAAATAACCTATGAAAAATAAATAGACTCCATAATTATTTATTTATTTAATAATCGATGAAAAAATAATTGTGTTTCATTATAAATTTATCATGGCGTTGAAGAAAAATTTATTTCATTAACATCTTATCATTAGAAACACAACCATCCTTCATCAAAATGAACTAAGGGAAATTAAAGTTCATTGGCCATCCTTATTTAAGATGATAAATAAATAATGACATAGAGACCCACCTTCAATATGCACTAGGTTGAAGAAAAACACCATGGGTATAGAAATATCATGAAATGGGAGGAATTACTATTTTTATAGTAACCATGATCGAGTGATAAGTGGTATCAAAATAAAAATAACTCCAATATTTGCATATATATAAAAATAGAAAAACCACCCCATTAAAATGTTTAAACTGAATTGATATAAAGTAAAAGAAGCCACCATTTTAATGTACCAAATAGAAGTCTAAACAATAATAAAACAACTATCCCAATGCTTAAGATAGTTAGTTCTAGAACAATCCATTTAATAACCCTAGAAACTAGAAAATATTTTTCTACACGGAGGTTTCTCATACATGTATACTCAGTAAAAATATCCAAAGTCACTCATTCACATGTTCGAGAAGAATACTTATGCCCCTGTGAGAAATCTATAGAAACTCAAAAGCACATAACAAGGTATACTATCCACCCAAAACACACTATGGCATGCTCACCAAATAATGAATGTCATTTATAGTAAATTAGTATGAACATTTATGATAGGGTACCCCACACAACATCCCACTGGTTAACTGCTCATACCTAATGACAATTTTCCTCATGATACTATGCTCTTCCACTGTCCTCATGACACAAAACTACTCTCACTATCCTAGGCCTCAGAACTAGTCTGAAATACAGGTAATAGGAATCTCACCACATCTCACTCACAAACACATGCAACTCAATCCAAAGACACTTGGTAAAGCACAAACCCACTCATCCCAGAGACACCTAGGAAGAACACCTCACCTGCAGATAACTGGTCCTCACAACCACACCACAAACTTCTTAAAAAACCACGGGCTTCCAATGCATAGAAGAGGGGTAGGGATGACCCAATAACCATCCACCCATCCCCCCACTGAGAATTTGGGAAAATGCACCATCCCCCATAATAATGGGGAACATCGGCATGTTGTTCTCAACACATGTGAGGTGATTATAGAAATAAAAATGAATTACATGTATATATATTGGTATAGAACTCTCTACATAAAATATGTCTTTCTAAACTAAAAAAACATCCCATAGAAAACATCCATTTCTACTACCCCACGTGCATATATTTACACCAACAACTGTCACTTCAGAAGTTGATATGTGAAATCTAGTTCATGATACTCCCTTACATAACATCCATTCAATTTAACATTACTAGGCATTACCTTTTGTTATTCCATCCCTTTCAAGGAAATAACCAACCAAATCACACAACAAGTGAAAACATATCCCACACACTTCACTCATCTAGATTACTACCACCATTATTATTTAATGTAGTACTGTCCAAACCACCAAACAAAATAGAACAACCTCTTACCCGAAGTCACACACAACACATCAGTAGCACAAAAAAAATCCTTTCCAATTGTAGTGCCACTACACATTCACATCAACCCCAAAAAACATAACACACCAAGGTTTTGTACCACTACAGAACAAGTTCACCTATTCCACAATAAATATATATTTCTTACAGGGATTCCATTACAGAACCTGCACCACCCCACACACAGAGACACACTACCATACACAAGCCCACACAACTCTCACAAGACAGTAGGCTGAACAGAACCACACATGACACACAACTACACTAAATAAGTGTGGTGTATTCAGATTTAACCAACAACCATTATTTAATTACACATTGATAATTTTAGGGGTTCTCACATAACTTGTGAACCATGGGGAATCAATTGATTTAACTATGTGTACATGATTAGAAAGAATTGAATTTTATAATCCATTGAAATGCGGATCAATAACAAGTATAAAGTATCATCCATGTGCAAGAAAAGACCACTGATGAAATTTTTTTTGAAGAAATATAGCACATTCTACTCACAACATTGATCAATGATATATGATAAAAAAACATAAGCATCTGCATCATCTTCCCTGTCCGTCTTTCCTTACTATGGTAACAAACCCAGATATCATAACATGTATGATTATATTTATAATAGCTTCGATTATCTTTGTATCATCCTTAATTATAATTATTATTCAATGAGATTCACAAAGTGACCATATTACACTGACCCCATATGATAGAAAATTAAAAGAGAGGAAAATTAATTTTTACATGGAACAATAATCTATCATCAACTCCCCCTTTCACCAAAACAGAGGGTCACACAAGCAGTCAGAAACTCTATAGAAAATGGAATCCCTTGTCCACAAAAAAATTCATGACCGTGTAGGGAAAAAGGATCTGGGAACACCGAGAGGAAACAAAAACACATGGGGATGAGAAGATCTCAAAATAGAAGATTCAGATCCTATATCAATGGTAGGTAGACGGTTTGAATGTACATAAAATTTATATCGCAATTAATATTTCAATGATTTACTATTCCAAAGAACCCCATGAACCATATTAATTTTAAATATGATTCATAGCCTCTAAAATAGATTTAAAAACACTAAAATATGATATGTAGTTCATTTAATATCAAATAAAACAGAAGAGGTGAGAAATATAAAAAGCTACGAAAAACTGTAAATGAGTCACTAAAAGTGGAGCATCCAAGCCATCAACAAGTCCAAAAGTGATGTCATCATCTCCAAAATATGTGCTCTTATACAGGATACCTACATTTATATTACCCTCTACATGAAACTAGGTAGCCTGTCAATGACTTACCCGGGTGCCTTGATCTCCTCAAGCTAGCTTTGCATTAGATATTTCATCTGAATTTTTTGGATGTTATCGAATAGATTCCTTAAATAGAATAATATGTATCTCCCATTAAGAGACCAAAATTATATAGTTAATAGAATACGGATTTCCACTATAGTGCATTCCTTGTCTATAATTATGTTCCCGAATAATGTCATTAGTAACATTGATAAGATCCTTTCCCACTTTGTTTGGGATTCTTGGGAGGATAAGAAAATTCCACTGAGTGTCAGAGGAAAATATAAAGAAGCCCATTCGGGAAGGCAAGATCGACATTTTTAGTATGGAGAAAAACCATATATGTCGGCAAGTAAAACATTCCTAGGATATTCACAAACGGTGTTCTTTGTGGTGTAAGACTATGAGAGGGTCTGTGGAGGGAATATTTGCATCAGAGACATGCCACCTGTTGCCTTTTCTTTCAATGTTGTTCCCCATCATCTCTACATTAAATCCACAGACTCCCTAGATCTTCATAGATGGAAAGTATCCTTTTGGAACAAAAAATGGTCGGTATTATCTCTCCGTTTCCCTAGTTTTCCAACCTATATCATCACGTTCAAGGAGGTAAGCATTTCACCCATTTTCATCAGGGCTATTCTTGGTAAATATCAATAGGGTACCTTCCACCTCATTGAAACCAAAATGGACCTATATTAGTGTATTTTTACCCATTCGAGAATGAAGACCTTTTCTATTAACCTTTTTTGTTTAATGTTTGACACCAATGATTAGAAGGACTGCTGGAATGAAGTCCTGAAGGTCAAGAAAATAACAACTAAGATGAAATTCTTCACCTGGAGGCTCTACCACAATATTGTCTCTACTGATGAGAATGTTAGTAAATTTTGTATTACAATTATATCCCAGTGTTCATGTAGCAGATTTCATAAGGGATAGAGTGTGTGTGATTTATTCTTCGAGATTTAATGGGCATGAGAGGTATCTTCCTTCTTTGGCACGTTCAATGCTTTCTCCCCCCCATCCCACCCCGATCACTCCATCTATGATCACTCATTTCAAAACTCAAACGATAAGGGAGACTTGAGATTGGAAATAACAAGCATTATCCATGAAATAAATTGGTGTCTCTAGAAGGCTATAAACAAATCATGGTATGAGGGGATCCTCTCTTAAGGTAAGCCCAACATTACTAAGAATCAAAGCCTCTTTCTTGATCTAGTTATGCTCTTAAATACATGTCAGGTTACACCTTTTCTCCAGTTTTTGCTAAGGCTCTCCTAGGATTCTTCCACTAGGGCCTCCCTAAGATGGGAATTGAGTTATTTAGAGACCTCTTCCACTGAGTCTTAGACACAATACTTATGGCTCATGCATCTCGATAATTAAAAAATGTTGGGGCATGGTCATCAATTCTAGGGTTTTGGTTATCTTGGCATTAACTTCCCACTTTGTCCATGTATATTCCCTTCAAGTTGAGGATTTGGCTATAATAAATGGCCTTTCCCTCTTTCGTCTGGTTGAAATTGCACTTACATATGCCGAAACGGATTCCATGGTCCTTCTCAACTCAATGCACTACATTATCAATACACCTTATTATGTCACTTATTCCACTAGAATGTGTCAGGGTCCTCTATTCAGTAATGTCCACATGAGACACACGTAGCATGTGGGTAACATTGATACTCATCATCTATCTTCAATAGTTGTTCAAGGATCAAGTGTCTCCTATTTTTATAAAATACATTTCCTAAATGCGAAGGAGGTTAACGTCATCAGAGGGGATTCCCTTGGTTTTCATTATTTTAGACCCCTGAGATAATTTTCTATTGATGTACTTATTGGTGTTACATTTCTATTTTTTAATAAAAATTAATAAATAATAATAATAACTCACTGATGGTTGAGTCACAGATGTGATCCATCGATGGTGGTGTCAGAGATGCGATCCCCCAACACGAGCCACCGACGCGACTCACCGATGCCACTCGCATATGCGAGAAACTGATGTAACTCACCAACACCACACAATGACACAACTCACCAATGCCAATCAATAATATTACTCACTGATTCCACTCACCAACCCCACTCACCGATTCCATAGACTGACAGTTAGTGACCTACGCAACCCACTGACACGAGCTAGAAATATTGAGTCACCAACATGACCCGCTGAAGCCAATGACCGATAGTGAGTCACCGACGTGACCTATTAATGTGAACTACTAAAATAAAGTCACTAAAAATACCCATTGATTCATCCAACCAACATTTGATAACAGACATGGCCAAAAATTGTGACCTACAATTGGAAAAACTAGAAAACCAGAATGCTCTTAAAATGAGTTACTATGGCCTTTCTAAATAGTTTAAACCCTGAATTTTAAAAATGTAATAGACTAGATAGGTTTAATCAATTACATTATATACCAATAAATTTATTATCTACCTCGAGAATCTAAAACCATACCCATATGAAATATAGGTTTGAATATCCACATCATAAGATACCACTAAAGGAAAATCGACCCAATTGGTTCCATATAGGAAGTCAATCCTCAACCTTCACAAACACCTCTCTCGAAATACACTACACCAACCCAACACAAGGAACACAACACATTCCCAAAAGAAAAAATCACTATCTAGCTACTTGAATGAGAAACTAACTTCCTCCATGTCAAGATACCATCAGTTCCGGGTGGAACAGACTCACCCGTAAATGTTTAATTGCATCTCAATTAATGTGTCTTGATTAAAAATCGATTTCGGCCATCTTAATGGATAGTAAATTATCTCAAATTATTGAAATAATAAAAATAATCATCGTATAAAAAATGTTCAACCATTACATCCTAAGAAATACACAGAAGAAAAAATCAAAACAGCTCTAGGTACTAGGCTTGCATATGATTTTCCCAATCCCAAGTACTCTCCTCCAGACCACCATGCCTCTATAACAAACAAACCATGTAAAGGGTCCATCCATGCAATACATTCTCATGATGATCCTGGATCTCTACTGGCCTCTCAACGAACATTGTGTCTTCCTCGATATCCATATCTCACTAGTATGTGATGTGGGAGTCATCATCTAGATACCATCAATGTTGGGAGATGTGGAAGTGGTCATGGATCCTCTATAACTGTGGTAGAAATGCTAGTTGGTACGTTACCTCACCAATTCATCACAAAACCTTGAAAAATCCAATGAACCTTGAAGAAAGATTTATCCCATTAATGAAACTTATCTACCAACATTAACGAGAATCCATCATGAACATGTTGTCTCAATACTCAAACACCAATGGACTCCTCCTATTATTAGCATATGAATTCTACAGGTCACGAGCTTCCTTCATCCTCTAATGCACAAGTTGGGCCTTCTATATCATTATCATCACTATATCCATCCCATGAACAACTATTTCAAGAACCTCTATCCAACATAAAGTTGAATGACACAATATTTCATATAGGGATTCAAATAGTTCAATGGTAATGGTGTATCTAATGCTATTATAGTAATAGGAATATATCTGGGGAATGTGTTGTACCCATGATCCTACAAATTCTAGAACACACACACACAACATATCCTCTAGTGTTTTGAGGGTACGATCTATCTTCCCATCTCTTTAAAGGAGAAAAGAAGCGCTGAGGTTTAACTGAGTGCCAAAAGCTTGTTGTAACCCCCTCCATACACTTCAGGTAAACCACATGTCTCGATTCGAGATGATGGACCTCAGAAACCTATGAAACATCACTACTTTGTCCACATACCTTTTTCTGTGGAATCCACTACACTCTAATCATTAATTTCAAATAATAGAGCATACATAGTCAGTCATTCCTCTACATCATAGATTTCATAACAGCCTCCCTGAACATTGGGTAGTCCATCGACGATGTCCTTCGATATATCATGCCACTTCCACTCAAGTTAATCCATGTGCTGAACGAAACTGTCGAGAACATGTTCCTTACCCTTCACCTTCTAAAAAAATATGTATTTTACCCAAAACACTTCCACTAAACACATCATCATGGCCCACCAATACTACTCCCTTAATCCGTGTTACATAATGGAAACACCTCTGTGTACCTCCAAGGGTGATATATGAAACTCTCCGAAAACATCCTCGCACATTGGTACCGGGAAAAATAGATTCCCATTAGACGTCATCTAATTCTGGCCATCCTCCAACCACCTCGTCAGAGAATCTAGCTATTCAATGCGATCATGAGTCACCTCTACCTCTATGTTCCCCCAATAAGAGACCACCTGAAACCTCATAGATGACTGCAGTTTCATCTGAAATAGACAACCACTTCCACAATCCATCCTGACATCTAGTTGAAAGGAATCCAACTCCTCCATTGCCTTCAATGTGTCTACAGATTCCCAAAATACATTTTTCTATGAATTCATACTCAAGGAATCGACCAAAAGATTCCCCTTCCATGAGGTGTAAGAGATCTATAAGTCATAGTCCTTGAGACACTCAAACCACCTCTGCTATTGCAAGTTGATATCTCATTGAGAGAAGATATTCATTAAGATATTATTATATGTGAAGTCACAAAACAATCCCCAATTTGGTAATGTCAACAAAAATTTAGTGCAAACATGACTGTTTATAGCTCTAGATCATGGGTGGAAAAGTTTCATTCATTGGAAAAAATGTCCTAGACCCCAAAAATATCACTCCATGTTGTACCATCAACACACATCCCAATACCAGCTGGGAAGTGTCACATAAAACCTTGAAAATCACCCCTTCCTCTAGAAACCAGATCACTGGATCACTGACAATTTCCACCACAAATAGCTAAAATCTACATAACACTACTCCCTCCTAAATATTTTTTGGTCTATCATATAAAAATCCATCAATGGATATGAAACTCAAGAAAAATTATGTACAAATGTATGGTAATCACCTTCTAGGAAATGTAAGCTGTGAAATTACACCACATAATCGGGCTCTACCCAATAAAAAACATCCTCAACCATTGATGTGTACACACATATCCCCTACCAAGACACCACATTTGAATGTAAGTATACCTCCTATGACTAATACATAAAATTGGAAAAATTCCAATAAAGATAGTGGCATCAAAGAACCTCAAAGACTGTTCTATGATTACCTGTATTATCCTCATATGACATTTTTTAGATCAGGATTTGATTGATGGACATGATGATGAACCAGTCCATGAACTCATTGAAGAAACGTTCATGATCCCTAGGAGCATGGATGTTGTGTTTGTGAAACCGAATAGTGTGAACACAAACTTGATGTGACCATACCTATACCTGAAAAAAATACTTAATGATTTCACCCTCATTCACCCTCAACTGGTAATATCCCGACCATTGATCAATCCTAAAGAACCAATTTTCTCCCCTCAGATGGACAAAAAAATCAATATTTAGAAGGGTGTAACATTTCTTGACCATCAACTGATTCAGCCTATAGTAGTGAATACACAGCCTCAGATAACCATCTTCCTTCTTCTCAAACAAGACCCAAGGACCCCACAATGACACACTCAGTTGGATAAATCCCATCTTTATCGGATATTCAATATGTATCCACATCTCCTACAACTCATAAGTTTCAATTCGTTAAGTATCCATTAAAATCAGAAGAGCACCAAGTGGTATGTCTATCCTGAACTCATCATCTCCATGAGTGGGTAGAGTTACAACACAGCCAAGAGAAACATCCAAGAACAACCTGATAACTCCTAGAACCGTAAACAACATAGCATTCATTGATTCCACTGAGAGCTCGGATGACAAGGAAAGATGAAGATCCACACATCGGATGCCCACGTTAAAAGTACCCACTAGACTAATGCATCCCCAACATTATTATACATCATCAGAAAACATCAAACAAGGTGTTATGACCTCCGAATTGTGTACTCAACACCAGAGGCATGGAAAATACCTCAATTTCTATTCCCAAAACATGGGATAGAGAAGGTGAAACGAAGGAGTGAAAAGATCATGAAAAAAACAAATAATATGCCATAGTACATAACAAACTGATCGTACCACAAAAAATCTTTGACCCTACTAGAACTGCTACCTATATATCATGAAACTAACCGAACAACTCCTCTACCTCTTTTTCATCAGATGTCTCCTTGGACATGCCAAGGTCGAGGTCCCTAAGGTAAGCCCTGAGGTCGTCCTCCACCTACTCCATCACCCATACATTTAAAAATGACATATAATCTCTAATACCGAATCAGCCTATCTGACAGCTACTATAGGGGAATGTTCTAAAACTTCCCACCACTACCAAACTAAGATCTAACATGGAACTGACTCTGAAGATTCCCATGATCTCCACAACAAAGCACCTTAGTCCCAATCCCATGGGAAATGCACGAGTACCTGTAGGTCGGAACCGAAACTATTGGGGTTGACCCTTTGTCAGTCATAACGTCACTATTCCTAGTTTTTCAGAACAAATTCCAGTTGCATTACCCTTCATTGAAACCTGTTGGGTCCCTTCTTGTAGTAGACCTCCACGTGAGTGCATCCTCTAAACTACCACATCCTTCCTATAGACCTCTATGGCTGTCAGTAATGTGATGTATGTTACAACATACTAGAGAGAAGGATGTAGTGACTCATCAATAAAGTGATATGGGGGAAAGTAAATAGATATCCCTGAACATGATCCCCATCTCCTGTACAGACATACTTCCCTAATAGAGGGATAAAAACCTTAACTCTTTCCAACCTTATTTTTCGACGAAATGAATATTGCTCGTAACTCCTTCTCCAAATAGACCCATAAAACATCAGTATCCTTACTCTCCGCTAGGTAGACTATCCACCACTGACTTGTAGCTCCCTATATCTGGAATACCTCTAGTGGAACCCAGTACTCTATCGAAGATTAGATCAAGCTAAAGGTGATCAGCAGATCTTCAAGACTACTCTCTGTCTCTGTATATGAATCTTTTCCTTCGTACATCCCAATATTCTATCACTCGAATGACGGAAGTGTCTTATTCCACATATCATCCTCTTCCATGGGATTGAACCACCTCTGGTCAACCAAGTCAACCTGATGGTCCTCCACTACTCGCACTGCAGGAGGATGATGACCGGGTTCTTATGCTGAAAAGGTAAACATGGAATGCTTAATCTTGAAAAGTGTGGAATATTATTTAGAATTATGTTTTAACCAATAATATATTTTAAACTCCCATAAACTCAAAATTAAAATAGGAACAGAAGTCTTTATGATGCATGCACCTTTCTTTGGATCTCTATTTTCTAAATGGTATTGCCTAACATGGTTGTTCAGTAAGTTCAGAGTGCTTGCATTAGATAATGAGGGGCCCTAGAATCCCATGATCTATTTAGTCTTTCACAGCATAGGTCATGCACCAATATCACCTACAACTTTTTACCTACCATAAAATGCAATCCCCACTATTCCAAACTCAGAACTCTATCCTATCTCTCAACCGTCACCTTAAATAAAATTTTGTTATGAATTTAATTCCTTAATATCTGGTGAGGGACATAAAAGTTCTATAACCTTCCATCATCAAGATCAAAAGGAGATAATGTCCCCTAAGTCCCGCCTCTAATTGGCCCCCGGGTGAAGAAAAACACCAAGGGTATACAAATATAATTAAATGGGAGGAATAATGCTTTTATAGTAACCATGATCAGAAGATAAGACGTATAAATGTCAAAACAAATCCAAAAGGAAAATTTAAATAACCCAAATTTCATAACACATCCATTTTAATACAATATTGTTGTAGAGAAGAATGAAACATCAATGTAAGGTACCAAATACAAGGCTATGTAGTGGTAGAAATACTATCCCGATGCCTGAGCTAGTAAAGTGCAACACGGTCGGAATAATATTCTTTGGAAACCAGAAACCGGTTTTGAATATGTAGTGTGATCATACAATCATACTCAATAGGAAGATTCAATGTCTGTTGTGCATAAGTGGGAGAATCATACTAATTCCCCTTATATGAGAACAACAAAAAACTCAAAAGATCTTAATAAGGTATACTATCCACCCTAACATCACCAAGATGTGATCACCAAATAACAGTAGTCATGTAATGTAATGTAGTCAACACATCGATTATGTGGTACCCTACCCCGATTCCCATTGGTTAACTGCTCATCACTAATGGAAAACATCCTGATGCTACCATGATCTTCCACAATCCCATCCTCACAAACCAACCCTTACACAAAAGGGACTCAAAACAAGTCATGCACCATGGGCATATAATGCTCACAAAAGCTCACTTGCAAAAAATTGTGCCACAACCACAACCTCACCCCACTTGCAGATACCTTGGCCACATCCTGGAGAAATTTGTGAAAGAACAACCTAACTACTCCTGATACATCCTTCCACTGTGATTTTGGGAAAAAACACTCCCCTATAACAATAGGGATGTACGGAATGTAGTACTCTATATATGTGGGGTGTATATTGAAATCACAAGGAACAACATGTATATATATAGGTATTAATCTCTCTTCCCAACCCATGGATTTCCATAAAATCAATTCACACACAATAAACATCCATTTCCTCTACCTTTATATACATGTATTTACACTTGCAAAAGTCACTGCGGATGTTGATAAATGATATCCAGTTCATTAATCCCCATTACCTAACACCCATTCAATTCAATGAAACTAATAATTGATTTTTGTTATTCCATCCCTACCCAGGAATATACCAACCAAAAACACTATAAATATTAGAATGCCCCACAAACTTCACAACAACTCTTTACTACAACCATCATTATTCCATGTCATGCTCCCCAAACCACCCACCAAAGAAAGGAAACCACTAAATCACAGTCACACCCATCACAATAGTATCAAAAACCATGCTCTGACTGATTGGAGTCCCATTGAAAAAAAACATGAGGCTTAAAAAACATAACACAACCAAATGTAGTCATACTGCACATGATGTTCATCCATTACACAATCAATCACAGTCTACATATGATTTTTCATTACACCACTTAAACCACATTATACACTGATCCAAAAACCCAACAACAACACCACACAAATCACACAAGACACAAGGCCAAACAAAACCACACACCACACAAAACCACACTATATGAGTGAGGTGTATTCATATTTAACAAATAATAATTTTTTAAATTTCACTCTGTTAATTCAAGGGTGATCATAGATCATTTAAATCACAGAGGATCAATTTATTTTACCATTTATATGTTATTAGTAAGATTTTTATATTATAATCCATTCAATAAAGGATTAACCACTACTATAATGCATCACTTAAGTGAAATAAATGACAACCAATGACCATGAATTTCAAAAAGCTTACTACCCATAAAACTCACAACATTGATTAATGATGACATATAAAACAACACTATCACAATCATAGTCTTCCTCACCATCATTTATTACTATGTTACAAATATAATTATCATTACAGGTCTGATTATTTTTATAACATGTTTAATTATCTTCTTAATGGTCTTAATTAAAATTGGGATTTGAGATTATTCACAAAGTTACACCATTACTCCCACCCCACATGATAAAAAATTAAAATAGAGTTGAAGTATTTTCTACATAGAACAATAGTCAATCAACAACTACTCTTTATTACAAAATAAAGGTTTGTTCAAGTATCCTGAGACTATAAGGAATTATAAATCTAAAGGAAATATCAAATACACTACTCTGTGGGGAAGAAAGTCTCTAGGAACACCATGAAAAAATTGAAACACTTAGAGAAGATGAGATCATGGCTTAGAATCCAATATCAATAGTTGTGATATAGTTTCAAATTATGAAAAAGTCAGACCATGATCAAGATTATATGGTTTGAATATTTCAATGTCCTCATGAACCAATGAAATTCGGGATATGATTCATAGCCTTTAAAATGTCTTTAAAACTGCTTAAAATGATAGAAATCTCATTTAACAGAAAATAAAACATAAGAGGGGAAAAACTTGAAAAACTGGAAATTAATCCTCATTGACTAAGTCACAAACGCGAGTCATCAATGTGCCTAACCAATGTGACTCACCAATTCCACTCATTGATTCCACTCACTGATGAGATCCTCTAGCATGACTCATCGAAACCACTCACAGATGCCACTCCTTGATGTAACTCACCAGGTTCACTCACCTATTTCATCTACCAATAACAAATCACCGACTTGACCCACCAATGCTACCTAAAAATAGCGGGTCACTGACATGAACTGTCGATAACAACTAGTATGATTCACTAACACGACCTACTGAAATTGAGACACAGAAGTGACCATCCAATGTGACCTACCAACTTCAAGTCACCAAAGCGTCCCACAAATGTGAAATACAATGGATATACTAGAAAACTGGAAAAGTCTTGAAATTTTTTACCAAGACCTCTTTGAAAACATAAACACTGGATTTTCACAAAATAATAGACCAAAGAGGTCTGGGCCATTACAAACATAAACTATTCAGAGATATATTATGAATGGTAGCTTAGGATAGTATCTCTAGTAATTGATAAGTAACATCAATGGATGAAATCTTAGATGAAAAATTATTTTGAAAGATCACATAGAAAATTTCTTGAAAGAAAAATCATTTCCACATTTATTTTTAAAAAAAATTCAAATTTTTTAAATTAATGAAAACAAAATAACTTTTAATAGGAATAATTAAAAACACATTTACAACATTTTTGGGGGGAAAATATAAATTCAAAATACAAAATATTATTTATAACAACTATCATGTAAAAATAATTGTTTTAACATAACCTTGGCCGATTTAAATGTAATATTTTATAAATTTTGTGATCATGACGTTAAGAATTTTTTTTTATATTGTAGACATTAAAACAAATAGTCTTGTCACATTTTTGGTAACACCCAAATGGACCTTGTTTGGAAAAAACACGATGATTAAATTTGAATAATTTTATGAAAAATTTAAACGCGGTTAAAAATGAATTTAAAATATCATATAAGAATATTAATCAACTTTAAATATTTATTAGAAAACATGTATATGGAAGAAAAATAGGTTTCAACCGAAGAGAGATATAATGTCTATTTTATTAAAAAACATTACTTTTCAATAGAGATTACATAAATATGGATAAATTAATAAGAAAACATTCATCCTAAAGAAATAAAAATGGGATAAAAATATTCATGATGTAATTTATAAATATATCACATGATTTTGACATCTAATGAATAGTTATAAATAGTTTTGATAAATAAATAGATTGTAATGTTAAACCCTTTCCACTTTAGAAACTTTTGAATCAGAAGACCCATGAAATAATAACATGAAATGAAAATTAAAATATCATGATAATAAATATAATATTGATATTACATTTCATTGGGCTTTTATATAAACCAAATAAAATAATAGATGTTCAGAATACATTTTATATCCTAATAAAGACAAACTATGACAAAAGCCCCACACTGCATTGTTAAAATATGAACAGTAAACCAAATAAAAGCAAGATCCTAAAATATAAATTTAAATCCAAATAATTTTCATTAGAATAATTATAAAAGATAATAATGGTTAGTATACAATCTACATAAATTAAACATGTGGTTTATATGACTTGTGTCACACAAATGAATGTGATACAGAAATCCCAAACCATAATTATCAAATTCCATCATAATTGTAAAAAAATACATTATAATATGTATATGTTTATTAAATTTCTATTTTATAACAATAAATATAGATATTTTATATAGTATATTATTTAGTGAAGTCCATTTATTATCTATTTATTAACAATTCACATTTTGAATCATGTTTTGGGTTATAACATCTTTATTTCTTATGAATGATTTTATTTTTTCCACTTAATTTTATCATGGTACTATAATCCCCATTATTATTTTCATCATATAATTTTAATATATATTCAATATAATAATATTTTATTTAATCCCTAAAATCATTATATATAAAATTAGTAACCAAGGTAACATAGAGAATGAGTCGTGCATATGCCTAAACGCTATTTCTGTTTTCATGAAAAATGAAATGAAAGAAAGATTAATAATATTTTACCATTCCATAAAATTTTCTACATAATATATATTACATATATTTATTCAATTTACCATAATTACCTTCCATGTGAATCATTACTAATAAACTAATCACATTGCTTCATGAAGCTATGGTCTATTGTACACAAGAATGTTGTTATCGTATCCCCTATAGAATGGAATGTAAAAAGGTATATATGATTTATTAATTATAGAACCATAATTTGGACAAATTTATCATATAAATTAATTTAATATACTTCATTACAATCCATGAAAAATTGAATGAAAAACACTACGCATCACTTTGACAGGTTGTTATATTCCATACGCACAAGCGAAGTAACTATTTTCCAACATGTCAAGAGGTATGAAGGTAGATGTAGTGTTATAATTAAATAGGTATAATATCATATTAAATATCATTTAAAAATATAAACCCAACTTTATATTTATGATTAATAAGAGTTTATGGAAAATAAATAAGATTATCCCGCGAGGCGGTAGTCTTATACCCACACAATCGTCGATTACTTTTCCTATTGGATGATATAAGATATGTATATAAGTTATTTCATTAAAATAACAAAACTTAATATTATGATAGATATTATTTTTATTATATCATAATAATTTAATAATATTTTTATGAGTTATTTAAATAATTAAATAAACTATTGTTTAAAACATTAACTCATCATTTGATAACCAAATTATGTTTAAACTAAAGCCTTTATTATCTAGATTTATGATCTCAAAAGAAATCTAGGATGTGGTAATGGAATTGAGGAAGATATTGGTGTATATATTGGAGGAATCAATTAGTTATGGATGTGTGAATAGGGGTGCGAAGGGGTGACCTATTATAAGTGGGGGATTAGAAACACATGATGTTTTCTAAATGAGTAATCCGTACACAAAATATTAATATTTTAAAAGTGAAAAATGGTATATTATTGATTTTTAGGTTAAAAATGTATAAATAAAACCATTAAAAGGGTTTCCAAAAATACAACTTTTAATATTACATGCTATATTTTCTAATTAACCTCAAATAAACTCATTTTAACCTTAACAATAGTAAATAATTTTTAGTGGTTTTAATAATAATTATGGTAAAAATTTAAGTTGAACTATTAGATAACAAAAATTTATATAATTTAAAATATGGAAACTATATTTTTAAATAGTTTTTAGATAAGTAGAATGTTTTAATACAATACTGATTTCATGGATGGGATGAAAAATATATTTTCCAAGGAGAAAAGTTTCTACTGTTTTAAAATTTATTATATAAAATATATTTATAAAATTGATTCCAATGACCAAAAATAAATTAATTGATATATAATTGATCTAATTTAACCTCTAAACTCATATAAAAATAAAACATATGTTTTTAAATTCATTGAATGTAAAGGTAGTATTTTTGAACAAACTAGTGTCTTTCATTTTTCACTGAAAAAAATATATTTTAAAGAAATTGTAGAAAATGAACCCAAGGATAATTCTGATTTGATGATTTTTAAAATGATGTTCATTTTTTTCAAATATATTATCTTAAATAGTAAAAATTAATTTTTATTTTCTTAGAAAATGTGAATGAACTGTTTTTAAAAAAAATACTATTTTTAGCGTGAAATTAGAATTATACCTAAATATTTATTAAAAAGACATAAGATGAATGATAAAATTTTATTTTATATATAATATCTAAATTTATTTAATATTATTCCCATTTTTTTTAATTAATTGTGTTATTACATAATTTAAATAATGAAATTATTTTTTGTAATGATTTCCTTTATTTTAAAATGGTTTTTATTTGATTTTCTTATTAATTGGCCACCAAAGTATTGATTATATATAAATGAGTTAAAAATATAATTAAATAATACATATAATAATATTCATACCTTCCATTCTAACAGAATTATGATCAATAACATATTAAATAAATATTTAAATAGATTTCCATGTTTCATTAAAATTTGGTGGTGCGTATAGTAGAAGATATAGATGAAATTAAAATTATATTGTTAAATATATCATATATTGACGGGGTATTGCACCAACAATCAACTTTCACCATTTTGATACACACAAATAGGTATTATAGAAATCATGTTCACTGTTATCTCTTTTTGGGAATTCAAAAACTTAAAATGTTCTTTTTTTATGTCATATGAACATCGATAATCCTCACACACTCCAATGTGAAGAATATTAAGAATATAATATAAATTTTTTTCAGACAATACTAGATTTTCCACATTTACAACCATCTGAATTATATATGTTAAATAATTGAAAATAAATCCCTTATTCATATAAAATATTTGAACAAACTAGGATAAAACAGATTAGGATCTTCCTTAAACCAGTCAATCTGTCCTTTCTTTTAATTAAACTTCCAAAACAATGACTTTATGCACTCTATCAATTTAATATCCATTTATTTTTTCATAGATATAATGATCTCGTAAATGGGTGTCTCTGAGATTGTACAAATAACTCGAGTTAGCTTGATTCTTATTTGATCACTTTGAAAGAGGATAAACAATAGAATATTTGACTTCAAGAATATTTTTCATTCAAACAATATTTATATTATGATTCAAAAAGTTGGATTCTCGAGATTTATTTTAAGAAATAAAGGAGCTTCGAAATGATATATTCTTGGAGGAATATACATATAACATCAAAAACTAATGAGTATTGTGGATTATGTAATGATTAATATTCCAATTTCAAATTTGTTCATTAAAATTTTGAATAAAATAAAAATGAAATGAATATAAATCCGAAAAAATATATTTCATTATTTTTTTAAACAACATTTATGATATTTTAACTGACCGTAAAAAATATAATTGGTAGCTAAAATAAATCAAGTTTAACATAACTCACATATTACATGAAATATGATAACATAAAGATAACTATGGGTTAACTAAAAATATGATCTAGTAGTCATGTTACATAACTACAGGAGTATATAAAAAACTATACAAGACTCAAATTAAAAAAATTCATAGTAAAAAATGATCTTAATAATTACAACATAATTAAGTACCAGAATTAAAAAAATGAAAGGCATAAAAACAAAAATTAATTATTTAGGAATAATGAATCATTACTAATTCATGTATGATTTAATATAATATATCTTTATTCATATCCATGTTCATGATATCAGTTTGATATTTTTCTATTCTAATGAACTTGAGAGTAATATCTTCTTTTTAAAATTATATCTCAAAATGAGATGTCTTATAACAATATGTTTTCTCCTAGAATAAAGAACATGTTTTAAAAAATATTATTAGCACTTGTATTGTCTCAATTTATAGGTACATATCAAAATTGATACATTTATTCTACTAAATTGTGGTTCAATCACAAAATTTGGGAAGATAAATTCCCCACATTGTGTGATCATATTATGTATTAGATAATGGAATAACATTTTTCCCTTATTATAACATTAAAATAGTTTCATTCCTTAATAATAAAATTTCCAAAGTTAATTTTTCAATATATGTTATAAACACCAAAACCAGCATTATAAAACAAAACTAATACAAATTCATGTACTCTAAATAAGAATTGTTTAAAAATCAGTTTTATCCCTGAGAAATTTGAAAATTCATTTTATAAAACTCAAATCATATTATTTTGTGTTATTTTTGAAAATGGACACACATAAATACACCGAATATAATATTTGGTCAAATAGTAGTTAAAAAACTAAAATTATAATTACAACTCTATTAATAGATTTGTCAACTGATTATCCAGTATCATCATGATCTAATTTATACATGTTTGAGTGTCACTATATTTAGTGTAATCCATTATAAAACATTTTAAAATATCCCATCTTTATTTAAATTCATTTAAAATGATTCTATATTTCTTAGAAAAATTAGAAAACTATGAAACAATTTTAACTGACCCATTAACCTCATTTCAAATTATGTTTTCATCAATATAGGAAATTCCATACAGAAGGGGTGTTTTTATGATCCAAAAATAATATAATAAATATATATTTGAATATTTTAAAAAAAATTGGAATAATTATTATAAATAGAGTTTTTTTAAAAAGAACTTTTATTAAAGAATTTGAAATATGAAAAGTTTTTATCATATCATTACTAGTTGTAGAAATTATTTTTTAAAATAAAATTCTTTTGAAATCATATTTTATTTTTTGATAATTAGGCACATTAAATTTAGGAGGCCACTGAAAAAATATCCAAAATAATTTAAACATTTAAAAATTCAATTTTTTATATGTTCTAAATAGTATGAAATTAATATGTGTTGTATATTAAATAAATATTATAATATATTTAACTCTACATACTAGGGAAGAGGTTTATTTTTAGGCAATTAATTCTTATAAACTATATATTTGGGAAACTGATTTATCATTTTTTGTAATAGTGGTACTAGATTCATCAATAATATTACTATATACCAAGTTGGTATTGATGTTTAGGTAGTATTTTGATCTGTCATCCATTTCAATGAATTGATTTATTTCAAACCTATTTGATTCTTCTTGTATATCCATTACCCAATGTTAATTATTAATTCAATTCTTGATGATATTAGGTTAAAGTATTGAAAAATGGTTTTAAGTTCAATATGGTCACTTATTGAGGATTGGGTATTATTACCTTTATCCATGAATGCTAGAATATATTCTAGGTTTTTTAATGGTTTTAATGGTTCTAGGGACTAAAGTACATGTTTCTTAGACATTGCCTTATAGTATTGGAAGTAATTGATGGCCTATGCAAAGAAAATTATGTTGTAAATCAGTAGAAATATCATACAACATATGGGTATTATTGGTATTTAAATATTACATTATATATTCATGATTTTATATAGTTAATTTGAGTTCAAGTGGTACCATCTCATAAAAAGTGAGAGGAATTCATTATTCTGTAACTTTAGAAAAAATTGAAAAGGACTCTATAATATATAGTAGTGGTTAAATAACCATTAATAACTACCTCATAGTTTTTCAGGGAAAATTAATCAATATAATACATTTTATTTAGAATTTTGAATTTTCATCCAAAAAATATAATGTAATTTAGATTGTGGTTTCTGCAGTTCTATAATTCATAATGACAATTTTAATATTGGAGTGATTTTTTCTATAATAATTACATAATAAAATATGGTAACAACTTTATCACATAAATAGATATGAAAATATAATTTTAGTGAGCATAGTTCCATGAATTTATTATTGAGCCAGATTTCTCCTTCCAATAGCTGCATTTTTTGAGATGTAAGGGGGGGGGGGTTAGAAAATTGTTAGCATAAATATATTTGGATAACTATGAATCCAAATATAGATTCTAAAACTCTTTCCATGATAACTTATCATGTTTTTTATTATTATTCTTCTAAGTTTATCACCTTATTTTCAATATTATTCAAAAAATGAAGGTGCTTTAATTTTATTAGAACGAAAAAGAATAAATGTATATGATTAATGATCATAAACAATAACATAGGTGTAGTGTTTTCCTACTAAATTATAAATTCTATAAGGCCCAAATAAACCCATAATAAATACCTCTAGTGGTGTAGAGGAATATAACTTTTGGTTTGAAAGATAATTTTTATATAATTCACTTTTGAAAAATAATTCCCTCTTTGTATTTAAGGAATTATAGAATGGGTATATACTTGATTAATAAAATCTTATTTAGATTTATAACATAAGTATATATTTCAATTTTTTGTCTCCTCATTCACAATTTTGTTTCTTTTAAATATATTAATGTAATATACATTTTGAGATAATGTAAATAAATGAGAAACATAAACATTTTCATTTAATAAATAATAAAATTCTAAGTCATGTATGGAATTATAAATCATACATGAATTGTTTTCAAATATAATTCTAAATCCAACATCACAAAACAATTAAATACTAAGCATGTTATATTTTATAATGTAAAAAAACATATATTTAGAAAAAACGAAAGATTTAAAGACACCAATTTGAACATGTCTAATAAAATTTCCTTTTCAATTTCAATAGAAAGTTACATGTACACCATTATCATTAATAAGATACTTCAAAAATTAATAATGTTTTGTCACAGGTTTGGAATATCAACTATCTAGATTCCATATATTTCGTATGGATATTTAAAAAAAATTCTATTGTATAATTGAATAATAAATTACCTTGGAAGCCAAATTGTTTGGTTCTAGAGAAGATAAAAAATGATGTATCTAAAATCAACCTTTTCGTCATAGAATTTAATAAAACACAACTAAGAGATTTATGTAATAATACTTTTGATTTGAAATTATTTATAATTATTTCCAATACTGTTAGTTTCCCTAGAAACTGATTTATATTTTTTTGAACTATAAATAAATTAATTTTTATAAAATATTTTTTGTTATTCAAATTAATTCCTGATTTTTTAGACTTAAACTTTTTATATTTAACTAATATAATATACTATTTTTTTATATGTTAACTAATTGTTCCAAATAAGTTTTATGTTGTCCATTAAATAGTTTTAGAACATTATATTCCATTAATATATTTGTATTCTATTCCTTTCCTATAATAAGATCAAATTAATCTATATCACAAGAAATATAGAGGATTGATATATTTTTATATTTATCCTTTTAATCATTCATTGTCTCTTTTAACATAATAAAATACTTACTAATTACTTAATTTATATTTTAGACTCATCAATTATATTAGCAGAAGAAATATACAATTTCTCTTAATCTATAGCTGTAAAACATAAATTTTCATTTTCATTTTCAACTTTGATGATTTAATCTATATTAAAGGATATAAAAATAGATTCCCACTAATATTACTTCATTGTATTATTTTATGTTTTTTATTTTTCAGAAAACATATCTTTATACTTGTTCTTTGGATAATTATCTTTTATATGAACATTATCATACATTCATAGCAGGTAATACCATTATCAGATTCATCAATTTTCATGAATTTCTTCAAATTTACACTTTTATCATACATTCCATTAATTTTTTTCTTTAATAATTTATCCAACTTATGAAAATTTTCAAATAAAATGGATATCTAAAAAACTTACTCCTCATTATCATCATTTGTTTCACTTCCACATGTACTTTCATGAGTGAAAATTTACATTGTTTTACTGTTATTCTTTAATGAAAACATATTTTTTGATCATTATTGTCCTTATCTAGTTTTATTGATTCATCATACATCATCTGGTTTCAAATCAACTCTTTTATTGACAGTTTTATGATGTCACACGAGTCTCGAATAGAGATTTCAATACCTCTCCAATTATCAATTAGACATATCAATATCATTAATATTTGAGATCAATCAACCATAATTTTTCAAAGTGTAATCATAGTAATTATGATTTTATATAACCTAATATACATGATAGTGATAGATCAATTAAGATCAGTTTTTAAGGTATCATATATAATAATATATATACATATTATCATTTTCTAAACAATTTATGTACATTGATGAGATAGTAAAAAAAGTATCCAAAATTTAATATGCATTATATAAAATTGATATTCTATTATATTTGTCCA
The DNA here is from genome assembly GCA_963277665.1 of Viscum album. NCBI lineage: Eukaryota > Viridiplantae > Streptophyta > Magnoliopsida > Santalales > Viscaceae > Viscum > Viscum album. Next base: position 71,338,160 of record OY728141.1, on the reverse strand, counting down.
TTCCTAATTTAAAAAATAAATCCTTGAAGGCTTTTCAATTTGAATCATAAGTAAATTTAGTTTGAGAAACCCATTCTTCTGTGCTGGATTTATGTTTTTAAAATATATATTCTACTGATCCCCAAATTCTGAAAACAATAATCTTTAGATGAATTTTCAATTTTATTTTTAACTGAGCATAATTTGAAAATTTAAATATAGAAGCACATTTATAGAATAGCCGTAAGTGTAAGCATCCATAATAATAAATTATAAACATCAACTAAAAATTTATTTATAAAAAAGGATAATTATCATAGGTAATAAAAGTGAAGGAAAAACATGTCCTTTGATAACAAATGATGGTCAGACAGAAAAAATCATGTGGCATGGGGTAAATTATGTTTATAAGAAAATTTTACAGTTAAAACAAATTTATAACAACATTTAACTAGTTTAAAAAACCCACCATTTATATAAATAATTATAACATTTTTTTAATGATTTCTAAAATAATTGATCAAAACCAAGTTAAAAAAAGTCAAAAGAAATTTAAATTTTGAAACAAATATACACCCATCAAGTATAATATATAAATAAAGGATTAATGTTAACTATTAGAGTATTTTTTTGGGAAATACTTTTTGAAGGAATATGTTCATTTTTAAATAGAAACACCAATTTCTTACACATAATGTAAATAAATGAAGAATTTTTAGTGTCATACTGAGATCTAATCCTCTCTATGTCTGTTTCACCCATTTCCAATCACATTTCCAATATTATATACAGATCTATAACATGGATCTTGTATTATAGTTATAACTGAATATAAAGTTGTCTGGGAAGCACAAATCCTCTTCCACTATTATTACTAAGATATTAGGTGTAAAAATAACAAGATAGAGTATATTTTATTCTCAAATATAGTGAATGAGAATAAAATAATAAATATAGATAATACTTTTACAATATTTTGATGTTTAGATGAAATATAATGATAAATGATATAAAGATATATAGAGTTTTAATCATCTCAATTTTATCATCTTGGGGTGATAAATTTTTATTTAATTCTTCCATGACAAAAATGATAATTGATATTGTAATGAGAGATCTAAAAAAATGTTGTGGGTGTGCATAGTGAATTAGTCGTTATAAATGTTTCAATATAAACCCTTAATTTTTTAATCCATGAGAGGATATTTTTATTAAATAGATAACCTTATATAAATATATATTGAATAATAGAGATAAAATAATATTCCTACTCAATAGTTTGAAATTTAATCCTTAAATTCTTAAACTCTATGTTAAATGATTTAAAATATAGCCATTTGAGATGTAAATATTTATAAATTATAATTCTAGACATGGTTACATTGACATTAATTAACCATAGTCCCTTGGGATTATTATCAAATATTCTTATAGAAACTTGATCTTATATTTAATTTATCTAAAATTTACATGAATTGGTAAATTACTTACATTGTAACTTCCAATTTCTTTTAAGTAACCATTATTTTATTATTTCATTGTTTTTTATGTATTAGGGTAATGTTTAAAAATGTATGGCTGAATTTTTTATTTTTAGGGGTATTTCAAAATGCTCAATGTTGGTGAAGATTAGTGGAATCCATGAAAAATCACTAGGAAACTATTCACCATTAGACAAAGGGCTCTGGGTAGGGTCATAGTTATGGATCACGGTTTGGCCAAACCATGTGGCCACCTAATAGAAACCCTATAAGGTGGGTAGTTGGATTTGGCACATTTGATGCATGGTTTAAAAACTGTATGAGACAATAATTTGAGGCTTCCCCTTGAGGTAGTAGATGGTCCATTGTTGTGGTATGGTTTGTGTCACCCAGAGACTAACCAATCACAATTTAAAAACAAGATCCAAAAAATGGATATAGGTTGGATTTAAGTTTTAACCAATAATTTGGGCCTTAAACTATTCATAAATCATATTTTATTCATCTAAATGTTTATGTAGTCTTCTCCCATTGATAAAGAGTTGATCCGAAGGATTCTATGGTTGTGTTCATTCCAGATACTTGTGGAAGGTCATCATTTTTTGTAGATTCCATTTCTTTTCCTTATATATACTTCTCCCCATCTCTCGGTTTCATATATCTATATCTCTTTTGGACATATATAAGTTATTCGATTCAAAATTAGAGTAGATTTATCTTTTTTATATCTAGAAGAATAGATATAAGGCAGTTTTTTGAGGATTCAACCATTTTTCATGGATGTTTTCATCCTGGTTTTTATTTTAACCATATTATATGAGGTATGTGTATTCACATTCAAATCCTCTATTTAGAATATAATGACATGATTTAAAATGGGATATTTCTTGAAATCATCTATGAAATTAGCTAGATAAGCATGATTAAAACCATATTTATTGATATTGTGTAGTTTTTGTGGAAGTTTGGGAATGGTTTTACTTAATGATTTCTGGTTAGATTTTAAAATTATAATTTTAATATCAATTTTTTAGATTGATTTATGATAAAAATTTTATTAAATGGTTTTCAATTAGAATATTTTTTATTGAAATTAATTTAGAAATCATGGTTTTGGCATGGGTTTGGAATGATTTGTGTGTGTTCATGTGGATTTGGATGGACAAGTGAGTGAAGTACACCCATGATATGGTTGGGAAAAAATGTGTTCACTATGAACCCCAGCCAAAATAGTTCACTAGGAGAAAAATTATTTAAAGGAAGAATCACCAATCATGATTATAGGTATGTATAGGGTTTATGCAAGGATTGATGCATGGTTTTGTATAAGGTAATAATTTATAGAAAATTGTATCTTTTGGAATGGATTTAAATAGTTGTTGATTACATTCAATAACACTTTCTCTTATTTTTTTGAAAACTGTTTTGTTTTGGGAGATTCTGATTTTCTGTTATAAATTTATTTAGATATTAATTTACATATATTATATCCTATATATGTGATAACATGTTCGATCATAGTGGCATGACTAGGGACTTATTTTGGGAGAAACCTGTTATTATTTATTACTAACTCATTGTTTGGGACATTGGGGATTTTATAGATATCATATAATGGGAGCTGGTAAAATGTAAATCATCACATTTCTATAGTGTTTCTTACTAATAATAGGACACTTTGTAGAGTTGGAATATGGAGCATATTAGAATCTATGGATTTGGATTTTTTTTATTGAGTTTATGTTTGTTTTTGTCTTGAATTGTTTACATGGTGTTTGGTTTTCATACACTATGGTACTCTTTTGGAGTTTGAATTAGACATAATGGTAATTTTTATAGGTGTATTTCAATGATATCATGCATCATGTAGTGGTTTATTAGGTTATTTTCTTTTTTTTGATTATTTACATTCATGGGAAAATCGTCCCACACATGTTTACGAAGCCCTTGTCATTTCTTTCAATCCTTTGGAAACATGTTGATGTCGCCTATGGCCAGGAAATTTTCCTATACCTTCTCATGAAAGTGACGAGTGGAGGGATGTTACATGTGGTATCATCTGGGACCTTCTCAATATATTTTTGAAACAAGTGGTCATTTTTATGATCGGTCTTGATGTTTAAATTCATTCTCTATTTTACTTATTTCCATTTTATTGAAATGAAAATGATTTTTGGGACTTGAAATGTAGATCATAAAAATAAAAGATTTCATTTTTACAATGAACTTCTAGTTACCATGGAGTTGGGTAAATATTTTTTATAGACACCTATAAGAATTTGAATCTCATTATTAAGGGTTTAGCAAATGATATGAGCATGATATGCATTATATTAATTATTTACCACATGGTGTACACAATCTATCTTTCTCAAGGATTTATGATTTGTTAAAAATTGTATATTTTGAAAAAATATTGGAATTATTTTCAAATGAATAATTTTGAAATGGTAAAGTTTTTGGAATTTTGAAATGGTATTATATTCAAAAGAAGTTGGTTATTATAAAAAATGGTTGAGCATGTTTAATGTTTAATTTGGAAAATCAATGCTATGATGAAATTATAAAATTTTAATCCTTAAGTTGGTTTGGAGTGAGACTTATAGAGTTTTTTTTGTTTCATGAAAATTGAACCTGATAGGCATCATGGACACCAACTAGAGAATGATACTAAGCATTTGGTTTCACATTAGCCACACTTGAACTAACAACTACTTCAGAGTATTGTTCAAGCATTTGATAATGTGGAAAATAGAAATAAGAGTGATGTGAAAATGCATGCGGATCATTATGTATAATTCTAAAAAAATAATCCTCCCATATTTTGTGGTTATTTTGAACAAGAAAAATAAATTACGTTGATAAAAATGATGAATAATATCTTCGATTTAATAAACACACTACAAGAGGTGAAAGTCAAGACAATGACATATATGTTGGACGATCATTCATTATGATGTTTGGATTTAGCAATTTAGGATAAATTAATCTACCACCATTCTTGAGAGGATTTTCAGAAACTCTTTAACCAAATATAATATAGTCATATCTTTAGAATTCAAGGAAGGGCATATTTTTTCATATTGAAGCCTAAAAATATTTCTATCATGGATTATGACATTATATTAAAGAATTTAGTGCACTTTTCACCATATCATTCAACTAGTGCATCCTTAAAGGCACACATATTTAGACTAGTAACGAGGTAGTAGATTCGTTTGAATATTTCTATGATCTATAATATGTATTATACATAGATGGTCAATAGAGTGATGGAAGTCAAATGATATATCATAGGATCTTTGTGAGAAAGAAACATGTCAATACTAACAAGAATCATTGGGAACTCTAATGTTGGGGGAAAGAGGAAGAAGAAACCTATTTCCAAGGTGGGAGCATGAATCAAAATTAGATGGCTAGATCGCTGAACATTCTTCCAAGACTCAAGGTCAAAGTGGGATGTTTCCAAACTGGATCACATGACCACAAAAAGCTAGATTGTATGACCCAGCCTAGATAATTCCATAATTGAAATCATATGGGGAAAAGTTTGTGCTATTGTTATAGTGATTAGAGGTCTGCTGTCCAAGAAAAATCTTAGGCGTCGTAGGTGTCGTATGATTTGATGGGATGGGGGTAGAAAATCGATGTCATCAATAGAAAATATATAGACATTATGATTCAAGGAAAACCATGACTCCTCATTCAAAGAAATGATAATAGGAAAATAGAGAACAAAATAGTACATGTATGAAATTATATAGAGATGAATAGGTTATGGTTGATGTTCAGCCTTGACCATGTACAATGCGGGGTAAATTATTTTTAATTCTACTCTAATTAATTATTTTTTTATTCAATTTTATCCCACTCATTTATAACATCATATGCTGTTTATTTTCTAGTTTTAAAGATTGAGAAGATTCATTCTATGTATAAACTAGAAATCCCTCTGGGTCAAATAGATTGTTGGGCCTTTATGTCCAGAAAATGTTCTACAACTAAAGATGGAGCCAGAATGAAATGGGATTTCCTTACTAATATGAATAATGTCAATGAAATACAAATAGGCATGGATTGGTATACTTTGTTCAAGGCTCACAATGATTGTTATACATGAAGAGCCAATTTTAAAACTCAAGATGGAGTCATGGATCTATTTTGAGGAGTCCAGAATGTGAAGGCAAGTTAAACATGTGTGTTTTCACCATCAGATAGAATGATATCATACTAGTCGGTAGATTTTACTGTGAAATCGGTGGACAAGGTCTAGAGTAATGGATTTCGTTTAGTTATTGAAAAATTTCTTGACATGTTTCCCAATATTTTCTCATAGTAAAGAATGATATCCTTCCTAACACCATACAGATATACCATCAATGTAATCAAATAGAACCATTATAAAAAAGGGATTTAAAGTGATATTGTAGTAGATCCAATAAAAAAAGGTTTCAATCATCTGAAGTTGTATTCTAATAGTATGTCATCATTCTAGGTAATTTCCCATAGTTTTCCTTATAATTAATTCTCTCTCTCTGCCCTCTCAGCATCCTGGAGAAATATTTGTAGTGAGTATATATAGTTTAGTTTATGCCATTTATTATTATATTTGGATTCTATTTTTTGTTAGGGGAAGGTATGTAAGTGTATTTTTGGTGACTCGGTCAATTTTTGTTGATGTTTTCCTATCATTTTCCATTTTCACAAAGATTTCCTAGGTATGTGGATTAAATCTAAACTAAATTATTTCAAATATAATGGATTGATTTAATATTGGTTATTTTCATTGATTTTATTGTGAAATTTGTGTTTAGAGCATGGTATAATCCCCCTGAGTGATGGTTTTTAGGTTATTTTGAAATTGTGGAATTTTTGTTCTAAATGATTCAGGGATTCATTTTAAAATTGGTTATTTTTTTGAATTTTGTAAATTTTTTTATGGAATGTTTTTTATAAAAAAAGTTATTTTATGAAAATGGGTTTGTCACGCATAATTTTGGCATGGGGTTGGCATGGTTGGCATGTATTCATGTACATTGGGATGGATAAGGGAGTGGTGTACCCACATCAAATGGATTTTACGAATATGGGAATGAAGTTAACCTATCCAAATTGATCAATATGTCAAATGTTAGTGAATGGTTCACTCACCACTAACAAGTATTGGTTGGTCAAAATTTTTTGCATGTTTGGATGTGTGGTTATGTGGAAAAGAATTCATTATACCAAAATAGAACATGTGAAATGGGTTCAAAGAATTATTGATTACATTAAATCAAACAAGATATTGTTTTGTGAGTTTTTTTTATTATGTAACTTTTCTATATTCTGATATAATATATGTCATAAATTATTTTATATAAACTAATATATATGTATACATATATGTTTGTGTGTGTGAACATTTTCTATACTATTTGCATGAGAAGGGAACTAATTTGGGGAAGACATACAGAGTTTTATTACTCACAAATACTTTGGGACTTTGGTGCTTTTGCAGATAACATCTAATAAGACACATGAAATGGTAAATTATCACATTTATTTATAAGTGATTTATGGTACTTGGTATGTTTTTGAGCTATATCATATTGCATGTTGGGAGATGTGGAGTGTAGTCTTGGAGTCTTGAGTTTTTATTGGTTTTTTCATCAACTGTTTACTTTATGTTTTGTATTCGTCCACTGTGGAATTCATTTGGAGATTAAATTTGATATATTGGTAGTATATTGAGTTGTATTGCATTGATATCAGGCATCATGTTGTTGTTTTTTTTATTATGAATTTTTTATTTGATCATATAAATTGAAGGGAAAATTGTCTGGTGCATTTTAATAAAGCCCTTGGAATTTATTTACATGCTTTGGCAAATTAGGGATGCGACCTAAGGCCAAGTAATGTTCCTCCACCATCTCAATCCAATGAGGAGGTTTGGGATTTAACAATTTTAGTTACCTGACATAGTGTCTTTTATGAAGTCACATGGCATAGTTAGGTTTTTATGGTCACTATATAAGATCACTTTATTTACACATGCATTCACTTCGTTTTATAATAATCCTGGTTCAATACTTTTCTAAAAATTGATTTTAATCTACACTGTCAGTTGATGTATTGATGTAGTATGTTGAATGCTTCACGTGTCCATTTGAACACTCTATGCAGTTGGTTTAGTATAAATGTACTCAATTCATGACATGTATAAACCTTTATCTTCTCATATAAATATAATATTTTTTTCTTGCGGTCATCTAATATTCAATGTGAAGTCACATGGCCATTATGGGCTGTTAAATGTTCTTTTATAGTAGGATGATATGATATCCTATATAATTATCCATTTTTTCATAGTTTTCTCCAAAAAATATTTTACTATAATAAAACATGAAACCTTTTAAAAACATAAGAAACATGATTTGGTAACATTAATATAAGGAGTTGATGGATTAATCTAACATCTCATTTTATTTGTTATATATTATTATTGATAACAATTTTATTAAATTTTTACCTATGATTTATAATATAGTAACATGTAATAGAAGATTGTCTCTCCATACTAGAACTTTCTCTGGTATTACATGCATGATTATATATGTCCCTCCTCTATTATGATATACTATTATGCCTATTGAATCATGTGTCATACACTATTTTCTTGATTATTCCCTTAATTGGATTTATAGAGGACTCTTGTCCATTACGCATGGCATAATGGGATACATATATGTAATAGTTGTTTTTTTGAAATTTTTTGTCTCAAAATGATGATCAAAATAAAGTTATTTTATATTGTTTTTAGGATGAATCATTATATAATTAATTCCTAAAGACACTAGAAATCAATATTGATAGGTTTTTTCATGGATAAAATGTCAAAAAAATTGATGCAATATTATGTTAATGATATAAATGTGATTATCCATGGTATTAGATTATGTTGTAGTTAGTTTATAATAATATGTTATACAAATCTATAGGAAATAGATCATAATTATCTATATATAAAAAAATTATGGAATATGTTAGGATATAAAATCCATTTCATTCCATGTTAATTGTTTATATATTTATATATTTTCTAATTTTAGTAATCATATTACTAGATTTAAAAAAATAGTAAATAGAGGGAAATAAGGGGAACCATATGAATAACCCATGTGATGGGTAATGAAAGGATTTCCAAAAATAGAAGCTTAATATGATAGAATAATGATTCAATATCCTCATGATGGTACATTCTTGAATGTCTCATGTTATAAACAATAACTTCAACCATGAAGATCTACCTATTTCTATATAATGAGAACATCTTACAGTCTTTTCATTTATGAGAGATGTACATCCCAATGTTGGGGGATCTTTTTGTACCTGAGTCATAGATAAATGTATTAATTCCCAATGAAGATATTTTTAGTCCCTCAAGGAATCAAGAAATAGAATGTTATATTGACCATATATCTTTTTGAGGGAGTCGATAATGTATATTAGAAATCTATCAGGAATATAAATCCCATGATTGAAATAAATTCAATAGAGTGAGAATAATTAAAGAAAATATTTCAAAATAAATATTTTCCTTTCACTCTAAATATTTAAATAAAGAGGTAATTTTAGTGACTTAATTAAAAATAGGATAAATAAAATGGGTTTTAGAATTAATAGTTCATAATTATTTTATGGTATACCTATGGAAATTACACATAACCAAAAAAAATGTTGACTTATCATTTAGAGAAATAAAGTTAATTATTTGAAAGGAATTTTCAATTTGCGATTTTTATAGCTAATAGAAAATCATATGGTGTTCCCTTAAAGGATATATGGATATTGAAACTTTTATATGGTCTCATTGGTATAAAGATTAAAATAGGATAATAAATCTTAATTTTGGAGGAATAATAGATAAATTTCATAGAGATAAGATAATTTAATTTCCCATATATAAAAATTGTGGGAAGAATCATCTTGATAAAAATGTTAGGGAATACATAAAATTTCCTAGGTCTAAAGGAGGGGGAATCAATAGAATGAAGCCAAAATGTTAATTGATAATATGACTAATATAATTAAATAAGGTAAGTTTCAAATCTATTATATTCATATATTCAAATATTTCAACTATAAGGAATATATACACTATGAAATGCTCTGCATTTAGACAAGGGTCGTTGATGACAATCGATGAAAAAAACTTTAAGGAAAAGGGATAAATGACATGAATATGAAATCACTACTACTATTGTAGATTATGAAAACAAAGTAGTGATATGAGAAATTGTCATTCATTCAAGATTAGAAATTTCATATTTGATTTTGGTTGTTTTAAATATTTAATGTCATGAAATTTTCAATGAAATATGAAATCACCACCTCCAAAGATTGAGGTTAAGTTATTAGTTAAAACAATTTGTGAAGTCTTGGAATCACCATTATTTAAATGTTCCCAAATAATCATTTTTGAGATAAATACCCTCAAAAAATTCTAATAACCACTTTGGTAGAAATCATTTCTATACTATAATGGATTGGATATCCTTCTATAAATCAAACATCAATTTTAGGAGAGGGGTATTACTCTCAATATCCAAACATGTCCTCCAAATCACTTTGAATAAAAGTGTATCGGGGACCCCCATTTGGAAACTTCTTCTCAATAGTAAATATTGATTCTTTAGATGTAAAAATATCAAACTCAAATGATTGAGACAATGGAAATAAGAAACCTTAATGACATGACCATTATAAGTCAATATACTGATATATTCTCGATAGTTTCTCCTGACCTCCCTCTTGAATTATAGGTTGGGTTATCAACCAAACATAAACATGGAGATTTTTATTCATCCAATTGTCCTTATATAAGGAATAATATTGACATGAAAGAACTAAAATAGAATCTCTTGTATAATATTCAAAATGGTTTTATACACCCTATCTCTACACCATATGTTACACTAATCTTACTTTTATATAAAAGGATCTTGTATTGAATCTCTACTAACATGGATGTCATTCAAGTCTGTCGAAGATTAATATTTATAATCTTACTAAATACTAAATATGTGTCAAGAAGGTTTGAACCCACAAGTAAGGTAATTATAACCACTATTCGTCTAAAAACATTTCAATGTCCCCAATGTTTTTAGTAGTGGGGTTGGATTTATATTTTCTTTTTTATTATTTTAATATTTTTTATATTAACAAATTAAGTGAATAACCTATTAAAATATTTTATCTAATCTAAATTTAAGAATGAAATAGTTGAAAGCATAGAGATACTATGATATCGAATGCTGATAATTGGAAAATCAATAGAAACATTCGGGGAAAAATATCAATAATACTGGTTTTGAAAACATTCATTCTCATGATAGTGACTAAAACTAGTACCCCAAAAAATGAGTTGTTTATTTCATGCACTATGAGGAAAATTACACTAGATGGTCGATTTTAGAGTTCGCCAATCCTAGACTAATCAACTTTTTGAATTCTGGTTTTAAAAAAGTTAACATAATGAAATCTATGCAAGTTCTGTAGTTTTTATTTCAATTTATAAGTTTAAGAAAATCAATCTGCAATCAAACTCACCGAATGATATTGTATTTTCCAACATAAAATGATAGTATTAAGTTTCAATTGAATGCAATCAGATCTGATCTTTCCGATCAATTCTGATCACATTAAAAATGATAATGAGAAAAAAAGAATGATAACCAGCAGACTCGATTTTAAACTCGAACTAGAAGAATTAGCATAAAATCCTCTCTGTTACATAAAATAAGATCATTTAATTACATGAAAAAAACATAAAAAAACAGAGGAAGAGATCTCCCTCTTAACTCTCAAATTAATGTGGCTCCGGGCCCTTGGGTCACCAGGAGGTGGTTCTCTGAGAACATCTATATGATTCACCGCTAAGATCTCTACATCTTGGTAGTTTATGATTGAATCAATCGAATCCCATAAAATTACTTCTAATTATGTTGTTTCTTTTCTTTTATATACATCTTCATCTCATGTATGCCACCGAACGTTTCCATTGACTTCAAAATTCCCTCACATGTGCACTACATACTTCTGTTTTTTCACGACTGACACATCGCACTAGTAAAACCACAATAACTAACTCATGGTGACTTGGTTAAATGAATATGGATGTATTTAAGTCCCCTAAATTTACATGTACCTGAAAAATACACAAAAAAATTAAAAATGAGAAGAATATAAATAAAAAATTAAATACATTAGTTAAAAAAAAGTCATAAATGATTTGTTAATAATGTTGTTATTTTTTATATTAATTAATGTTATTAATGTCAATCATAATGTTTATTATTTAATAATGATAATTAAATAATTTTATATTTTTATTAATTTAGTTTTTCATATTTTAATTCATTATTAATTATTATCATGTAGTTAATTTTATAAACAAAAAATTATTTAATATTCCAGATTAAATTATAATTAATTTAAAAATAATTTAGAAATTATTATTATTTAGTTTAGTTTAATTAATGTTTTATTAATGATAATTAAATTATTAAATTATTTTTATAAATTATTTATTCTATATTTATTATTTACTCATTACTATAATTACTTAGTATTTAAGTTATGTTATTATTATTGTTAATTAAAATTAGATTTTTATTAATGTCTTATATTATATTATTTATTATTTTATAACATTATCATCTCCCCCAATATCACAGTGCACATCAGGGGAAGAGTCTCCTTCTCCCGCTAATTCCTGTGGTGACCCAAGCTCCTACAGATCCATGGCATCACCGAATTTAACTGGGTTCTCCTATATAGTAGCTGTAGGGGGTACGATGACTTCAGGTTCTTCGCAGTGATTGTGTGGTTCTCCTCTTTAGCACCAGTGGTGGTGAGGTGACATCTTTCTTGGATTCACAGCTCTAACAACTCACTTTCAGCATGGTGGCTCTAGCACCTCAATACTGGCAGCATGAAACAAGATTGAAAGTAGATCGTAGCTTCTGGAACATGGTCTTGTTCAACGGATGATGGTAGAGACACTTTTTACAATCTCAGGTGGCTCATGGTTCCAGACCCAGTGGTTGGAAATGACTGTCTTCCACCTTCTATCTACCTCATCTAGCGACAAATAACTTCGATTTTTAGATCTAGCCTAAGGTGATGCTTATGGTGGTGGCTTAGAACATTGATTAGTGATTCTGATCTGTATTGATGGTTTAAAACCAAACGTTGGGTTCAAATATGGAAATGAGATGTTTGATTTGGTTATACTAATGATTTGAAACCAAATCTAGTTTGGGAATGTGTTGTGATAATGGATTATGGTGGCCGAATAAAAATTTTGTTGCAATGGCGGAAGTGGTGCAGGGAAACTATGACAGGCTATGGAACCAGTTTGGATAATTTATAGTGGAAGGATGTTTGACAATTCCAAGGGTTGGGATAAAGATGAAATGATGGTTTTAGAATTTCTATGTCATAGATGATACAATTCCATGATATAGAAAAAATGTGATTGTTATGGTGAGAAGGGTTCGTTGTGGCACCATGAAGGAGGACGTGAGAACATGATTTGATTGAAATGGTTCCAAGGGAATACATTGAGACAACATCAAACCAGAGTGAGGAAAAACTGTAAAGGCTGAAACCATGGAGGGAAAAAATTGTTCCACCTTTTCTAGAGGAATGGTTCTTGGAAGAAAACGATGTCAATTATTTTTGGTGGCACCATGTCGCAAAACATTGAGACAATGATAATGTGGAGTTATGGTATTACCGTATTAGGGAAATGGTTGTTGTGGCAATATAGCACCCTAATATTTCATAGCACGTTATTTTATTTAATGTAATTCAATATCTTGCACTACATACAATACCGAGTTTAATCTTACAATGACTTACCAAACTAGTCATTCAAAGGAGGTTATGAATTATTGAGTCAAAAGTTTTCTTTTGACTTTTATGACTTTTTTTGGAAATAAAAAATGTTTCATATATACTTATTGTACTGAATATGTTAGTCCTAATGACTCTATCAATTCTATTGACTCTGTCAATTGTATTGAATCTGTCAATCGTGCTGACTATGTCAATCGTACTGACTCTGTCAATCGTAGTGACTCTGTCAATCGTACTGACTCTGTCAATCTTACTGACTCTGTCAATCATACTGACACTGTCAATTCATAGTTACTCTGTCAATCATACTCACTTTTTCAATCGTACTAACTTTTTTGAATCATACTCACTTTGTATCTTATCAATACATTACACTAAGTAATACTAATAGTACTCATATTTTACTTTTATAACATTCTTGTTTTTATCCTTTATCAACACATGTCAATCATACTCATGTTTATCATATTCCTATATCTTTTGTTGTAACCAAAACGATTTCATGGAGTTACATATAAACTAATCAAAACGATTTCATATTTTATGTTTCAATATGATAGTTATAATGCTCGGTGTCCAAGTCCCTCCGAAGATTACAGGGAAATATGACCATTAGAGGAAATGTGACCATTGGAACCTGAGGCCTATAAATAAGAGGTCATTGGAAGAAGAAAACAACAACTGAAATACTTTGATCATTCTATTCATCTATAAAGTTCTAGAGAAAGACGTTGTGACTTCTCTCTTACTTCATGTGAAAGCCTTGAAATTAAAAAACATGAACGACTCATTCTTAGCTTTGTATTCTAATATGTGCTTTTTTTGCTTTGTGCGACCGATCAGGTGATATTGATCAAGGGAAACTGCAGATAGCCAAAAAGACCTACTGATCTTCATATCAAGGGATTTCAATTTTTTGAAAGACAGAGGTTCCGATTACCTGCAAAATTGATGGCTTGCGGGGACAGTAATACATACGTACTGATCATCGTATCGAGGGATTGCGGGAATAGCAAGACAGAAGAACCGATAATCGTATCGAGGGATTGCGGGGATAGAAAGACAAAAATAACGATCATCATATCGAGGGCAATTAGGGTGGTGGTTAGATAGACCTCTTATCCTAGGTGAAAGGATACCCTTCTCTTTGGGTCAAAAGAATTCTAATACTTTTACATTTCCACTGCTGTTTGTTTTAGAAAGTGAATTGTATTGTTTCATTTCTTTATTTCATATTCATTTGTAATTGTTTCAATTAAAATCATACTGTTACATACTGTATCGATCGATTCTATACACTTTATGGTAGAATCCATCACTATTTTATTACTATTATTATTGTATTCATATTGAATACAATTTCTTTATTTTTCTTATAGTATTACATCATATCATACTTTTATTTCAACGTAAATTGTGGTTAATTGTATTTGTTGTTAATTTTATTATTTTAAGATCATTTAAACTAATTTCTTATGTGTTTAAACACAACATTTTTAAACCTACAATTCGCCACCCCTCTTGTATTGTTCCATCTAATATACATATACATCTATATATCAATTAAACTATTGGTATAAAAGGAGGGTTCCACTGATTTTTATTACTGGCCCTATTTCTTTCTTTAAAATTTTTGGTTGAACTACTTACTGCGCTAATGTGTGGAGTGGAAATGATTTTGTTCAATTAGATGGCAGGGATGAATATTGGATCAATTGACAATATAAATCCAAATAGACCACCTATATTTGATGGGAATGATTATGAGAACTGGAGAGATCGAATGAAGTCATTTTTTATCAATAATGGTGTAGAAAATTTTATTATGCTTATTGGTGGCTACAAAATTTCTAACAAAGTAGTCAGTACATTCACTAATCAAGAAAAGAAATAATATCAACTGAATTACAAGGTACACAATACTTTTCTATGTTCTATGACCAGTAATATATACAGACAGATATCATATTGTAAAACATCCAACTGTATTTGGAAGAAATTGGAAGTCACACATTTTGGTACATCAAAGGTTATAGAAATAAGAAGAGCAATGCTTCATGCAATGTATCATGGAATTATTTTTCCTTATGGAGAGATGGTATGTAAAGTGAAAAAAAGATTCATGATAATTGTAAACAGTTACAATCTGTGGGAGAAAATGTTCTTGATGATGAAGATCTTGTTGAAAAAATTATTGACATAATTACAAATGAGTGGGAGTCAAAAAGGACAGTAATTGATTAAAATGGAAAAGTTTCCCAGATTACTCTTGATGAACTTTCTCGAACTCTTCTGCAGCATGAGACAAGAATGAAGAGAGGTGTTTATTTCAATAAAAACAAGAATGGAAATAGAACAGAAGCTTTTACTACTACATCTAAAGCTAAAACACCTTAAAGGATAACAATATCCAAAGATAAGAAAGTTTTTATGTCAGAATCAAGTGATTGTGATCATTCAGATAATGATTTAGCCAATATTGTTTGAAATATGAACAATATTGTGGGAAATAAAGACTTCCAATAATGATTAAAAAAGTAAGATAGAAATGATAATAATGATTCAGAGGTAACATGTTATGTATGTAAGAAAGTAAGTCATATAAGAACTGATTGTCCTTTATTAAAAAGAAAAGATAGAATGGATAAACATTCTGAAGGAAATAAGAAAACTTATTATAGAAAAAATACAAAAAAATTCTTGAAGGAAAATGATACTTGGAGTAAAAGTGGTTGCGATTCATCAGATGATTCTTCAGAATATGAATCCTCAGGACAAAGGAATATTGGACTCATAGGCAGACTACCAAATGAAGATCATTGTTTCATGGCTAAGGTACACAATGCTAAATCTATTAAAAATGTTTCCTTGAATACATATAATAATCATAATAAATATTATGAATATTCAAATGATGAGACTTCTTCATCAGAAGATAATACATTACCTTCTTTTGAAGAAGTTTCTAGGTTTGCTAAATTACTTGAGAACGAAAATTCTAAACTCAAGAAGAATCTTGATAATGAAAATTCTAGAATTTCAATTTTAACTAAAGATGTATCAGATGTTTCTAATGATCTTGATATGAAAACTTCGTAATTTGAATTTATTTTAAAAAACATTATGAATGTAAATTCTTGAGAAGAATAAACTCTCTCTGGATCTAGAAAATGTAATTTCTAAAAATTGTTTTTTGATCCTAACTCTAGTTCAAAAAATCATGTTTTAGAGGATAAAAACATAGTTTTAAAATTAAAGTCAGAAATTTTTTCCTTGAAGAAATGTTTTTCAAACAATACATATGGCAAGGAATACATTGATAAAATGTATTCTCTAATTTGACCATTGAGAAATCATTCTGGTTTTGGTTATACTCATTCTAGATCGGTTTTTAGTAGTATCTATTTTTTTCTCAAAATACCCATTTTTTTACTCAATGTCAATGTGGTGGAAACTAGAAAAGAGATTTTTCCCTTAATAGAACTCTGTCTTTACGATTTCATAAAGATAAGGTTTCAAAACAAATGTTGATTCTTAAAATTGTTTTATCGAACCCTTATGGAACCAAACAAGTTTGGGTTCCAAAAAACTAATTGTTTCTTTTTCATAAAAATATGAAGTGTACAAAAAATAATATTTGGTACTTGGATAGTGGTTGTTCTCATCACATGACCAGAAAAAAAGTTTTTATTGAACAAATTATCCAAACAAAAGGTGGAAAGGATACCTTCAGAGATAATTCTCAAGGAAATATTTTTGGAATATGTAATATCGTTTTTCTTGGAAAGGTTCTTATTTTAAATGATTATTTTGTTAATGGTATTAAGAACAATCTCATCATCATAAGTTAGTTATGTAATGAAGGATACCTTGTGAATTTTAAAAATGATAAATACTTAGTTCACAATTCCAATGATGAAATCATTTTATCTACCCATAGGCAAGAGAATGTATACACTATTAACTTTGAAGACCTTAGGAGCCAAAATTTACCTTTCTTAAGTGCAATAGAGGACCAATCATGGCTATGTAATAGAAGACTAGGACACTACAACCAAATAAACCTTTGTAAAAGTTCAAAGAAAAGACTTGTAAAGGGTCTACCAAATCTTAGATATGATTCTTAAAAGGTATACTAATCGTGTCAATTTTGAAAGAAACATAAAAATAGCTTTAAATCAATTAATGAAGTTTCATATTCTAATGCATTACAGTTAGTGCACAAAGATATTTTTGTTCAATCACAAACTGGATATCTTTGATAAGAATACTATGTATTTGTTTTATTTGTACACTTTACTAGATTTACATGGGTCTATTTTCTCACAATGAAATATGAATCCTTTTTCTATTTAAATTTTTTTTGAGCCCAAGTCAAAAATGAGAAAAACCTACCATTGATAACTGTATATAGTGATCAGGGTGGTGAATTTCAAAATTCATATTTACAAACATTTTGTAGTAAGAAAGGTATTACTAAATTTTTTTAGCTCCATGAACTCCTCAGAAAAATGGTTTTGTTGAGAGAAGAATTCATATTCTTCAAGAAATGACAAGAACCATGTTGAGTGAATACCCAATTGCTAATAATTTTTGGGCTGAAGCTGTTTGTACCGCATGTTATACTATAAATCGTGTTTTAACTAGACCGTATCTTAATAAAACACCTTATTAATTGTGGACTAGCCAAAAACCCAAAATTTCATACTTCAATGTTTTTAGATGAAAAGTATTTGTTGTGAATACTAAAGATAATCTACACAATTTCACACCAAAATCTGATGAAGGAATCTTTATAGTCTATACCACAACGTCTAAAGAATATAATGTTTTCAATAAAAACACTTTTACTGTTGAAGAGATAGTGCATGTTAAATTTGATGAAACCAATCCTTTTGTTTTCAAACAACCCCAACCTACAACTTCAGATATGGTTTCAAAAACCGTTTATCAACCTCTATTAGAAGATCTTTCTGATAAGTCAAATTTTCAGGAAATTCCTTCTGAAATATTTACTCCGGAAGAATTTATACCATATGTTGATGAACATGTTTTACAAAACCCAAATCAATTGCTTATTAGGAGTCATCCTAGTGATAACATCATTGGCGATGTAAATCAACCTTCAAGGACCAGAAACTCCTTGAGAAATGAAATATAACATATTGACTTTCTTTCCTAATTCAAACCTAAAAGTCTAATTGAGGCCTTAGGGGATTAATATTGGATTAAAGCAATGCAAGATGAACTAAATGAATTTGAAAGGAATCAAGTCTGGAATTTAGTAGAAAGACCTAAAGAAACAACTATAATTGGTGTAAAATGGGTTTTCAAAAATAAATATTATGAAAATTGAATTAATATTAGAAATAAAGAAAAAATTGTTGCTAAGGGATATAACCAATAAGAGGGAATAGACTATGAAAAAACATATGCTCTGGTTGCTAGACGTGAATCTATATGTATTCTATTAGCCTTTGCAGCATACTTTAATTTCAAATTGTTTCAAATGGATGTTAAATGTGTTTTTCTAAATGGTTTTGTTCAAGAAGAAGTTTTTGTTGAACAACATCCTGGTTTTATAGATTCAAAATATCCTAATCATGTTTTTAAATTTACCGAAGCTTTATATGGCCTTAAAAAGACCCTAGAGCATGGTATGATAGACATACATGATTTATTTTACAAAAAAATTATGAAAACGGTAAAATAGATCCCTACATTTTAATAGAAATGGAAAACAAATTTTTTTTGATTGTTCAAGTTTATGTTGATGAAATCATATTTGGATCGACTCATCAGTCTTTAACTGATTCCTTTGAAAATTTAATGAAATCTGAGTTTGAAATGTGAATGATGGGTTACTTAACATTCTTTTTTAGGTATTCAAATTTCACGAAAAAAACTAGAAGGAACATATATATCTCAACATATGTATATTAAATATTTACTCAAAAAGTATGGATACGAAAATACTAAATGTATTAGCCCTATAATTGTTACCTCAAATACACATGATCTTGATGAAACTACGAAACCAATATATCAAACAATTTTTAGAGGTATAATAGGAATTTGGTTATACATAATAGCTAGTCGACCAGATTTAATGTTTTTTTTATTCTTATGTGAAAGATACCAATCTAATCCAAAAGAGTCTCATTTAAAATCCATGAAAAGAATCTTTCGGTATTTAAAAGGAAATCTAGATTTAATCCTTTTTAATTCTTCTGGAAATGATTATTTTTTTTTCAAATGCTAACTTTGGATGTTTTCGAATGGATAGAAAGATTACATCTGAAACATGTCATTTCTTAAGAAGATTCATTGGTTTCTTGGTCCTGTAAGAAACAACACTCAGTAGCACCTTCCACTGCTGAAGCTGAATATGTTGCAGCTAGAATTTGTTGTGTTCATGTGTTGTGGATGCAACACGCACTCACCTAATATGGATTGAGTTTTTACAAAACTAAAATTCCATGTGATAATACAAGTGCCATAGCTCTTAGTAAAAACCTATCACATCACTCTCGCAAAAAACACATAGATATTAGTCATCACTTTCTTAGGGATCACACACTAAAATGGGATATTATTTTAACATTCATCAGAATGTAAGAACAAAATGTTGATATTTTAATAAAACCATTACGTTTCGAAAGATTTGAGTTTATAAAACAGAATCTAGGAATGATTACATTAAAATAATCATTTATGTCTACTTCATGTTTTACAAATCTAGTTACATTAAACTACTCATAAAATGGGGAGAACATTTTTTTATATATTTCTTAAACTTTTACTTCTTTATTTGTTTATTATTTTGGTTTTTTATATTTCTGATTATCATTTTTATTATTTGGTTTCTATTTTAATCATCTTTCATCTTGTTTACCTGAGTATCGTATTGATTTGTTTTCCATCGGTACGTCAACCTATAATAACATCCTTGTTTTCCATCGTCACATCACCATATGGTAACAAATTTGCTTTCCATCGTCACGTCATCCTTTGGTAACAATTATGTTTTCCATCATCTTGACAACCCATGATAATCACTTTGTATTCCATCGGCATGACATCTTATGGTAATGACTTTGTTTTCCATCAGTTTGGAAACCTATGGTAATGACTATGTTTTCCATCAGCTTGGGAACCTATGGTAATGACTTTTTTTCCATCAGCCTGGCAACCTATGGTAATGAATTTGTTTTCCATCATCCTGACAACCAATGGTGTTGAATTCTTTTTCAATCGGCATGACAACCTATACTAATAACATTGTTTTCCATCGGCCTGACAACCTATGGTAATGAATTTGTTTTCCATTGGCTTGAAAACCTATGTCAATGACATTGTTTTCCAATGGCTTGACAACCCATGGTAATGACTTTGTTTTACATCATCTTGACATCCTATGGTAATGACTTTGTTTTCCATCGGCTTGAAAACCTATGGTAATGACTTTGTTTTCCATCAGCTTGACCCCCTATCGTAATGACTTTGTTTTCCATCAGCCTGACAACCTAGTGTAATAAAATTGTTTTCCATCGGATTGACAACCTATTGTAATGATTTTTTTATCCATCGACTTGACAACATATGGTAATTATTTTTTTCCATTCGTTTCACAATCGATTGTATTATTTTTTCTCGATCTCATGCATTTTCATTTTACTATTTCATTATACTATGTTAATACTATTAATCCAACAGTCTTAATACAATATACGGATGGTACATTATTTCCTTACATTTTAATTTTTTTAATTTTAATTTTTCATTGTTTAAAAAAACATTTAAATCATATATGTTGATTATTTTTTCCTTCTAATCTCAACCATAGAAGATCAACGATCATCCTTTTTTTGACCATAAATAGACCCCCTCCCCAAACCCACACCGGTTTTTCAGATCTCGTTGCGAATCTCTGCCCCCTTGTTTTAAAGACTCTGTATGATCTTCCATTTTCCGCATCTATATGTCTCAATCCTCTACCAACACTCCTGCCAAAATGTCTTCAAAATTTTTTTTAATGAAATATTTCCTCAGAGAAAGGTTAGTTTCTCAGGACTTCTTTGACACATATGATTCAACAATCAAGAGGATTGTTTTGTTTCAAGGCCGGGAACATCTTGGTGTTGAAAAACTAGTATCTCAAGATCTGGTTATTATTAAAGAAGTTAGCCAATTCTACAAAACCGAGTCTTTTGACAAAAATATGATGGTAAAATTTACTGTGTACGATAGAAAAATCTCATTATTAGTGAAACAAGTAGCCCACTCTCTTAATGACTCAACAGAAGGTGATTCTTTTTGTCCATCTCATAAACTACCAAAGGATGTTGGTATGTTTAATAAATAAAGCGATGAAAATTTGTTATTTCTCATCAATGAAGAGTACATAAAAGTAGCTCATTTATTTCCAGATAATAGGTTCATGGTTCTTTGGATGCATCGTTTTCTTATCCTGAGGAAAGGGGATAGAGAAACTCTTAAAGTTTCTGATATCTTCATGCTAGACTATCTTGTAAACATGAGAAAAGTAAGTCTCATGGGATAAATTTTTAAGCAGTCAAGAATGTCAAGTAAGGAGTGAGAAAGTCCCATTTGATTATGTATCCCTTTATTTTTGCAAAATGTATTCTTGAGAGCATAACCTTTCGTAATATTACATTTAAAGGGAAATTGAAATATCTGAATCCTTCTTGGATAAGTAAGAATATGTTGAAGAAGTTGTATATTCGTTTTGATGAAAAATCAACGATTTTTGTCAAAGATGTAGAAGATGAATGCACACAGAATCTATCGGCACCAAATCAATAAGAACCTTTTCCAATAGAAGATAATATAACTATTCTTGTTCCTCAAAAGTCAGATCCACTAACTAGTTCTATGTAAATGAATAAAACTAAATACAACAAGAATGTTGTGGAGGAATGGAGGAACAATAGATTTCAAAGGAAAGAAGGTGATCCTAATTTCGGTCTTGATCTAGCAGAAGCTTTTGTTGAGTGGATAAGGGTAGAGGATGCCCTTCAGGCTGAAAATAAAAAAAAGGCTCTTTTGAAAAGGAAATCTCAAGACTTTTGCGTTTCTAAAATCATGAAAATGGTTGAGGAGGCTAGTGCTAAACTAAAAGAAGAATTGCATCAAGAACTTATCGTACAGAGTATTCCAGAGAAAGATAAAGGGAAACAAATTTTCAAATATGTACCGGAAGTTGAAGAAGTGGAAGAATATTTTCATTTGGAATTTCTTCAGAGTTCAAAAAAGAGTAGAGAAGAATCATTTCAAAAGGAAAGTTACATTATTCAACAGGTTCCTAATGCCGACCAAGAACCGACTGAATCTCTATGAAACTCCAAATAGAATTCCTTCCCATGCAAATCAAGGATCCCAATATTCTCATACCGAAAGAGTAATCGTTATCAGTGAAAAAGTTGAAGAAGAAATAAAGGAGAAAGAAAAAGAAAAAGGAAAATTTCCAGTTGAACACTTAAGCTGATCAAATGAATTGGATTCTTATTATGCAGATATTGATTCAGAACACATGATTTCTCTCAATAATATTGATTAAATTGTTCATGTGTTAAGAAGGATTGATAAGAAAATTCCTTATTTTCCCAGACATTAAGGGTAAATTGATTTCATCATTGACAATCCGAGGAAGAAGTTTGGTTCTGTAAGATAACTGAGAAAGAGAGTTTTTCAATTGAAGCCGATTTAAAAGTACTATCTGAATGTTTGTCTTCTCATAAGAAGGCTTTCAATATAATGTCTAAGTGGTCAAACAAAATAGAATTCTCATTGAATGATCATGAAATATCAATTGAATACCTAAGGAGGATTTCAAATGATCATGCTATTTCATTCAATAAGCTTGACAATGAAACCATTGAAAGGCAGAATCAGATGTCAACAACTCATAGAGCTTATTTTACTTTAGTAAATGAGCTGAAAGAGAGAATGAATGCTTTTTAGATAGAATTTTTAAAGGTTTCAACATTCAAAGATGAAATAGTTTTGTTGAAGAAAAAAATTCGGTGTTATCTAATGACATTAAAATTTTTAAGAAATAATTGACACACTTTAAGAAGTAATCAGAGTCCAAGAAGAGACTATCAAAAATCAAGATCAGCGTTTTGCCGATCAAAAAGAGCTACTCAGATATCTGGGTGATTTTATCTATGAAGACAAGAAAGAAATAAAAAACTAGAAAGTTGTTCTTCATGAGTTGATCAAGAAAAATATAGAAAGAGAAAAAAATGTATTTTGTTGTATATTTTTTTAATCATTTATCAAATTCTATAGACTTGTTATCTCAATGATATTTATGTTACCTTTCCCATTTCCTTGCATTTCTTTTCTCTAACTCTTTCAAGAAACTCAAGATCACCCCATACTTTTTTTAAATCACAAAGGGGGATAATGTTTTATAAATGGGGAGCATGTTTTATAAAGGGACAATGTTTTAATCAAATAATTCTAAATCAAATAAAATCTACGAATACAATCCTTAGGAAAGAACATAACTAAGGGGGAGTTAGTTGTATTCAATTTCATATTCAAAAGAGTTTTCAATAACTCAAGGGGAGATATGTTTTTATTTTTGTTTTTACTTCATGTTTTGTGCTTTCCGAAATGGGGGAGATTGTTGAGTAAAAAGTTATATTTTGACATTTATGACTTTTTTTTGGAAATCACAAATACATTCATATATTTGTATTGTACTGACTATGTCAATCGTACTGACTATGTCAATCGTATTGACTCTCTCAATCGTACTGACTCTATAAATCGTACGGACTCTGTCAATCGTACTAACTCTGTCAATCGTACTAACTCTGTCAATTGTAATTACTCTTCCAATCGCACTGACTCTGTCAATCCTACAGACTCTGTCAATCGGTCTGACTCTGTCAATCATAATGACTCTATCAATCGTACTGACTCTGTCAATCGTACTATATTTTTTGAATCATACTCACTTTGTATCTTATTAATACATTCCACTAAGTTGCACTAATAATACTCATATTTTAACTTTATCAAATTCTTTTTTTATCCTTTATCAACACATGTCAATCGTACTCATGTTCATCATCCTCATATATCTTTTGTTTTAACCAAAATGATGCTGGGGAGTTAGTTATAAACCAATAAAGAGAATGTCACTTTTTCTGTTTCAATATGACTATTATAATGCCAGGTGTCCAAGTACCTCCGAGTTTTCTAGAGAAATATGACATTTGGAGGAGATGTGAACATTGGAACCTGAGGCGTATATATAAGAGGACATTTAATGTTGAGAATAAAAACTGAGAGACTTTGATCATTCTATGATTTTATCAAGTTCTAGAGAGAGACAATGTGAATTCTCTCTTGCTTCGTGTAAAATCCATGAAATCAAAAAATGTGAACGACTGATTCTTAGATTTGTATTTCAATAAGTGATTTGTTTTAATTTGTGTGACCGATCAGGTGATAACAATTGAGGGCCACTAAGGATAGGAAGACAGACCTACTGATCTTCGTATCGAGGGCTTCCAATTGTTTGAAAGACATAGGTGCTGATTACTTGCAAAATCAAGGGATTATGGGGACAACAAAACTGACATACCGATCACCGTATCGAGGTCTTGCAGGGATAACAAGATAGACAAACTGATAATCGTATCGAGGGCTTGTAGGGATAGAAAGACAGATGTACCGATCATTGTATCGAGGGATTACCAAGTTGTGGTAAGACATACCTCTTATCCTAGGTGAAAGGATACCCTTCTCTTTGGGTCAAAAGAATTATAATACTTTTAAATTTCCGCTGCTGTTTGTTTTATAAAGGGAATTGTATTGTTTCCTTTCTTCATTTCATATTCATTTTTAATTGTTTCAATTACATTGATACTGTTACATATTGTATCGATCGATTCTATATGCTTTATGGTAGAATCCTTTAATATTGTATTACTCTGATTATTGTATTCATCTTGAATATAGTTTTGTATCTTTTCTTATTGTATTGCATCATATCATACTTTTATTTTAATGGCTATTGTGGTTAATTGTATTTTTCGTGAATTGTATTAGCTTGAGATCATTTAAACTAATTTCTTAAGTGTTTAAACACAAAGGTTTTAAAATTAAAATTCACCCCCTCTTGTATTGTTCAATATAATATACATATTCATCTTTATATCGATCCAAAATGATTATTATTATCTAAATATATAATTTTATATACTCCATATAATTTTAGAATTCATATTATGCATTTCTTAGATATAATATAAGAACAAATTCATTTTTTTAGATAAAAGATGTATTTTGTCAAAAAATGCATTTTTACAACCTTCTAATGGAAAAATCTTTTTAAAACCAATATTTTCCACTTTTATATATTCAATTTAATGAATTTAAATTATTCATTAGAATTAGGATATAAAATATATTTCTAATAAACTTTTGGTATTTTTCTGATAACATTCAACTTTTTATGAATACTGATAAATACTACATTTTAATTGAAAAAACCTTTTTAATATAAATAATTTATTGGGTTAAATTATGAATTTTAATGGTTTGGAATAATAATTAGATTATATTTTTATCATTTAATACAATTCAGGTTATTATATGTAATTTCCCAATTAAATTTGACATAAACAAAAGTCAATCTTTTGATAGTTTTTACTTTTTAAAAAACAACATATCAGTTTCAACAATGGGAAATAATTTTAAATTAATTAATGATATTCTATGTTATGAATTTGGTAAAATAGAATTCATTTTTGAATTTGGAATATCAAAATTATCCTAAGGTGAATTTTTTTTATTTTTCTAAAAACATTGAATTTTTGATGAATAGTGAAAAAATCTACAATAAATTTTAAAAATGAATTTTTATTTAAATAATTAATTAATTTATTAAAATTTATTTTAAGTCAAAATAGATATAATATACCAATATATGTTAAATTTATTTCATTGGAGTTATTTTATAATAATATTAGATATATAAAATAATGATGAACTTTTTACCTTCTTTTACCCACCTTCTAGAAGTATATGCAAATTTGCATAAAAAATAAATTACCCCTTATGTGAGTTGAATTTAAAAACTAATAGGGACATGAATAACATTAGTTTGTGAAATTTGGTTCAATAATATGAAAATATTTTTTGTTGAATTGTATCTTTTGACTTTTATTTAACACAGTTAAAAGAAAATAGTGTAATTAAGGATAAAATGATATTACAATTACCCTAACAAATAGCCAAATTCTATTTGATATGTGTAAATCGACCAAAAACAACATTAGTATTAATATATGATCCTATTTTGTCAACTTGGATTCGATTAGGAAATTTATTATTAATTTATTTAATGAAGACGTAAAAGAGTTAAATTCAATGTTCAATAAGTAAACCATTTTTAGTATAGGGTTATACATAAGATAAATTCGACTATTAATAATCATTATAAATATAAAATTATTTCCTAAATAATATTATTTTATTTAAAATTTTTATACATTAAATAATTAAATTTATTTATGGAACAATGATGATGCAGTAATTATCTTATTAATGAAATATTAAAATAATTGATATTATAAATAACCAAATAAATGAAATCTGAAACTTTTAATGAATTAAATAGTTATCTAGATTACTATGACATGGTATGGATGATTAAATAATTACTTTTCTAGGTAATAATATTTTTATGTTTTTCAAAAAAACCAAATAATAAATAATGTCAAAATTGACATAAATGTGTTTTTAAAATAAATAATATACTATTGGTTGATATAATATTTCTAAAAATCTAAGGTTAAACCAAAGATCATAAATAATATTATTTATTTCATTAATTATTGTTTTTAGGTTCTCTTGGATATTTAGAGTATTTTTATTAACCATATAGTGTAAGAATACTATAAGACACGGTAAAATGTAAACAGTTTAACTAAGAGTTAAATCTAAAAGATAAGGTTTAAATGGTATCCTAAACATGTCTAAAACCAATTGGTAGAGATTTTTATGACCCATATCCACCTTATATTCGAAATAAATTATTTTTTATCCATTATAAACCGAAAATTATTATATTATAAAATAATATTTAAAGGTTTTTCCAAAGTGATCATCACCTCTCTGATAAAATTGTACTTTCCCTTCTCTTAATTTCAAACCTATAAATCCATTGTGCTTGGACAAAACCTAACCAAATATCCTCCCAAAATCACTAAAATCAACATATAGTCTTTACTTTGATTATAAATCCAACCTAAGGAGTCCTTTTGATCAACTAAAAAAGAAACTCCTAATGAAGAGGTAATAATTTCACCACCATTTTTCAAGTTGTTTTCTTCTTCCACGTCCTATTTATTTTTTTCCATACCAAAATAATATCTCCAGTAACTTCTACATACTATAATGTTATTATAAATATGGTACAACCATATTCGTTATTCTATCAATACTATAAATGACGAAGTCACCAATCGTGCATACGTAAGGCTTACTGTCTCCACTTCGTGGTGTAGTTTGTTATTAAAAAACATCATTATTTGGATGGGAATAATAATGTGTATAACTGATTTAAATAATAAATATAACATGATAACTATTCTTTATATATTAAATACCATCCAATTACATATGATTTCAACATCAATATAATGATATTATCGCTCGTGTGTCCGTACGGATTACCGTCTCCACAAACGCAATGCGATTCACTCCCCATCATAATTACTCAAGAATAATTTTAATTTTATAATTAAAAATAATGTTATTGAACATAATATAATTATTTATATGAATTAAATACATCATATCCATAACAAAAAATGGCTTACGTAACCAAGAATATAAAGAAATCGAATCAGTTAACACCAGAAATGACTACACTACTGAAATATCATTAACAAATCCATATTATAAGATCATATATGATATAATATTTATAAATTTGGTTCTTGTATAATTTAATAATAATTATTTCACCATTACACATTAGGTTAACCTACCCTATACTAAGGAAAAGTACAAGGTAAGGGGTTTTTATCTCACTTTTAATTCTGTGAGATTTCCATTGTTCGCCACTTATTTATTGAATCTGATGTGTTTTGTACTAACAATTGACATATATTATCATTATTCTATCAAAATTCATGGTATTCTATTATTCATGTGGTTGTTATTATCATTTGGTCATAATATTCGATTGATTACCACATGGTAAGGGGTTTTCATCTCACTTCTTATTTCTTGGAGAATCATGCTATATTGCCACAATTTCCTTCTGTGTGGTGTATGTACTACCCATGATTGTATTTCTTATGTAATATAAATTAATTTATGGGTATTTAATTCTTCATTTTATGTTATTTTTTTCTTGGGGTGTATGTTTCGTAAGTCACGAAATCAATAATGCAATTTCTAATTTCGTTTTCCACTCATTGGGTTTTACGCAAACTTCAAGGATTATTTTACTCTATGATTATGTGTGAAATCATTATTTAATTTTTATGTAAATATTTACACTCTACTTTGTGTGGATATTCTTTTTATACAAATAATATCTCTATTTATTAATTCTCATATAGTCGATATGAACTTGATAAGAGTAGTTAAACATACGAGGCACTGGTGTTGCTGTTACAAGAATATGTGTGAATGTCCTCCGATTGTTTTACACTGAATATCTAATCATATTTAGTGTATTTATATTTTTCACACAAAATTATTTCATTTATTATTTCTTAACCTAATGATACGGTGTTTATAAGGTATTTCATCTCAACTAACATTCCATTGAGAATTCTTTGTTGTTATGCGACAATTCATTTTTATTTGGTGTATAAACTATAATTTGACAAAATATATCATGAATCCCTTTATTCTCATGATATTATTATTATTTGATTACCTCTAATATTTTTATTCAAGTGTCTCTCATTTTGTTAGGAACTCTATCTAAAATGTCATTTTATATGTTTTAATATTTTATTCTTCTTAATCTTTCTCATTAATGTCCATGACTTAAAAATGGTTTTAAGAATTTATTTATATGGAAAATAATATTTTAAAATTAAAATTACATTTATAATTTTCAATGGGTTCTGGGAAATATTGATTCAAAATTCAATTTTAAAGAGCTTATTGATAAATAGTGATAATTTTAAATGTTTTCAAGAAAAAGGGTGATATTTCATTCAAATAGTTTTTTTGATTATTTTCATCTATGTCAATATCCATAATTATTTTCGATTGAGAATAATTTTTTATAATACAATCTTCAATATCCTATTGAATGGGTTATTTTTGACTGTGGATGTGCAATTTTTATTCCATTCGTGGTTCGTGGTTTAAATATTAACATTTCATATGCTAGTTTTAATAAAACTGATTAGATTTTTTATGTTTCAAAATTTTCGTATGAGGAATGCATTGGACTTGGTATGTGATGGGTGGATCCTGCAATAGCTCCTCGATGAATCAGTAGGTCTCATGAGATAAACTAGTATCTTGGCACAAGGCCTTGACAAAATACTATTTGTAGTCTTGGAACATGGCCTTGAATATGTGGTAATGAGGTCTGGAATTATACATTCCACCATTATGAAATTAGATATTGATATTACATGTGATTATTAGACTAGTAGAATATCCATGTGAATAAGTAAATGGCATTATTTTATTTTTATTTTCATTTTATTTTGATTTTTATGTTCAGAAGTCCAGTGTTCTAGTCTTATACATTGCCTTAAAAGTTTGTTATTATTTATGACAGTATCTACCATATTTTTATCCTTTGTGAGAATCTGAGATCACCCCATTGTTATGTTTTATTTTATCCAAGATGAAAAGAATTATATTATGATTAACCAACAATAATAGGATAAGGGATATAAGAATATTAAAAGGGGACACAATGTTGTTATTTTATTTCATTATGTAATGTAAAACTTATGTATGTATCTTGTATTTCCAAGGCTACTAAACTAATCAATATTTGGGGAAATGATTCCTTATATCATGAAAATGTTATGTAATAATGCAGAGATTTTTGGTAACTGGGGTTGGGGAGTTATATTTTGTATCAAAGGAAGTTTAGTACAATCATTGGAAGCTAGATTTAGAAAACAAACTCGGATTTGGAAACTCTACCCTAAGATAGACATTGAGGATTTGTATAGAAGAACATCCCAACCTTTTGTTAATGTAAATATTATGTGGTTTTTACAAGAAATACATCCCACTCTAGATATGATCAGGTAGAGGCGGCTCTAGAACATATGTATCTAGTAGTGAAAAGTATGACAAGGAGTTTTGGGCTTGACCCGGGGGATCTTGGTACACGACAACGAGCCTTGATGCACTCTTGGTTATGAACCTCATGAGGGATATGTTTAGAATAATTCACATTTTCTCTACAAAACAATTTGAAGGATTTTAATATAATATTGTAATAAATAATATTGGTTAATCCTAAAGAGTTTTATATTGAAAATAAGGGGTTATGAAATTCTCTAAATGATTTTATGACTCAAATTATTTATTCTTGTGTTTGTATACAGATGGATTCCAAGGAAGTCATAGTAACATTTAACATGATGTACAAGGTGGGAACGATTTTGGAAATGAGCAATGAAATGTTTTGTTGATAGGTGTAAATGATATCGTGTTCATACTGAATCAGTTTTCCCAAAATATGATCAACAACATATATATTAACAAACTCTAGAAATCAAAAATGAAGAGAATGGAGGTGAATGATAAGAGCTCCAGTAGTGGAGACCATATAGAAAATAAATATCAATTTCCATCATGCAGAAAATATGGAAGAAGAAACATAGGAACCTGTCTCAATGGGACAAAAAAATGCTTTATGTGTGGGAAAGAAGGATATAAAGTAAAAATTTGCAGAGGAAAAATGAAGAGTACTATGGAAGAAAACAATGATCCCAAGAATCCATTTATATTAATTTTCAGTAAATTTAGTTGACTTGGGAATTACCCAAGTAAATTCCATATTTTTTAGGATAACCTCTTGGTCTTTGAATAACCAATGTGGAAATAAATGGATGGAGAAATGTTAAGAAGTATTAGTGCTCTTTTTTGATGGGATTACCTTGGATTACATTTTTATTTTATGTGTAACCCTATAGTTTGTTATGTAAAAATTCTATTTTAGGAAGAATTATTTTCTCTATAATCGTTATAAATAACCATTTGGATTTATATGATCATTTAATTTGAAGAAATTACATGTTATTAAATTTTTTGATTAAAATGTGAGGATTGAGATAACATATCTGGTGAAATTATGTTATGGTCATTTTGATGAATTATTCTCATATTGGTAATGTTATAAAATACAGTTTTTGAAAAATGAAAACACACAGACTGTGTGACAACCCATCATGTCAGAAAAAGCTTTTAGAATCAATCCCACAACCAGAGTGCAATTGAGATTTATCACCTACCACTATACTATGTGAAATCCCTAGTTAGTGGGACTAATTATTTTGATAAAAGATTTTATTAATCAATAATAAGTTGATTTAGGATTTTATGTCTTGTCAAATGGATATGTTTAGTATCGGAAAATGATTTGGTGATTAAGTGATAAATGATATTTTGGAAGATGTTTGTACTTTTGGGAACACTATATGCCTACGAAAAATAGAATACTATGAGATTTTATTTGAGGAGTAATTGAATATTTTTTTATGTTTTATTTTGGATTTATAGAGATTTGGGTTGTTTAATGAAATTATTAACCTATCATAGAGAATATTTTACTATGTTAATTACTTTATGTTTTGGCTTCAATAGTAGTCGATGTTATTTGGAGATACAAATTAATGTGGAAGACTAGATAATCAAATTATTCTATGTTTTGGTTTTAAATATAAGTTTGGGTTATATTGAAGGATTTTAAGGACAACTTTTTATTGAATAGTTTTTATTAAATGTTGGTTATTGTTGGTTTGATTTTAGAGATTAAGATTAGCATTTCATTCTCTAAAGGATTATCCTTTTTTCGGGATCAACAATTCTTGTAATAAAGATTTTAGTTTTGGCTAATCTCTAAAGACAATGTAAATATATCATTTATCCTTTGTGGATCATGTGATTATCTAAAAGTTGATTCTAGCACTTCAGGTGTGACCAAGTCATATTGAATACTCATCTTTTAAAAAATATACGAGTTAGTTGTAGAAATTTATTAAAAGATGAAGCTCTACATAAAAAGTATGTATATCTCTTTATATTCCAAGTCAATCTCAGAAATAAATTCCCCAACCTTATGAAATGGAACTTAAAACATAAAAAATGTTGTTTGTTTACTTTTCCTATAGGAAAACTAATGATCATTTATCCCATCACAAGTTTGGGGTTTTCTTGTTGTTAAATTTCTCTTGATCATGTTTTCAATCACTCTCCATCAGAACACGACACTTATTTTATCATCTATTTCCATGTTTTCCTACATGGAATCCCAGTATGGGTTATCTCAGGTGACCTTTGTACTTATCATTCTTTCTTTTAAAGTGATAGTTTTATTGAATGTTTTTCTACTGTGGGACATTCAATGAAGTTCCCAATCCCAAATTTAAAATTATGAGGACACAATTTCTAAAAGTGAAGAAGAATATAACACCCAAAGATTTCATAGTAAGATATTTCCTTTAATGTAACTCAATAGATTGTGCTACATGCAAAAACAAGTTTGGGTGCACAATGAATAACCAAACTAGTCATTCAAAATTGTTTATAAATACTATTAACTGAATTTTTATTTTTATATAATATATATAATTTTAGAATCCAAATTTGTCATTTCATAGACACAATATAAAAACGAAATCATTTTTTCAAAAAAAAAATTCTGTTAAAAAAATTCAATTTTAACACCTTCTATTAGAAACCCCTTTTTAAAACCAATATTTGAATCTTTTATATATTAAATTTAATGAAATTTAATTGTTCTTTAGAATCGGGACATAAAAATTTATTTTGAATACATTATTGGTAATTTTATTATAACTTTCATATTTTTAGGAATACTGATAAATACTAAATTTTAATTTAAAACAACTTTTATAATATAAATATTTTATTTGGTTAAACTATGAACCTGAATGGTTTGGAAGTATAATTAGATTATATTTTTATCATTTAACACAATTTAGGTTATTATACGTAATTTCACATTTCAATTTGACAAAAACACATGTCAATATTTTGATAGTTTTTAATTTTTAAAAACACACTTTTTGGTTTCAACCATGGGAATTAATTTTAAATTAAATAATGCAACTTATATTTTTGGAATTAGGTATATATAAATTATCTTAGGGTGAATTTTTGGTATTTTTATAAAAACATTCAATTTTTTATAAATATTTAAAAACACTGCGTTATAGTTTAAAACCAACTATTTATTTAAATAATTATTCAATACACTCAAATTTATTTTATGTCAAAATACATATAAAATACCTATATAAGTTCAATTTAATTCATTGGAGTAATTTGTTTTAAAAAATTATATATATAGAATTATGTTGATCTTTTTACCGTCTATTACCCACATTCTTAGAGCATGTGCAAATTTTCATAAAACATAATTTTACCGCTTTTGTGAGTTGAATTTCAAAAATCCAAGAGACAAGATTGAAATCAGTAAGTAAAATATGGTTCAATAAGATTAAAATAATTTTTTCTGAATAGTACGTTTTGACATTTATTTACTATGGTTAAAAGTCAATAGGGTAATTAAAAGTAAAAATGATATTATAATTACCCTAACACATGTCCTATTTATACTGAATGTGTGTAATTATACCAAAAGAATCATTAAGAATAAAATATGATCATCTTTTTTTTCACTTGGATTACATTAGGACATTTATTATTATTTTATTTTAAAGAATAGTTAAAACAGTAAAATTCAATGTTTAATAACTAAACAATTTTTAATATAGGGTTATACATAAGGTAAATTCGACTATAAATATTAATTAGAAAGATAAAAATATTTCCTACATAATGGAATTTTATTTATATTTTTTAGACATTAGATAAAAAAATTTATTTTTGACACAATGATGATGCAGTAATTAATATATTAATGAAAGATTAAAATAACTGATATTATAAATATCAAAATTAATGTAATTTTAGAGTTCAGATTAATTCAACTAATTTTATTTGTTAATATTACATGTTAAGGTTGATTAAATAAATTTTTTCAAAGTAATCATTCCATTATGATTTCCACAAAAACCAAATACTAAATAATGTAAAAATTGGCATAAATGGGTTTTTAAAACAAATACTATATTATTGGTTGATATAATATTAAAAAAATCAATGTATTAGAAAAATGGATTAAATGATATTATATATGTCATTAATGAACCACTTGAGGTTATCTTGGAATTTTAGAGTTTGTTTATTAACCATATAGTGTAAAAATACAAGAAGACACAGTAAAAGTTAAACTATTTATCTAAGAGATAATTCTAAATGATAAGGTTAAAATGGTAACCTATACATGTCTAAAACCGATTTTGCGATGTTTTTCACCCATCCCCACCGTATATTTTCAATAAAATTTTTTGGATCCATTAGGAACCTAAAATTATTTTATTATAAAATAATATTTCACGGTTTTCGTAATGTGACCATCACCTCTCTTATAAAAGGGTACTTCATGTTTTCTTATTTTAAAACCTGAAAATCCATTTGTCTCTGCCAAATACTTCCCAAATATCATCCCAACATCCCTAAAATCAACCTAGAGTCATTAATTTGAATATAAAGAGCTCTTTTGATCAAATAAAAAGGAAACACCCGAGGAATAGGTAATAATTTCACCACAATATTTCAAGTTATTTTCTTCTCCACTTACTCATTCTTTTTTTGTTTCCAAAATAAAATAAAAACTCCAGTAACTTCTATATAATGTGATGTTATTATAAATATGGTACAACCATAATAGTTATTCTATCCATCCTATAAAAGACAAAGTCACCATACTTGCGTAGGTATGGCTTTCGTCTCCACGTCTTGGTGTAGTTTGATATTCAAACACTTAATTATTTGGATGGGTATAATAATGAGTATAACAGATGTATATAATAAAAATAACAATATAATTATTCTTTATATATGATATAACAAACAATTAGATACGATTTCATAATCAGTATAATGATATTGGTACTCATGTGTATGTACAGATTATCGTCTCCATGAACATGATAAGATTTATTTATCATCATAGTCATTAAAGAATAATTTTCATTTTATGATTAAAAATACTATTTTCGAACATAATATCATTTTGTATATGAATAAAATACATCATATCCATAACAAACATGGCCTACGTAACCAATCATATAATGGAAAACGAATCAGTTAACACCTGAAACAATGACAGTACCGAAATATTATTAACAAATAAATATTATAAGATCATATATGATATCATATTTATGTATTTGGTTCTGGTATAATTTAACAAAAATTATTTCACTATTATACAGTAGGTTATTCTACCCTATTTTATAAAAATGTTCATGTTAATGGGTTTTTATCTCACTTTTATTTCCATGAGATTTTTATTGTTTTCTACTTATTTATTGCATGTGGTGTATTGCGTACTTCCATTTGATATATATTATCATTATTATCATTATATTCATGGTATTATATGATTCATTTTTTGGTTATTAACTATTGGTCATACATCTCAATTGATTACAACCTGGTAATGGGTTTTCATCTCACTACTTTTTTCTGTTAGATTCATTATATATTGCCACTATTTCCATCAGTGTGGGGTATGTACATACCACGATTGTATTCCTTATGTAATATAATTTAATTTATGGATATTTAAATATTAATTGTATGACCTTTCATTAATTTGGTTTATGTTTCGTAAGTCACCAAATCGGTAAGGGAATTTTTAATTTCGATTTCCACTCGTTGGGTTTTACGCAAACATCATTGATTATTTTACTCCAAGATTATGTGTGAAATTTCTATTTATTTATTAATTTATTAATTTACACTCCACTTTGTGTGGATATTATTTTGATACACATATTCAATCGACTGATAAATATGAAAGTCGTCGATATGAACTTGATAAGAGTAATCATAACTCAATTTTCTTTAATTGAGTTAAACATATAAGTTATTGGTGTTGTTGTCACAAGAATATGAGTGAATGTCCTCTGATTGTTTTACACTGAATATCTAATCATATTTAGTGTATTTAGATTTTCCACTCTTAATTATGACATTGATTTATCCTAAACCTAAGGATACAGCCTTTATAAGGGATTTCACCTCAAATTACATTCCATTGAGACATCTTTGTCTTTATTCTCCAACTCACTTTTATTTGGTGTATATACTGTACTTTTATATAATTTATCATGAATACCATTATTCTCATGATATTATTATGTTTTTATTACCTAAATTATTTATATTCAAGAATATATCATTTGGTTAGGAGCTCTAACTAAAATATCCTTTTAAATGTTTTGAAAATTTATTCTTCTATATCTTTTTCATTATTGTCCATGTTTTAAAAATGGTTTTATGGATTTATTTATAAGGTCATTAATGTTTTAAAATTAAAATTCATTTTAATATTTTCAAATTTTAAGGGAAACTTTTATTCAAAAATCTATTTTAAATAGCTACTTGATTAATAGTGATACTTTTAAATGTTTTGAAGAAAAATGGGGACATTTCTCTCAAATTGTTTTGATGATTATATTCATCTATGTCAATATCCTTAATTATTCTCTATTGAGGTTAATTTATTATAATAAAATATTTCATATTGTATTGAATGAGTTATGTTTGCCTATAGATGTGTTATTTTTATTCCATTCATGGTTTGTGATTAAAATATTGACATTTCTTATGCTACTTTAAATAAAAATGTTTAGATTATGTGATGTTTCAATCTTTTCATATGAGGAATGCATTGGACTTAGTACGTGATGGGTTGAGACTGCTATATCTTCTCAATGAATCAGTAGGTCTCATGAAACAAACTTGTGTATTGACATAAGGCCTTGAAAAAATATTATTTATAGTCTTGGCACACGACCATGACTATGTGGTTATGAAGTCTCGCATTATGCATTGCATCATTAGCAAATTGGATAAGGATATTAAATTTGATAATTCGACAAGTATAATATCCATGTCAATTTGTAAATGGAATTATTTGATACATATTTTCCATATTATGTAGAAGTTTAAGTTTAAAAGGCTTGTTTTCTAGTCTTATATATTAATTTAAATGCTTATTCTTATTTATGATAGTTTCCACTATATTTTTATCCTTACTAAGCATCTGAGCTCACCCGTTTCTATTACGTTTTATATTTCTTAGGATGCAAGGAAGTATATTATGATTAACCTGAAGGAATATGATAAGGGATATAAGAGTGTTAAAACGGGACATAATGTGGTTTTTTATTTCATTTTGTAATGTAAAACCTATTTATATATCTAGTACATACAAGGATACTAAAATGATCTTTCTTTGAAGACATTATTCATTATATCATGCCAATGTTATGTAATAATGCACTAATTCGGGGTAAATTGGGTCGCAACATTACATGCACTGTGAAAAGGGTGATACCGTGTCAAGAGGAGAGTCACAATGGCACCGCAAAAAAAGAAAAATAGTGTCACCACAACACTGGTAAACAATCCAAAAAATTTAAAATAAATTTAAACTATATTTAATACTAACCAAATAATTAATTTGAATTCAAAATTAATAAAATTAAATGATAATTTATGTAACTCATAAACATAAATAAAATATATGGACCAAATAAAACATAAATTAAATAATTATTAACTTTTAGAATAAAAACTATTTAATTTAGTCAATGATAAATAAATTAAAATTATAGCTTCTATAAAAAACAAAATTAATTAATGTAGGTAAATAATTTTTATGTTATTAAACAATAATGTAAAATGTTTAAAAACAAAAATTTATATTTAATTAAATGCTAGAATGCATTGAAAAATTATATTGAATTATTTCAATTAATTAATATTGAACACATGAAATTCTAAACTATATCTTCATTATTTATGTACAAATAAGAATTAATTAATTAACTAATAAGTATCTAATCCTTAAACAAGCAAACAAAAATTCTAAACTAAATAAAATTTCATTAGACAATAAAATTAATATAAGAAATAAGTTAACTAATTTGAAGGATAAAATACACTATTATATATAATTTTTTATTAAATAATAGATTTCATAATTAAAAAAGTGCCATTATTTATTAAAAGTGTTAAAATATGTAATTTAATTGATAGAAGTTAATTAAAAACATGTGGAAAAACATGTTCTTTTAAGGACACATCAAATTCTCCCACACATAAGCATTGTTTTTCCTCAAACAATCCCATGAATTATTGTATTTGAAAATAGAATTATGGTATTAATTAAACTACTTGAATTTTTACATGTCTTGCCATTTGAAAAAAGAGGACTACAGTGTCAAAAGACTTTTAGTGAATAGATTGTTAAAATGAAACCTTTCCAATAATATAATTATCACTGGTAGTCATGTGAGCAATGAATCATCAATTAATAAATATGGCATGCCTCATATTTGAACTTTCTAACTCACTCAATTTTATTCCAAAATCAAGCTCTAATTCCAAGAGAGAAAATAGGTAAAATGTTAGTGGAATTAAAAACTTAACCAGTGGTAATTCATACTTTGACTCATCACCTAGTTTCCACAAATAAATATTTTTTTTGAAACAATTTAATGATACATCCTAAATGAATCACATATAATCCAGTTGACCTCTTCTTCATTTGGCGTTCATTTTTCCCATCACCTAAATTAACTCATTTATGAACCTAAACACTCTATTTAATTTTTCCCAATACATGTATAATGTTCTAAGCAATTTTCAATGCACTTATTCATGGTGAACAGAGGGCTTATAGTAAAATAGAAATTCCCCCAGCATCTGTGGCCTTAAAGAGTGGGATCCCAGATGCCCAAATTAATATAGTTTCAAAAGCATTATATGGAAACCATTTACATTGGCCCATTAAGGTAAATAATTTAATAAATAAAAAAAGTATGTCCCCTAGAATCAATTCAAACTTTTAGTTACAAGGTTTATGATCATAATTCCATTAAAAGGTCTCCCCCATCACTCTAAAAAATAGACCCTAATCCAAATTTCAATTAAATTACTAAGGAAGACCACTCAAAAACTATCCAACCACATTAATTTCTGAATAAAATAAACTCTTAACTACAAATCAGGTATCATTCAAAGGAAATACCCAAATGAGAAATAGTTTATAGCCTATTATGAAAGAATTTTGAATTTTTTTTACCATTTTTTACTAAAAATATTGATGTTTTAGTGGGAATTGAAGGGATTTAAATAAAGTAAAATTAATCTAAATCATTAATTGACCCCCTCCCCCAAACTTAAAATCAATCTTTTCCCCCAAATATGACTTTCAAATATGGAGAATATCAATTAATCATTAAAGGTTCAAAACAGATATTCTATTTTAGTAGATTTATGAAAAGAATAAAGTGTCTATTTGAAGTAAAAAATTTATTGTTTTCCACAATGAATAACCTTTTATCCATTCACAAACAAGTACATTAATCATAATTGATGCCTAGTGAAAAATATTTTCAAGAAATTTCAAACAGTTTCATGAAACTTGTAAATGCAAAGTAGATTGGGTGTAGCAATCTGCATTTTTTTGTCCAAATGAATGATCAATATAGTAGGAAGATGAATGTTTAACAGCTTATAAAATGGGATTCTTCAAAGAAAATCCTTGAAAATAGTCCTAATGTTTCCTACCACAATTAATTTCATATAGTGATATATTTTAATATATCAATTAAATTAAAATTTTCAGCAAGTTGAACATGCATAATTTATTACAAACAACGTGACATGCAGCAGAAACTTATTAGTGTGTAAGAAATATGACAGGTTTCTCAAGAAATCATGCAGTGGATTTTCTAAAACATAAATATTTTTTTAAACACATGTAGAGTTTTTTGAAAAGTAATAGTCACTGACTCACTGAAAGTTGTAACTACAACTTAGTTGAGAATTTATACTAAAAAATCAGAGAAAAAAAATGAATACATGTTTTATGACACTTCAAAAAATATGATTGTCACTAATACATAGCTTGATAATTCCACTCTATTATTAAAACATTATAAGAATCCTAAAAACACAGAGCATTAAAACCAAGAACAAAAATCTAGCAGTGACAGATCATGCAGAAGGAAACACAACATCACTTTATTACATGTATAACTAAGAAAAAATCAAAAAATAAAACAAATAAAGTCCATGGATTTACTCCCAAGAAGCATTGTGTTAACATCTTAATTTATACATTATTTAACAATTTTTTGTGTTATATTGAAAACAAACAAAACCATGGGTTTCCTCCCATGTAGTGCAAAGTTTTATAGTCTTAAACCAGAGTTTATTTAAAATTTATTTTCAAGCATACTAAAGGTAGCCAAGCCCTTTGATTATCCTTACAAATAAATATTCACTCTCTGCCCATTAAGAAAAATGGGTTTTTTTTCTTCACCTATAATTTCAACAGATCCATTATTTAGTAATCTCACTATAGTAAAAGGTCTAGACCACTTGGACTTATGTTTTCCAAGAAAGAGTTTAAGACTAGAGTTAAAGAGAAAGACCATCTTTCTAAGTTTTAATTATTTGGAATGAATGATATAATCATGAAAGACTTTATTCCTATCTTTATAAATCCATGAATTATAATAACTCTATCTATAAATCTCATCATGTTCACTCATACCAAGTAATCTCCTCTCCCCAGCACTCTTAAAATAAAAGTTCACAGCCTTAACTGCACAATAAGACTTTTATTGAAACTCCATTTGTAAATGAAATCATTTCCCAAATAATATCTTTTATGGATACATACATATTGGAGTCTTGAAAGTATTTCAATAATTTTATAAAGCTTCATACTAATTAATAGAATAGTATTTATAATAGTTTGACATAGTTTTCCCAATTATTTGTTTCTTTTACCTATTTTATATTTCCACTTGTCCTCTGGATTATGGATGATAGAAAGTACAAGTATGTACAAACAACCATTTTTTCCATCAAAGATTTATAGTTTTAGTTTTTAAGGTGTTTTTAATTTTTAGTGATAAAGGATTTGTGAACTCAGAATCTAGTAAATATATTATTATTGGAAAATTTTATTAAAGAGTTGGATTCATAGTTGGGAAGTGCAACTGCCTCAACCCACATTCACAAATAATCAACAACAACATGTATGTATTTATTCCCATGAGATAATGGAAATGGACCCATGGAATATAATCCTTAGACATCATAAATTTATACTTCCATAATTACTTTTTGGGGTAACTCTTTCTTTCTACCAACATTACCTAGCCTCTAACATATATAACACCCAACCACATAGCTCCAGGAATCCATAAAAAGAGTGGGACTATAAGAAAAAGATTCTAATACTTTCTGAGTAGTTCTTT
The DNA here is from genome assembly GCA_963277665.1 of Viscum album. NCBI lineage: Eukaryota > Viridiplantae > Streptophyta > Magnoliopsida > Santalales > Viscaceae > Viscum > Viscum album. Next base: position 71,296,144 of record OY728141.1, on the reverse strand, counting down.
CACCACCATGGTGCCCTCCCCACGGTGATGACTAACATCTTTCAAAAATAAGAAATATCTCTTACTCAGGGTGACATCTCACAATGATACAACCAGTGCATCTCTTAAACAACATGGTATTATCCCAAAGATAATATTTATACTCAGAAATGAATTTATTTCATTGGTTAATTGACATAATCTTGGGAAAGAAACCTAATTCCAAGAAGTTGGAAAAATCTACATACCATGAAGATTTCTTAATGAAAATAATGATAAGATTTTCATTTGGAAAAGAATAGTTTATCTCCCTAGGATCGACAAATTGAGTATGTGGAAGCCTAAAAAGGTGGTTAGCAACTAAATTTTTAGCTCCCTACTTATCCCTAATAAATATATCGAAATTTTGTAGCAACAAAATCTACCTAATCAACCAGGGTTTAGAATCTATCTTAGAAAACAAGTTCTTTAAGGGAGAATGATCAGTGAAAATGATAACGTTAGAGCCTATGAGATACTATATAAACTTCCCTAGAGAAAAAAACGACACCTAGAAATTCATTTTCAATGGTGGTATAATTATTTTGGGCCTCATTTAGATGTCAACTAGAATAATACACTACATGCAGTTTCCTATCATTCCTCTATACACTGAAAGAACCTACATTAATTCCACTATCATCACACATACGTACAACAGGTAGTTTCCAATATGGTGTAGTGATAATGGGTGACGTAGTGATTTTTTCTTTTAACATATTAAATAATGTAAAACATTTTTCATCAAAATTGAATGGTTCATCCTTGACCAATAAATACCCCAAGGGAACAGTTATTTTGGAAAAATCTTTTATGAATCTCCTATAAAAACTGGCATGCCCAAGGAAACATCTAATACCTTTTACATTTTAATGATTTGGAAGGTTAGGAATTACATCAATCTTAGCAGTGTCAACTTCAATCATCTATTAGACACCTAATGACCAAGCACAATACCATCAGTGATAGTGAATTGACACTTATTCAAATTAAGATTAAGGTTGGTTTTAATACATCATTCCAGAACTGACTAATGATCTCCAAGACAAGTATAAAAAGTGCTACCCATAATAGAGAAATAATCCATGAAAACCTCAATGATTCATTCAATCATATCTGAAAATATAGTGGTCATACACCTTTGAATGGTGGATGGAGCTCCACACAACCCAAAGGGAATCTACCTACAAGAAGTTTCCTAAAGGGGCTTGATAAAGTGGTGTTTTTATAATCCTATGGAGCAATGAGAATATGGTTGTAACAAGAATACCGATATATGAAATAGAAAAACTCATTTTTCGTAAGCCTCTCAAGAATTTGATCTAGGAAGGGCATCGGAAAATGATCATTTCTAGTGGCTGGATTATGCTTCGTATAATCAATACATAATATCCATTTTGTGGCATTACTAACATGGATTTCTAATTTTTTTCTCATTTTTGACTACAGTGAAACCCCCCTTCTTGGAGAGAACCTGGACAGGACTGACCCAAGAACTATAAAAAATGGGATATATCATTCCAGTGTCTAGTAACATAATCACTTCCTCTCACAACTACATTCATGTTTGTATTCAATCTTATTTGACACTCTACCCTAGGATTATGGTTGGGAACAATAAGTATTTTATTTATACAAAATGAGAGACTAATATAGTAGAAATCAGCTATGGTCTTGCCTATAGCAGATTTAAAATTTTTCAACATAATCAATAGTCTTACCTCTTGATTTTCATTATGAGGAAATGAAATTATGAAAGACAGAGTAGAATTCTTACCCAAAAAAAAATATTTCAAATGAGAAGGGATGGGTTTTTGGTCATGAGTGGGTTGTTCTACACTATAAGGAAAAATATTATGCTTGGGAGGACCATGATCAACAACATATCACTTGTATGGAGAATCGAACGATGAATGATTTTCAACTTCATGCACAGATTAAGAATAAAAATGATTGATATCCAAAGTTGACAACATACTATCCAAACATTACAGATAAAAAATTAACAAGTTTTTCCAAGAAGAATCATCTAAATATCTTATATGTTCTCCATACAAAATTATCAAAGTGCTTAGAATGGTTGGTTTTAAAAGAAACACTATCAAATTCACTCAAGAAACTCATAAGTTCAGACACTTCAATTGCAAGAAATGAAGAGTTGTACAGTTTTGGAAAATTTTCCATTTAAGGTGTTTGAGAATAATTTTCAATTTCTTAGAAATAATCAATAGAATTTTCTTCTTATAAATTATTTTCTTCAGTAAAGGATCAATTTTCAGATTTTTCTAATATGAAATTTGAGTTCTCATATTCTAAAGACTCTACCATTGAGATTTTTTCAGAAATAGTTGGTCCTTTAACATTTTTAAAAACATTAAACTATGGTAGTTGTTCTCCAAATTTAAAAAATAACTAAACCATGGATACATCAATAATAGCACCATCTATGGCCATAAAGGGCCTACCTAAGATGATTGGAACCTCTGGATCACACTCTGTACGGACCCAACCCCAGTTTCCCGGAGTCTGTTCCTTATTTTATTATGTTAATATAAATTAAAGGAATAAGAATCCCAAAGTACCTAGACATTTAGTATTATTGGAAACAATATATATAAATAAGTTCAACATTATATATTTAAAGGAAAAAATGACACTAAATTATTCCACTAGTAATATCATGTATCCAAGATTATGCTTGCATATCATTCATAATTTAATTCTTCATGTCCTATGAAAAATGAATCATAAGAAAGGGGTGAGATCAAATTCTCAATGAGAGTATGCAATAAAAAGAAATATAGCATAAACATCTTACATGGTGAATAATGGAAACACATGCCTTTAATAATGAACTAGAACACATTATGGAAGAAATATGAGTTGACTAAATAATGCCATAATAAAACATAATCATGGGTATTATACAATTCCAATAACAACATGATCTTAAAATACATGAATCCTAATGAGGGAAGTGCATATGTCGGACATCATAACCATAACGTCTAGGCCTTGTGCTAGGACCACAAATAATCAATTTTTCAAGGCCTCATTCCAAGACAATAGTTTGTCTCATGAGACATAATGATGCATCGAGGGGCTTTAGAGGGCCCCACCTGTAACACAATTAGTCCAATGAATTCCTCATATGCTAGAGGATAAACATAAACAACAAATACATTAATATTGAAACTATCATATGAAATGTAACTAAGCTACCCCAATCATTAAACATAAAACACTACCCATTATGAGTAATATGGAGAATAGTTTTCAGATAGATCATCCACAATAGATTTAGTCATAAACCATTATATAAATTATGGTATATGACTTCGTATATTATTAAACCCAATATTACATAAGAAAAAACAAGAGTGTTGAATCAAATGAAAATACACATATAAACACATTTAGCTATCTTGAGATAAAAACTCTCTTATTTGAAAAGAATAGTTCTTTAGGAAAAATATTTGTATAAAACAAAAATTCAAGTAAGATATTATTTTCATAATAAAATTAGTGATTTTATAAATATAATTTTTACCAAAAATAGTTTAGAGGTTACCCTTGAAAATAGGCAAGAAGTTGAGACATTCACTTGAATTGGGTTTGTATTTTGAAATCAATTTTGAATGTTCCTTTTAAAATGTGTAACTATCCATTAAATAAGGAAGGATTCTAGTTGGTGTACATATATATAATACCCAAACATACTTTATTGGAAGTACACAATAATACGTAAAAATTTCATTGAGGTAATTAGACAATGAAAGTAACCCGAATAAAAATGGAAGTTCAGGTGGAAAAACCCTTAACATAACTCCAAACGTGTTCCTATCTCAAAATTAAGCTCTTGGAATATGAGATTATACTTGTTAATAAATTATTTAAGAACCTACTAGATATGTATTTATTTTATCATAGTTCTGGTTAGTTCATTTATATTTTTATTGATAAGTTATTGTATTGCATTCCGTCGCTTCAGAGTGTTCATTTTCGTTATTTTAATCTTCTGTTCACATGTTTTTAAGTATGTGGAATGGATATAAATATCCAGAATTGAAATTATATATTTTTTATGAACATATATAGGTGTTATTGGTTATTTATATAACTTGGTTACATGTAAAGATGATGAATTATTATATATAACATTAAATATAAATGTTTCGGTAATGTTTTGGGTTTTGATTACAACAAACTCATTTTTCATTATAACTTAATACCATTTGTAAAAAGGGATTAAAGGATCTTAAATAGGTTATATTATATATAATAATATAGTTTAACAATAAAAGTAATGGTTTCCTGACCATAATTGAGAATGATAATAGAAATCCAAAGTCCATCGTCCTTGAATTAGTAAAATTCACAAATCTCAGATGGTGTTCTTTCTACTTGTAAAAAAGATGGTAAAAAGGGGTAGATGATGATTACTTAATCCACTATAATGAACACATTCCATTACATATAAGGTAATTTCATAATAAAAAAATATGGATACAGATAGGTAATAGAAAAAGAAAACAAGTGAACTTGAACGGAACGACTACGAATTGAAAACATGAATTTAGCTCTTGAACAAAACATCCTTGAGAACCTCCTTAATGAGAGGTTTTGGACTTTTTATTCGACCAATGCTTGTTGGATGTGGTGAATAATGATGGGACGATATTTGTAATGAATTTGGAGAAGGCACAAGGCTTGAGAGGAGTGAATGGAAGAGGGAGTGAGAGGGGGTTTTTATAGTGGAGGAGAGAGGGGATTTCTTAATATAAAATTCATTAAATTAATATTTCTCCTCAAGACAAGGAATAATGAGTATTCATAGAACAAGAATAGTAATTTTATCATGTGATCCCGAACCAATTGGGCTTATATCAGTAGAACATCATGCATGACTATAATTAAAATTTTTAGCTTATTTTGCAAATTATGGTATTTCACTATTAATAAAAAAGTCAAGTATTTCGGAAAATTACCAAAAACATACCCCGACCACTTTCAACGGGTAGAATAAAAAAATGAATTCCTTTTTTCAAAATAACATTCTAAATATTATTAATTTTAATGTTTAATTAAAATCATAATTTATTCTAAAAACAATAGTTTTGAAACATCTGTTTACATATTTTAAAGCATAGGTATATTGTACATACACTTGAATATTATATATATACTATTATAGGTATGTTTACTATTCATTAGGGTACACCACTATTCATAAGGGTATGTTTATATTCATAAGGGTAGGTTACTATTCACCAAAAATTATGTTTTTCTTATTGGACTCAAAATAACTTGTTGATCGGAACTATGTATGTTGGATTTTTGAAATTCACATCACAGAAGTGACAAACATATGTTTTAAGGGTCACATAGTACTTAGTATTTAATTATGTTGTGATTTCATTTGATTATTACATCTATATAAGAATGGAATTTCCTTTTAAAAATATTGGGTCTTTACATTATCACCTCCTTACAAAACATTTACCCTTGAAATTTTATTTTACAATCAATAAAAATAACTGGTGGGGGTACATTTCCTTCATTGATTCCTCCAGTTCTGATGTTTCCTCTTCATACTTATGATTTCGCCATAGTACCTTAACCAGATAAGAAGTCTTCTTGTGTAGGACAATGTCTCTATGATCCAAGATTTCCACTAGCTGCTCCTCATATAAAAGATCATGCTCCAACTGTACCACGTCAAAAGAGAGTACATGTGAAGGGTCTGGAATATTCTTCCGTAAGAGGGATACATTAAAGACATCATGTACTTTTGACAAGGTAGGTGGAAGTACCAATCAATAGTCCATACCTCCGACTCGATCAAGGATCTCAAAGGGCCCAATATACCTGGGACATAACATTCTTTTCTTCCCAAACCACATTTCCTTCTTCCATGGAGATATTATTTGAAATACCAGGCCTCCAACATTGAACTCAAGGTCTCGTCAATGGTTATCCGCATAAATCTTCCGTCAACTTTGGGCTTCCTTGATATGCTGCTGAATGGTTTTCACCATTTCCGCCATTTCTTCAACCAAATCAGGTCCTAGAAGCTTTCAATCACCATCTTCATTCCAGCACGCCAGGGTTTTACACCTTTTCCCCTAAAGGGCGTTATATGGTTTCATTTAGATTCTTGAGTGGAAACTATTGTTGTAGGAGAATTCAACCAGTAGTGGATATTGGTCCCATCCTCCCATAAATCCCATAGAGCATGCTCTCAACATATCTTCCAGTGTCCGAATAGTCTCCTCAGATTGGCCATCAGTTTGAGAATGATAGGTCGTACTGAAGTTCAGTTCATTTCTTAAAGCATGTTGGAGACTTTTCCAGAACATCGAGGTGAATTTTGGGTCACGGTCGGATAAAATAGATAGTTTTACTCCCTGAAGCCTTACCACTTCATTGATGTAAATTCATGAAAGTTGATCCAGAGAGAAATATTGTATTGACCCACCAATTATCATTGGCTTGAGTGTACAACAAGTCATTACAAGTCCTTAAGCAACAACCCCAAGGCTATAAAGGCTGGCAATAAATGCCGAAGGGTTTTAATTCAAGTGGGGGATGATTAACTCTTAGAGAAATAAACCAATTAAAACATCAATAACAACCACTATATGTTACATTTTGATGAAACAACAAACTCATGCATTACCAAAAGAGAAAAAAACTATTCCACAAACTGAAACATAACCAACACAACATGAGAGTACCAAGCAGAAGACTAAACAAAAGCCCCAACATAATCCAAGACACACTCCGCAGCTCCACACTGAGCTCCATGCGCCAAGAACCTCCACATCTCCCAAACATCTTCACAAGCACTAGTAACAAGATGCTTTACCTTTACCTATGTCCCGAAATATGATGTCTGCCAAAGCACCAACGTGCCAAAGCTGAGCTGAGTATAAAACTTAGTAGGTTTTCCACAATGACTTCCCTACTCATGCCCCTAGGATAGAAGAGTTAGCGAATTTTATATAAAAATAGTTTATATAAATTTTTTTCTCAAAATCAGTTTATAACTAAATATAAACAAGTTTCCAAAACTATTCATAACCAAAAGAAATCCAAGATAAATTTAAAACCAATTTTCAAGCATGTTATTTTTCTATAAAAATAACCAAACAAGCTTTAGAACCCTTTCACAAACATTCCTTTTTGGCATACCCGACCATTTCACAAACCTGTGAAATCAACCATGTATGCTACATTATGATAGTTTCATACTAATGAGTGGTTCCTCATCGATCTAACAAGTATTCACAAGGTAATTGTATCCCATGTGCCATTACACCTTTGGCACCAAGAACAATGTCATATTTCAACCAAGCCTCGTACTTGTAGTTACCAAGTGCCATTAAATGTTTGGCACCGAGAACAAGGTCCTATTTCATCCAAGCCCTGTACATTAAATATGAACACACATCACATATTCCCATAAATTGTTCCAATACACCCTTTTAAATAAAAACACCTTTTATTGAAAACATTTCCTTTAAAACCATTTCAATGCCAAAGCATTTCAATTCCAAACCATTTCAATAAAACTCCCTTTTTATTGAAAACCAATTTCATCAAAGTCATCTCAATATTAAACCATTTCAATAAAACAACATTTTTATTGAAAACCCACTTTTCATCAAACCATTTACAATTTTAGAAAACCCATAATTTAAAATCCGCATTTTAAATTCAACAAGCTGAATCACTTTGCACAAAAATTCACCAAGATTTCACAATAGCATCAAAACCATATATCATCACTAAAGAAGATTTATTATATGCTTTTCACAATCATATACATTGAAATAAAACTATTTTAATCTAATCCAATAAATTATAGAAATATGATTCGAGAGTGAAGTCTCCTACCTCAAAGGTTTTTCCGAAAACCCTATCAAACAGAGAACACACAAGACAACCAGGACAAATCACCAAGGATCCTCCTTTGATCTCTTATCCTAACACAAAATAGACCAAAACTTATCATGTTTGGAATTCACACACTTTGATCTACCCATAATGTGAAAAGATCTAGGAAACCGAGAGTATAGGAGAAGTAGATCAATGTAGATCTGAGAAACGAAACAAGAACGATCACATACCTCAAGAATCTGGCTACGATTCATCAGGAGAAGCCTTTGGATCTCCGCTAGAACGATGAAAGAACCCTATTTGACCTTAGGAGAACCAAAATCCCGAGTTAGGGCCTCTTTGGAGAAAAAAATGAGCCACTTAGAGGAAAAACGTGTGAGATCCACTTTTATAGGATCTAGTTTATGTGGTCGCATGGTTAGTTCACATGGTTGGACAAACCGTGCGCTAACCGTGCATTAGCTACTTCCTCTACCACCCTTCTCGCATGGTTTGGCCACATGATTAGACAAACCATGTGCTGACCGTATGGGATATACTGCCTCTAATACCAACTTTGCATGGTTTGGCCGCACGGTTTAGAGAAACCGTGCGCCTCCCTTGCGACATCCATTTTTTCCCCAAAAATCATTCCAAGTGCTCCTGACTCTCCGATTTTCACCCTTAACATTATAACCATTAAAATAATCAAGAAAGGGTTACATACTAGAAACCAGGGGTACAAAATTATCTCCACCATTGGATTTTCCGTCCCTAGAAAGTAGAAAACCATCACTTGCCAGAAAGAGTTCTTGCCACAACTCTTTCATTTCTTTCTCGTGTTTCCAAGTCTCTCCCAAAATATGACCATGTTGCCCTAAAACCCGCATGAGACCGATGCTTTTTCCATACATGAATTTCTCTTTCCTATCAATAATACATTCCAGGGTATGTATCAACAACATCCAGCTCTAGGTTAACGTGATCCCATCTGATCACATGGTCAGGATCAGGCTGATATTTTTTCAACTAAGAAACACGGAACACACTATGCATCAAACTGAACCATGGTGGTAATTCCAACCGATATGCCACATATCCAACCCATTCCAGTATCTCAAACGGGCCAATGTATCTAGGAGATAAATTTCCCTTCTTCATGAAACAACGATGTCCTTGTCTTGGAGAGATCCTCAAGAAGACATGATCACCAACAACGAACGATAATGGTCATCGACGGTGATCCAATGAATATTTCTAAAGACTCTGAGCCATACCCATCCTCTTTCTAATCAACTGGATCTTCTCTGTTGTCTCCTGGACAAGACATGGCCTGACTAGTGATGTTTCACCCGTTTCCACCCAGCATAGTGGAGAATGACAAGGACGCACATACAATGCTTCAAACGGAGCCATGCGTATCGAGGAATGATAGTTGTTATTATATGAGAACTCCAATACGGGTATATTATCCTCCCATGAACCACCAAAATGCATTACAAAATCCCGCAACATGTCTTCCAATGTTTGTATCGTCCGGTCAGATTGCCCATCCGTCTGTGGATGATATGCCCTGCACATCGTCAACTGAGTCCCAAGGGCATACTATAATGATTTTTCGAAATGAGATGTGACCCATAGATCACCTTCCAAGACTATAGACATTGGTACACCATGCCTATTTAAAACTTCTCAGATATATATTTTTGAAATATCTTCCACTGTATGAGTTTCAAGAATAGGGATGAAATGGACCGACTTGGTTTGACGATCCACTATCACCCAAATGGCATCATGTTTTTGGACAGTTCTTAGAAGACCTGTTACAAAATAAATTTCTATCTACACCCATTTCCACACTGGAATTGGTAGATACTGCAACATACCCACAGGCTGCTGATGTTATTCTTTAACTTTCTGACTAGTTAAACGCCTTGAAACAAATTCAGCTACCTCCCGTTTCATGCCGCTCCACCAAAATGACACCTTCAATGACTTATACATCTTCTGTGTACCAAGGTGTACAACCCATCTTGAACAGTGGTAAGCATGAAAGAGTTATTCTTGAGAAGTTAAAGGTACAACTATTTGATCTTGAAACCGCAAAACTGAACTCCCATCCAGCTTTCATCCCTCAATGGTCTCCCCACCATCGTGTTTTGAGCTCATTGCAACACTGCCTACATTAGATTCCTATGCCTCCTTTAATATATACACCAAATCAAGAACAAAATAAACTTGAATGAAAACCACAACATTACATCGATCTTCACATTCCACATGCATGTCAGCTAAGACCAACATCAACCGCCATTCATCTAAAGCTTCTTTCGCTAGCTGAGCATATGAATTTTGACTCAATGCATCTGCCGTCGAATTTACTTTTCCAGGTGTATACATCAAGTCAATGTAAAAAATTTGGAGATACTACATCCACCTCCTTTTCCTCAGATTCAAATCTCGCTGTGAGAAATTGTGTTTTAGGCTTTTGTGATCCGTAAACACTGTAAATTTCTCACCAAAGATATAATGTCTCCATGTTTTCAAATAATGGACGACTGCATCCAACTCCAAATCATGTGTTGGGTAATTGTTCTAATTAACCCCCAACTGCCTTGAGACATAAACAACCACATACTCTCCTTGCACGAGGAAACAACCCACCCCTTTTTTGGAATCATCACAAAACACCACATACCATTGTCCTGATTCAAGTATGATCAAGATGGGTGCCGATGTAAGACGAACCTTCATTTCCTGGAAAGACGTATGACATTATTCTGTCCATTGAAATGGAGCATTCTTCTTTGTGAAAGCTGTCATTAGTGACACTAGTCGTGAGAATTCATGCAAAAAGCATCAGTAATAACAAGCTAGACCAAGAAAAATGTGTATCTAGAACACATTCTTTGGTGGTTTACTAGATATAATAGCTTCTATCATTTCAGGGTCAACTGAAATGACTTTCTCGGAAACAACATGGCCCAGAAAACATACATCTTGTTTACAAAAATATCACTTTGATAATTTGACAAACAACAGATGGTATCTCAAGATTTCCAACACTATCGCCAAGTGTTGCTCATGCTCAGGCCTTGTTCTTGAATACAATAATATGTTGTCCACAAACATCACAAAAAATGAATCTAGATATTGCTGAAATACCCAAATCATAAATTCCATAAATAATTATGGTGAATTCGTTAGACCGAAAGGCATGACTACATATTCATTGTGGCCATATCTACTTCTGAAAGCTGTCTTTGGAAAATCCTCCCTCCAAACTCACAATTGGTGATATCCTGATCGCAAGTCAATCTTGGAGAACCACTGAGCTCCCCTTAATTGATCGAACATATCATCAATGCATGTATGTGGATATATATTCTTTATCGTAACTTGGTTAAGCATATAATAATCAACACATAACCGAATATATCAATCTAACTTCTTCACAAAAAACACTAGTGATGCCCATGGAGAAGTACCTGGTAGAATGAAACCCTTGATTTATAGCTCCTCTAACAGCACATTAAATTCACGGAAATATTTTGGTTTCATCCTATATGACTGAAGGGAAATAAGACCAGTCCCCAGAAAGAGATCAATCGTAAACTCCAATTCCCTTAGAGGTGGTAACCCTAAGATGTTATTGGGAAAGACATCTAAAAATTGATCCACCACAGCTAGAAAACTCTCTCTCTCAATCTCTTCCATTGATGCCAAAGTCAACAATGCAAGTTGGTAAGATATCTTTCCCACCATTGGTGCCAACAAGTTATTTTCATCTTTCATTACCATCCTCTCTCCTCTGAACAGATGGTTGATGATGTCCTCAGTCGTGAAACTAACCATTATCATATAATAGTCGATGTGAGCCATAACCATTGTCAACCAATACATACCCAGGATTACGTTATAGACATCCATGTACAGCATTGAGAAGTCCCATTTTTACTCAACTCCATCAATAGTTATAGCACATGTTCTACACATAAAGGCTTGATGTTCTCTTTCACCAAGAGAATTTTTTAGTTTCAAAACAGAAGGCATCATTTCCAGTTTTAAACATAGCAGATCAACAACATGAGAAGAAATGAAGGAATGCGATGAGCCAATATCAAATAACACTTTCACAAGGGTAGAATTCAAATGAATCATACCTTTCACTGTAGACTGTCCAACCTGATCATCGACCATTATTTTATCAGCTCCATAAAATTACTTTGTCGTTGAACTATTCTCCTTATTGCCTTTCTGATATTTCCTTAGTTGAGGAGTCATGGTATTTCGAGAATCACCATTGATAGCTCTGTAATGCTGACACGACTGATTCTGCAGTCCATGTCATGTCGAAGTATGTGATGCTTGCGACACCTGAGAAGTGTCCATTGTACTGGACCTAGGAGAACTGCGACAATAGCGCTGAAGATGTCCCATTTTATTGCAATTATGACATGATCTAGGTTGTGCCATACACTCTCGCTTTATGTGGTTAGTCGAACCACATTGAAAACAACCTACTTTGCACTAGGGTCGTGGAGGAAGGTTCATTGTCCAGTCGTCTGGTTCTGATTTCCACATGGACTGTGGAAATAGATGTCCCTTTTCCTCTTTTTCCCAATGTTTGAGTTCCCATCATTTCCTATAGGTATCATCATGCCTCCTCCCATCGATCCTGAGATATCATGCCCAACAACATTTTCTCTATTAACCATCTCTGTATAATCCGTAATATAGAGCACTGCAATCTTCGATCGAATCTCCTACCTTAGCCCCGACTCAAAGATGTGTGCCTTCAACAATGCACATGCTGCAACCTCTACTGAAAAACAGACTAAATTCATGAATTTAGCCACATACTCTGTGACAGAGGGAATCTCTTGTTTCAGGCTGAAGAAGTCTATCGTTTTATTGATCTTCAACGTGTGTTGATATAATTGTTTTTTGAACAATTATTCAAAATCCTCCCAAGTAAGGCCTTCAACCAATTTAGCATATACCACTAAATCCCACCATTGACGTGCAATATCTTCGAGAATATACATCGCCAACATGTCCATGAGTTCTGATGTTGTGATGATGAAATCGAAGATACGATTCATCCAACTTAGCCACACCTCTGCCTTTTCGGGTTCAACATCACACCAAAAGCTCGGTGGATTTTGCATCATGAACTCGATGGTATGATCCACATGCCTTGGTTCATTCCTACAGTTCCCCGTATCCACAGAATGAAAATCCTGGACAATACTCTGAACCAGCTCTTGTTTCACATGTTTTTCTGGTGCAACCACATTTTCCACAGCTTCATCAAGTTGGTTTCGACGACGCCTATTGGGTGCCATTTTCTAACCCAACAACAAACTCCATCAGTCTCACTCTCTAGCAACTGATGGATTAGAATTCGAATTCTATCACATCATCTATCACAACATTGTTTTCAAAAAAAAACCTTTTTCCTTGTTCAACCATTATTTAAAACATTCAACATACTTTTTGAAAATCAACCCATTTTTTAAATACACAAAATACCCGGTTTTCAAAGTCTTTCACTTCAAAACAAGTTCTGCATTTTTCAAAAATTAGCAGCATGAAAAAAATACATACTCATTTCTCACAATGAGATATTCAATACTATTGGGAAGTCACTCCACTATAATTCATTCCATGCTGCTCTCATTGGATAAACCCATGACAATGATATTTCCAACATTCTATAAGTGTATCCAAAACACTTCTGTACCCAACACCGTTGTAACTTGATGATCAGCATAAACAGGTTAGCTGCGTCCTTTTATGCTATACATTTCATGTTTTGAAAATCCTACTACTGTTTAAGATTTCGACCCAAGTAATAGACAAGAATGAATTTCAACTCCAAGACCAAGAACATCTATGAACACTTGTTAGGCAAGGACCAAACAAGCTAATACCATTTGTAATGACCCGCCAATTCTCATTGGCTTGAGAGTACAACAAGTCATTACTAGGCCTTAAGTGATATCCCCAAGGTGATAAATGCTGGAAATAAATGTCGAAGGGTTTTAATGCAAGTCAGGGACAATTTAAACTTTGAGAGATAAACTAACCGAAACAACTCTAACAACCACTATATGATACATGTTGATGAAAAAAACCAACTCATGCATTACCAAAATAGAAATACACTATTCCACAAACCGAAACATAACCAAGAGAACATCAGAGTACCAAGCAGAAGACTAAAAAAAGCCCCAAAACAATCCAAGACACAATACATGGGTCCACACTGAGCTCTATATTCCATGCACCGCCACATCTACCAAACATCATCACGAGCACTAGTAATTAGATGATTTAACTTTACCTATGTCCCAGAATATGACGTCTGCAAAAGCACAAACGTGATAATGCAAGGTGTGAGTATAAAACTCAGTAGTTTTCCCCCAATGACATCCCTACTCACGCCACTATGAAAGAAGATTTAGCCACATTTTTATAAAAACAGTTTATATAAATCATTTTCTCAAAAGCAGTTGATAACTAAATATAAACAAGTTTCCAAAACCATTCATAACCAAAGGTTTTCCCATAGGAATTTAAAAACAATTTTCCAGCACGTTATTTTTCTTGAAAAATAACCAAACAAGATTTAGAACCATTTCAAAAACATTGCTTTTTTCCATACCCAACCATTTCACAAACTAGTGAAATCAACCATGCATGATACGTTATGACAGTTCCATACTAATGAGTGGTTTCTCGTTGATCTACTAATTCATCAGAAGTTAATTGTTCCCCGTGTTCCATTACACCTTTGGCACTGAGTACAAGGTCAAATTTCAACCAATATTCATACTTATATTTACAACGTGCCATTAAAGATTTGGCATCGAGCACAATGTCCTATATCAACCACACCCCATACATGCAATATGAACACACACCATATATTCCCATAAATCATGCCAAAATACCCTTTCAATAAAAAAACCTTTTTATTGAAATCATTTCCATTAAAACCATTTCAATACCAAACCATTTCAATTCAAAACCATTTCAATAAAACATCCTTTTTATTGAAAACCTATTCCATCAATATCATCTCAATCTCAAACCTTTTCAATAAAACACCATTTTTATTGTAAAACCACTTTTCATCAAACCATATACAATTTCAGCAAACACATAATTTAAAATCCACATTATAAATTCATCAATCCAAATCACATTGCACAATAATTATCCAAGATTTCAAAATCTCATAAAAACCGTAAATCATCACGAAAGAAGATTTATTATATGATTTTCACAATCAAATCTCTTCAAATAAACCAATTTTAATCTAATAAAATCAATTCTTGCAAGAATAGTCGAGAGCGAAGCCTTGTACCTCATAGTTTTTGATGAAAACCCTAACAAACGGAGAACGCACAAGACAACTGGGATGATTCACCAAGGATCCTCCTTATATCTCTTATCCTAACACAACCATAACAAAAAACTCATCATTTTTTCAATACACACACCTTGATCTACCCAAAACAGGCGTAGATCTATGAAACCGAGATAAGAGGAGAAGTATATCTATGTATATCTGAGAAACGAAACAAGAACGATCACGTACCTCGAGAATCTGGCTTTGATTCGTCAAGATAATCCTTTGGATCACCTCTAAAATGATGGGAGAACCCTTTTTGACCTTAGGAGAACCAAAATCCCGAGTTAGGTCTGCTAAAGAGGAAAAATGAGCCACATAGAGGCAAAAATGAATGAGATCCACTTTTATAGGATCTCGTTTAAGTGGCCGCATAGTTAGTTCGCTCGGTTTGAAAAACCATGCAATAATCGTTCATTAGCTACTGCCTCTGCCACTCTTTTCGCACGGTTTGGATGCATGGTTAGGAAAAACGTGTGCCGCCCGTGTGGGAACTACTGCCACCAATACCAACTCCACATAGTTTGGCTGCACAGTTTTGACAAACCGTGTGCCTCCCATGTAGCTTCCCTTTTTTCCCCAAAACTCATTCCATGTTCTCCCGACTCTCCCATTTCCACCCTTAACTTTATAAACATTAAAATCATCAAGAAAGGGTTATATACTAGAAACCAGGGGTACTATAAGTCTTCTCAAATCGCAATGAAGTGAAATGTCTTTGTAAGACAATCCACAATGGCTCATATAGCATTATTTCCTCTAGATGGTCTTGGGAGTCGAGTGAAAAAGCCCTGGGTAATTTTCTCCCACTTCCATGATGGTATGGGTACTGGTTGCATTATCCCCTTAGACTTTTGCCCCTAAGCCTTCACTTGTTGACATACTAGTCACTTTCATTTATTTTCAGCAATCTCCCTTTTCATATTGTCCCACCAAATGTTTTCTCAGAGATCTCGATACATTTTTGTGCTACCAAGATGTATGGAAAAATTTGAGCTTTGAAAATCACCCAACAGTTCAATATTTACCTAAGGAATAGAGGGAACACAAAGCCTCTTCCATAATTCCAAAATTCCATCTTCATATGCAAAGTCAGTCTAATTCCCATCATTTATATCATTAATTTTATTTTGAAACTCCTCATCATTAGCCTGATAACCTATTATTCTCTCCAACAAAGAAGGTTAGAAAACTATTTGAAAAAGTAGTGATGTGATTCCTTCATTGATAATTCCCATAACCATCATTACTAGATACATGAACATATGTTCCCTTTGAACTCTCATCGTGTTCATAATTCCATGGTCCTTTCTACTCAAATTGTCTCCCACCTTATTTTCCTTCTCCGAGTGGTAGTGTATTGTTCAATCATAATCTTTGAGTAGGTCAATCCACCTCTTTTCTCTCATGTTGAGTTATTTCTGGGAGAATATACACTTCAAACTCTTATGATAGGCATATATCTCACATTTTTCCCCAAAGAGTTAATGTCTCAATTTTTTTAGAGAATATATTACCACTAATAACTCAAGATCCATAGTTGGATCATCTTTTTCATGAATATGTAGCTCCCTAGATACATAGGCAATCACTCAATAATTCAGAATAAGGACACAACCATGTCCTTTCTTTGATGCATCACAATAGATCACAAATCCATCATTCCCAATGGTAGGGTAATGATCATAGAATTCACTATACTCCTCTTCAATTCATCAAAACATTCTTCACATTACTTTGTCCATATGAACTAAACTCCTTTTCATGTGATCTTGGTTTATGGGTGGGCTAAATAGGCAAAGTTCTGAACAAAACGCCAATAATAACCTGCTAAAAAAATAAAACTACGTACCTCGGTTATGTACATTGGATTATGCAATTCTTTCATAGAATTTATCTTCATAGGATCTAAAAATATTACATCCTTAGAGACAATGTGGCCCAGAATGTTAACTCATTGGAACTAGAAATCAAACATTCAAAACTTCCCATATAATTTATTCCTTCTTAGAGTCTTTAGAATAGTGAACACGTGATTTTCATGATCTTCATGAATTTTTGAGTATACCAGGATATCATAAATAAACACCACTAAAGAGTCATCATGATATTACTTGAAGACTCTGTTCATGAGATCCATGAAAAACCGATGGTTTATTAGTTATTCCAAAAGGCATTACTTTAAACTCATAATTCTCGTACCTGGTTCTAAATGTTTTTTTTGGAATGTCTTTTTTTTCTCACAAGCAACTGATTATATCCTGATAGTAGATCAATCTTCAAAAATTATTGGGATTAAAGAATTTTATCAAATAAATCATCAATTAGTTGTAAAGGATACTTATTCATTATTGTAATATATTTGATTTCCCAGTAATCAATAAATAGCCAAATGGATCGATATTTCTTCTTTACAAAGAGGACAGGGTCTCCCCATGGAGAAACACTAGGTCGAATAAATCCTTTATCACTCAATTCCTATAGTTGTTTCTTTAGCTCCACTATCTCCACAATGGAAATTATATAAGTGTTCTTTGATATGGGCCTTGAACGAGGAATTAAGTCAATGGAAAAATCAACTTCTCACTCGGGAGGATGTCCAAGTAAATAATCTGGAAAGACATTAATATATTATTTCACAATAGGTATATCTTAAATTCAAACATTCTTTTCCTCATACATAGACATTTCATTTTCTTCCTCCCCAATAATTGAATTTAGTTGAGCTACTCGGGGCAGATCTAGATGAGAATCAGATAGAGAGGTTTCTGCTCTATAGATAATGGATTCTACACCTTTCTTAAAAATTGTAACTTCATTCCTCTTCCAATAGATCTTCACATCCTAAATCGATAGCCAATCCATATCAACAAATATCATAGTCAACCATTGGTATGATGATAAAGACAGTAACTAGAGCACATTTATGTGTCACGAGGGGGACTAATCGACATGACTTTGTTGCAACGATACATCCACTATGATATTTGATTGATAACTATTATTTTAAATTAAATTGGACATATCTAATTTTCATGGAAAACTGGGAAGATATAAATGAATGAGATGATCCAAAATCAAATAAAGTATGCGATAAATTTGAGTAAATGTTTAAAGTACCTTCCACCACATCATTAGGAACATCAATATTTTTAGTCGTGATCAGATAAGATTTTCCTATATCCCTTGGCCTTTTCTGTGGAATGATTCCTTGACGCCTTGGACAATCATTATCATAGCGTCCCATATCTAAACAGTTATAGAATTGAACATCATTAGCCTCCTTGTTTACCATAAAATCACCTATATGATGGAATTTATTTGCACATTTGAATAATATTCCTTTTCCCTTTAAGTAGTGACCAAGGTGTTTATTTCCACAATTATCACAGGGTGGAAATTCAACTCTTCCCTTCATCCATGTATCATTTTTTCCATTCCCAGAGCTTTCAGTATCCCTCTTAATTTCTTAATTTTCCTTAAAGTAATAATACTTAGAGAATCTTTTTCAGTCTTGATAGCACATGAAACAATATCATCATATGATGAAAAAAGTTGGGATACCAGTTCCCTCCAGAGTAATGGATTTAGAAAATCAATGAATCGATCAATTTTACTCCATAGATTTTGTATATAGTCCAAAACATGTATTTCTAACTGTGTGAAGTTGGATTCATACTTGGAAACATTTTTATCCACCTTCTGCCTCAGATTCAATAATTTTCTCTCCATATCTGCTCGCTACTCATGACATAAATATTTTTATAAGAATATTTTCTTAAAATCCCTCCATTCCATCTCTTCTATTTCTTCCTCCTCCTTCATGTTTTGCATTAATGGCCACCAGAGATCCTCATCTCCCATTAGACAATATATTTCTATGACAATCTTATCTCTTTCATTACATCCCAAAGAGAGAAATATCTTCTCAAGGGAATATATCCACTTCTCTGCTACAAATGGGTTTGTAGTCCCGTTGAATGATTGGATGTTTTTTTCACATAAAGTGATCTGGCATGGTTCTTCCATGTGGTGGATCTGAATGCTCCATATGGGTAATATTATTATTCATAACATTATTAAGTTGTCCCAGAATGGTTATGAGTTGGTCAGTACCAGTCACAGCACCGGAGCCGCCATCATTATCTTGTGTCGGACGAAAATCCCTATAGGGGACACATGCATTCGTGTGGTCTCCATTCCATCCACTAGGCGCCATTTTTAAATAATGGAATACACTATATTTGGTTATAAATCATAATTTATAATCTCAATGTAAAAAAAATAATAAGGATAAATTGAAATTGTACGCATAGCTAACCTCTTAATCATAGACATGGTATATTTGAGGGAAAAATTTACATTTAAATTCTTCATAATGTCTTGTAAATAAAATATTAATTATCCTAAGCATATCCCCTGGTAGTTTCATAACCAAGAGTGAAGCAAGGCCCATTTACATATACCAGGATACCCCAGGTCAAGCCCAAAACTCCTTGTTGGAGCTTTCACTCAATGGTATATCTGTCCCAGAGCCACCTTTACCTGCTCATATCCAGACAGGGATGTAATGCAAGAATGATCCACATAATCTATTCCTTACAAAAATATTAGGACGTTCATATATGTTTATCCTCAAAGAAAATCTTATGGACTCTTCCCTAATCTACATTTTCGAAATCTATTTTCCATGATTTCTACTAAACTTTCTCTGATACCAACTGTAAGGACCAGACCCCATTTGCCCAGAGTCGGTGCTTTAATTGATTACGTTGGCATACATACAAGGAATAAGAATCCTAGAGGACCATGTAGGATAGTATTATTAGAAAAAATATACATACATATGTTCAACTTTACACATGGAAATGAAAAAACGACAATAAATTATTCCACTTGCATCATCATGTCTCCAAGATTATGTGTGCATGTCATTCATAATTAATTATTATTGTCCTGAGAAAAATGAAACATAATAAAGGGGTGAGATCAAATTCTCACTAAGAGTAATAAATATAGCGGAAGATATCATAAACATTAGAAATGGTGAATAATTGAAAACACATGCCTTTAATAATGAACATGAACAGATTATGGCAGAAATATGAGCTGAATAAATAATGCCATAATAAAACATAATCATGGGTATTATAATAGTCGAATAACTGCATGATATTTAAATACTAGAATCATAATGATGTATGTTCATATGTTGGACATCATGACCATACCGTCCAGGCCTCGTGCTAGGACCATAAATAATCATTTCATCAAGGCCTCCTGCCAAGACCATAGTTTGTCTCATGAGAACTACTGATGCATCGATGAGCTATAGTGGGACCCTCCCATCACATAATAAGTCCAATGCATTCCTAATATGATTGGGGATAAACATAAACAACATATACATTCATATTGAAACTATCATATGAAATTTATCAAACTTACCCAAATTATTAAACATTAGACACTAACAATTCCGAGTAATATGGAGAATGGTTTTAGGATAGAACATCCACAATAGAGATAGTAATAAACCATTAAATAAAATTTGGTAGATGAATTCATAAATTATTTAACCCAATAATACATAAGAAACAACAATATTGTTGAATCAAATTAAAATACTCTTATAAACTCATTTAGTTATCTTGTGATAAATACTCTTCTATTTTAAAAGAAGAGTTATTTTGGAAAAATATTTAGATAAAACCAGAATTAAAGTAAGATAATATTTTCATAATAAAATGAGTGATTTTATAAAAATAATGGTTACCCAAAAAAGATTATAGGTTACCCTTGAAAATAGGTAAGAAGTTGAGACTTTCCCTTGAATCGGGTCTGTATTTTGAAATCAATTTTGAATGTTCCTTTTAAAATGTGTAACAGTCAATGAAATAAGGAAGGATTATGGTTGGTGTACATATATATATTATCCAAACATAATTCTTTGGAAGTACACAAAAATACACAATAATTTCATTGAGTTAATTAGACAATGAAAGTAACTCAAATGAAAATGGATGTCTGTGTGAAAAAACGCTTATCTTAACTCCATTCTTGTTCCTCTATCGAAATTAAGATCATGTAACATGAAATTATTCATATTAATAACATATTTAAGAACCTATTAGGAATTTATTTAGTTTATCATGGTTTTGATTAGTTAATTTATAATCTTATTGAGAAGTTATTGTATTGAATTCATTCGCTTCGGAGTGTTCATTTTCATTATTTTCATCATCGGTTCACTAGTTTTTAAGTTTGAGAAATGGATGTAAATCTCTAGAATTGAAATTATATATTATTAATGAACATAAATAATTGTTATTGATCTTTTATATAATTTTCTAACATGGGAATAGGATGAATTATTATATAGGATTTAATGATAAAAGTTTCGGTTAATTTGGGGGTTTTGATTACTACGAACTCATTTTTAATTATAACTTAATAACATTTGTTCAAAGGGATTACAGAATTCTAAATAGGTTATATTATATATAATAATCGTGTTCAACCATAACAATATTGGTTTCATGACCATAATTGATAATGATAAAAGATATCGAAAGTCAATTGTCATTGAATGTGTTAAATTGACACATCTCGGATGGTGTTCTTGCTACTAGTATAAAAGAAGGTAAAAATGGGGAGATGATGATAAATTATTACACTATCATCAAAACAGTCTAGTATATATAATTTACTAGAGTCATCACATAATTTTTATTAGGAGAGGTAATAGAAAAATGAAACAAGTGAACTTGAAAGGAAAGACAAGGAATTGAAAAGAGAAATTTACCTCTTGAACCAAACTTCCTTGAGAACCTCTTTAAGAAGAGTTTTTGGGGGTTTTATGAGACAAAGTATTACTAGAAGTGGGGGAGAAAGATGAGAAGGTATTTGGATAGATCTTGGAGAAGGAACAATGCTTTAGAGGAGTGAATGGAAGGGGGAGTGAGAGGGGGTTTTATAGTGGAGGAGAGAGGGAATTTCTTAATATAAAATTCAATAATTTATTATTTATTTTCAAGACAAGGAATTGTGAGTATTCATAGACCAAGAATAGTAATTTTATCTGGTGATCCTTAACCAATTGGTCTTATATCAGAAAAACATCATGCATGACTCTATAATTAGTTTATTTAGCTTTTTTTTTGTAAATTATTGTATTTCACTATTTATAAAAAATTCAAGTATTTCGGAAAAATACCAAAAACGTACCCCGACAATTTTTCAATGTGTAGAATCCAAAAATGAAGTCATTTTTTCAAAAATAATTTTCTAAAAATTATTAATTTATATATTTAATTAAAATCATAATTTATTCCAAAGACAACAGTTTTAAAACATTTATTTACGTATTTTAAAGCATAGGTATATCATACGTACACATGAATATTATTTATATAATATATTGGTAAGGTTAATATTTATTAGGGTATACCACTATTCATAAGGGTATGTAACTATTCATAAGGGTAGGTTACTATTCAATAAAAACTATGTTTTTCTTATTGGAGTCCAAATAACTTACTGATTGCAACTATATATGTCATATTTTTTAAATTCACATCATAAGAGTGAAAAAATTATGTTTTAAGCATCACATAGCACTTAGTAGTTAATTATGTTGTGATTCAATGTGATTATGCCATATTTATAAGAAATTAATTTCCTTTTAAAAATATTGGGTCATTACAAACTGCCTGTCTCAGACTATAAAGTATGTAGGGAAAAACAGCATCCCTAGCTCACTGGAAAATAATCTATCCTACCCACATGATGAGAAAAAGATCTATCAGCTAACTACAATATGATTTTGGTGGGTTGAAGGTCACAAAACCTCAACTATCGAAACAATGAGTAAAAGAGAAGATTTATACGAACACCTAGATCTCACAAATAGTTGATCTAATCACAATTTTTTAAGGAACATGGGATAACAAAGCTACCAAGGTCTTTCAGTTTGTGTGGAATTTTCTTTTGGAGTACAACACTGCACTTTTTAGTGAGGCTGTAAGTAAAAAATTCTTCCAGGGTATTTTTGTTTGAATCAATTTTCATAAGGGATTTATTATAGTATGAGATTTGAATTATGGATTGAATGAATGGAATGTTATATTGATGATTGGAAAGGATACGAATGAACTAATGAAGTTTTTACTTGGTGTTACTTTGTGGTTTTAGCTTCTCAGGGAAATGGATGGGTGGGAAAAAATTCAAAAGGACAGTAGTTATATACCTCACCTCTTCATCAACTTTTTCTTTTCCTTTCTTCTTTTTATTTTTAGATGAATTTTCGTCTTTTACATAAAATGATAATTTTATATTTTGATCATTTTCATGACTATTCTATGAACATAGAACATGTGAACAAAGATGATTATTGTTAACAGATTGAAGAATATTTTTATTTGGGGTATTTTCATGTTATTTTTCAAAAATAGTTTGAGTATTATGTCACCTTCGAGTTTCTATAGCCTTGGAATTCACCCTACGGGTAAGCTCAGTGGTACTTGGAATTATTATTTTTATTCAAGAAGAAAAATCTATAGCAAGGTGTCCTATTTTTGTTTCCATGTTTTTCATTCTCACAGTAATTTGAATTTTACCTAACTCATATTGGTTTTGATGTTTGGATATCAGAGTTCAGTATATTTCATCATGAGAGTTAATTTTATTCAAGATTAGATAAATCTTAGAAGTCATTTTATTATCATAGGTTCCTTGTGCATTTGAAGACCCACCACTTTGTTGATTTTGAATGTTTGTTCTTGGTGGATTTTGATAGTTAGGAATAGTATATTTTTTAATTGGGACTTGATCTTTCTAGAACCTATTTGGATGGTTCCTAGAGCCCTGGTTGTAATTATTTAAAAATGGGTCTTCTTTAGGAGGAATTCTAGGAAAATAGTTAACAAATTTGAATTATCTTGTTTTTGGGCCAACATGTCAAAATTTGGATAAAATTTTTCAGTATTTGTAAACATATCACACTGGACACATTTTCCCCTTAATTAATTGTGGGTGTTTTAAAATCCATGTCGGTTAATAGGTTGTTTTGGATTCTGGTTCATTAAGGATTGCAATTGGTTAGTGATTTTATCAAGTTGAGCTTGAGTTTTCATTCATTGAACCAATGTTTGTATTAACATTAATATTAACTCTTTTCTTTCTGGAATTTTTATTTTGTGAATTTAGTACGTGATTATTAAAAATATGTCTCAATTATTCATCTGTGTAATCATTGTAATTACCCCTAGTAACTTGGTCATCTAAATTCTATCCAAAGGATGAATACCCTTCATATAAAGTATCAACGAGAAGGTGGGATGGGAGTTGATGATGGGGACACTACATAAGAAGATCCAAAAATTGATCCCAAGCTTCATGAATAGCTTCTCCATACTCTTGATAAAAACAAGTGAATTTAGTTCTAAATTCAACATTAAGTCTTTGGGGATAATGTTTAATAATGAATGAATTGTACACCTGATCCCAGTTTTAAAAAATATTCTCATCTAGAATCAAAAACAAATTCCTAGCATTCCCATTAAGGAAAAAGGGATAGACTCTAATTATTATCTCATAGTCTATGAGTCCTAGAGGATGTAGTTATTTCTTAGTACTCTAGAAATATCTAGTGAAGTCTAGAGATTCCTCAATAGAAAATCCATTAAAAGTAGGAAACAGTGAAATGTGTGATTGTTTTAGCTCATAGTTCTGGGCTCTAGGAGACAACCGAATGGATGACAGATTTCTTGAAACGTGAGGGAGTTGAAATTCCCTTATCCCAGGACTTTAAACATCACCTAGTAGTTCTCATTTATTTTGGAAGATTTTAGGTTCTTTAACTCTCGTATTTTGACTTTCCATTTAAATTTTCTTTTTCATTCATAGTGGAGTGAGATGTTTTTCATGTTAAATATTTTCGGGCTCTAAAATATCAGAAGTGGTTGTTGTGATCATGAATGGTGTGGTAACAGTTTAAAATAATACAATAATATAACTAAAAAAGAGACATAAATATAAATAACATTAGCAATTTAGTAGAAAATGAAGCTTATTTTTAAAAGATTTTAAATTTATTAAATGTTTTGGGTTTTTTGCATGGTTTTTTAGTTTTTTAGAAGTAATAACTCGTTCCTTCCCCAGAAACAGCACCAAAAATGTGACATGAACTTTATTTAAGTTGTTCAATCTTTAAAATTTATAATACTATTAACTACTATATACGTTTATAGTAGGGTCGAACCCATAGGGAAGGTGATTATGACCAAAATTATTCTAAAAACATTCAAAGGTCCCCACTGTTGTTAGCAGTGGGGTAGAGTTTCTATTTTATTTTTTATTTTTTATTTTATTAATATTTTTTAGGTATTAAAGTTACTTAACATTTCTTATATTTAATCTAAACATAATTGATTCAAGAAACATTTTAAAACATAGAGAAATTGAGATAATAATAAATAGATATTAGTGTACCTATTCTAAGAGGTAGAAGTTAAATTAATTTATTGGGACATGGTTGGAATAAATTGGGACGTATGAATGGGTAGAAAATGTCACATGGAGACTAGAAGTCCCTCCTAAACAATCATGGATATTTATTCACATATGGGGTAACCAACCTTCATAAAGTGGTGTCAATAAAATGGGGAAACATATAGAGGTATTGAATAGGGTTTTTGTGATGTTGGGGGCCTCACACAGGAAGGATTCATGGATATAAGGTTATTTAATGATGTTAGGGGCTTCCTGGAGGAATGGTCTCCATGAAACATTGTGGACACACCTCACGATGATGTATCTATTCAAGAAATTAGTTATTCAGGATAACTTAATGCTCCACAAATCCTCAAGCACACCTAAAGGCCTTATTTCTCTGAAAGGCGATTTGCATTCACATAAGGCATCCCCACCATATGTGGAGGTATTTAGGAACACCTGAAAGGGTTTGGTGATTATAGGATACCATAAGTGATCCATTTCAATTTAATTTCGAATGGTCAATGTGATTCATGAATTGGGATCAATTCAAAAGTTTAAGAGTTGGGTAACAATTTTGATAAGATTGAAAGAGAAATGTATTTTAATTTTAATGGGGTTCATGGAGCTAGGAATTGGATTGAGAAAGATGTTTGGGATCAGAAATGGGTACAACAACATTAGAATTTCAATGCACATCATCAACCCTTGCAAGAACATGCAGGACCATTGTTATCAAAGAGAACCCTATCTAACCATGGAGATGTCACGTAGGGTGAGGGGTTTTCACGAGAGGTATTTATAAAATAGATATTTATGTTTTCTTTGGGGATGTTTCATTTTGTATTCTATTAAAATAGAAGTTGGCTTCTTTGAAAAATCCCATGGCATGAATTTCTGTGCAAACAACTAATTTCAACATGTCCTTGACTTCTCATTATGATAAAATCAGTCATTCCAGAGTCAATATGATTTCTAACAGATTTTGAATTTTTTTTCAACATTTCAATCTGATAGATCATATTGACTAATGATGATGTTCTAGATCTGATTCTCATGATGACAATATGGATCTAATTCTCATACTGATGGTTATAGATCATATTATTGTCTTCACAATCAAACCTTCATTTAATATGAATTTCCAATAGATTATGACCATACATTATTTCATTCACATAATCATAATATTGATATATTGACAATAAACACAACACTAAAAATTGGTCTTAAAAATACCCCCATTCTGTTTTTCTCAGTACCCACTTCAACTAATTCATCCATATTAAAACAAAACAATTTTTTTTCTTTTCTCATAATTTATTAATATCATTTATTTATTTTTTTCACCCCATTTTTTATCTCCCCTAAATCTATTTCACTCACCCTTTTTGATAATAAAATTCAAATGGGCCTTCATGTATAGTTTCCCCCTTATTAATAAATGATTTCATTTCCAATGGTTGAAACTTTTAATCTAAAAATCATTATTTTTTTGGAGAACATAGGTATAATCTATGTTTCATATCCAAAATCCTTTAACTGAACAATTATAAGTGTTCTTTGAAAAACTTGTGTAAAAAAATGTGTATAATCAAGGTTAACAATGTCATCTATAACACCACTTTCATGCAATACATATTCATGTTTTTTCACCAGTTTCATTTCTAGGGAAATTCTGAATGGATTTTTATAGGATAAACTTAAACTGAACCCATCTGAAAAGACAATCGATAATGTTCAGGTGAATACACAAACCATTACCTATATCATGTTTTCAAACCTCATTTCATTATTTAGAATGAATAGTAAGAGACTCATAAAAACCCACTTCATTATTTCATCTCCTTAAACTATCTACTAGTTAATACAAAAATAAAAATATTTAGTGATGAATTATAACCTCTATTATTGTTTAGATAAAAAAACTAGATTTAGAGTCCTCTCTAACCAATTCCTTTTTTTTTCTTCTTGTATTTTTCATCGCATTTAGTTACATAATACTATTCATCATTCACTGATTTTTTGGCAACTTTATTTTCATCTATAAAATCATATGATAAGGATTCCAATTTCATTTAGCATTTTGAGACCTTTTTGTAATATTGACATTGTAAGAGCTCTTTCCTACCTTCCCCTTGTTCTGGTAAGATTGTCGAAAAACATTTAGTAACATTACACTTTTGATCACATCTCTTTATAATTTTCTGAATTTTCATACACAATATATTTATATATTTATTCAACATTCCTCAGATATTTCGAATAGTTTTCTTACCATTTTCATCATACGATCTCTGTGATTATTCTAACATTCTAATCACGACAACTGGTTCTACCTAAATAAGTAATCACTATTTCATTTTTAGAGTCATCATTTTTTTAATTCACATTCATAATACACAAAACATTCATTATATTCTTAGTTTCCATTTTTTGGTGCCACATAATTTTTTAAAACACGTAATCTTCCTTTCTCATCAAAGATCCCCCATGATTGATACTTATTTTTGACATTGACATGTTATTCTAGCATTAAATATATTTGTGTCTAAAAACCCCACAATACTAACAATGACCACTCAATATTGATTTTTTTGTAATAAAATGACCTTGATCATAAAACTATTTGTTATTTTTTCATCAAAAATCATTTATAAAATTTCATTATAGGATACAATTCATATAAATTCTTATCTTTTTATTGTAAACGATTTTTTCTCATAGACCTTCTTTTGCGAGCCTTTATTTCCATCTGCTTTAGAAGTTTCACCATGAACATAAACAACCATGGTGAAATTTTCTCTCATCTATCTTATCTGACATTATGTTTTAATAAGATTTAATATTGATTTAAATAACCCATATTATTTCCCTTCTAGAAAAACCATCAAAAAATATATAATTTTATAGATTCAGTTATCTTCATACATTTCTACTTATTTTATTCAACATGTTTAGATTACTTTCAATTGATTTTCTCATATATGACTGATATTTTAATATATAATCTCAAATTTTCAGTCAATCTCATTAATATTTGTATACTGAGAGCTTATATCATTAATATTTCTCTATAGTTTTTATCATTCAGTCATTTATCATGGAAGGTTTCTTTCAATAATTTTTATTATCTTCTTTTTTCATTCCATACGTGATTTTTCTACTCAATTAGATTCTCCAAATACACATTAATAATCCATTCCATTTCTATAAATTCTTCATCATCACTATTTTAATATTTATTTCTAGTAATATCTTGAAAAATAAAGTTGATCTTATGACCATGTTCATCACTAGATGATGAATTATACTTCCTTATTCTTCTCATTTAACTTTTATTATTTCTTTAATAAGTAATTATTCCTTTATGTATCTTCAAAATTTATTTATTATGATTATCATCAACTTACTCGGAGTCATACTCTTTAGCTTTATTCCTAGGAATCTTTTACCCAAAATGTTATATCCCGTAACAATTCCACAATATGAGATTTCTACTTTTCCATTTCCCTTGGTGTATTTCTTATAAATAACGAATATAGTTTTTTTTGAAATTATTATCTTCTTCATATTCTTCAAAATCACATTATTTTTATTTAAATTATATTACATAGTTTTTCCCTTGTAAAAATGAATTTATGAACATTTATTTATGAACCAATACATTAATTTTTAGAACATTGTATCATCAAATTTCATATATAATTATAATAATGTTAATATCATCCAATTATAGTGTTTCAAGATATTTATTTTAAAAATATAAAAAATTGACATCAAATTTTCTGGAAAAAAATTCAACATCATTTCAAAAAAAAGTTGAGTCTTCAAAAATATCCCCAAGACATCTTATAGTGATAAAAATGTCATTCATCCTTCTAAGGAAGTCACCAATATATTCATGCTAAAATATTTTAAAATTATAAAATATCATCCTCTAAATCTTTAAATTTTCTATCTACAACTTCATATTTCCTTCATAAATGTTTCCCATCTTCTCCCAAACACAGTTAAGAAATTAAAATTACCTATTCTCAAAGAATCCTACATTCTGTTATTGATGACTGTAAATTATTTTTATGTCCTCCATCATTCTAAAAATATTTTTTATTAGGCTCTATAAGTTGATTATTTTCAATATTAAGAGGAAATACATATCTAGTAGCTATAAAAAATCATCCTCAAGAGATATAATATATGGAATAATTCTACCATTTCTATTGAAAACTGGAATCCCATTATAGTTCATGGAATTGAATTCCCCCATTTTTTGAGATAGATTATACATAGAAAACATGGTCTCTTTTACCAATCATTATTCCATGGTTGGGGAAAGAATAATTTATGGGTTAGGGGTATTTAGTTCCTATTTATTTGTTTGAATGATTCATAAATTTTTTGTAATCATTATTAAATTATGAAACGTATTAAAATTATGAACCAATTATAAAAAATCTCAACCTCGGCTTTTATATGAAAAATAAAATAAAATTAGTAGGAAGTAAATGATATATAAAAGGTTCTGTACAAAGCCCTAATCCTTTCAATGTAGTGTAGTCCCACTAACATGGATTATTTCACAATCATCTTTCTGGAATATAACATCACATGTAGTGAACAATGACACTATCCTACTAGAAACATTCTTATTATAGTTGTTCACACCCCCAACAATCGTTTTTATGAATCCACTTTCCCACAGATGGTTATAAAAAATAATAAAATAATCAAGAAACTTAAGTAAAGGGTATGTATTAATAGTTACAAGATTCACTTTCTTACTTCTTTTATGATCAACATAATAAATTCTTCACTTCCTCCAGAAGTAATTGGAATTAAACATTATGTACATACAATATTTCAGAACATAATCAATTATTTAGGGAACCTATTTCTCTTAAATAATTATCTTGAATCATTATCTTTAAAAAATCATTAGAAAAATTTAGTTTTATCTTCCTCAGTATAGTAACTTTATTATGATGGGCAATGTTGGATTGGCCTTTGTTTGATTCTCCTTCCTTTTTCAACTGAGTAGAAACTCAATTTGTTTCTCAAACATTTCTTTTCTAATAAAACATATTATGATATACCATTGTCTGATGGATGTCACTTATAATGAATCCCATTTACAGAATTGACCCCATGGATATCGCTCTGATGTGATCACTCTGATATATTTTCTCACATGGTCAAATTGAAATTTACACTAATAATCATCTTCTTCCTCAACCTGAAAAACAAATTTGGGTTGGATATTCAATTAATATTCCATAATTTTTGGATATCTGTTGCATGTTTACATTTTAAGATGTCCATGAAAAAATTTTCCATTCTCTTCTTTTATTGTAACCCTATAATGGTAAAGAAGATAAAACAAAGTTCAATTTACACTCAATAAAATACAAAAATCCCAAATCTCTAAATGTTTTATATCTTCATCATTTTTCTCTTCATATATTCATAATAATTTTAAGAACATATCTTATATTCATGAATCTACTAAAATATTTGGACATCATCATGATTAAAAACATTTCTATAGTCATATTCTTATATCCAATTTATCATTGCAACACTTTATTCTGATTCTTCATTATGATGAATGAATATAAAAATTGATGATGAACCATTATAATCACCAATTTTAAAAATTTAATGTTTTCTCATACCCATTCGTTATATAAACTCTTTATCATCACATTTGAATTGTATTCACTGTATTTATCTGATTATTCAATTCATTAGAACGATGATATGGTATCTAATGATTTTATCAATGTCAACATGTGTCTGATGGATCTTTCTGTAATTCATTCAAATAAACGTTATCATCATTAGAATGATGATTCTAGACAAATTTTTAAAAAATAATAAATACTTATTACCATTTTCTATTGACACATTTTTAAGAAAAAAATTATTAATTCTTATTTTCATTACTCAATTGAAATACAATTCAACCATTTTCAAATATTAATCTTTTGATAAAAACATTATATTTGATATAAAAATGATACCAACAATATGAATCATTTTTATAACCCAATACAACTGATCTATGGCATACCTAACCCAATGGAAAGGGGTTGGTAATGAATTATTTACTTCAAAATGATCAATCTTCCAGCCTTTTGATATTTTCATGGAGATGATTATCATACTGATTAAATTCATCCTTATATGTCTAATGTTATAAACTCCAAAGTTCCTAAAATATAATACTTTATATAACATTCTCAAATCTGACACAATATCCATCTTGTATCTTGACTTATTATTTATTTTTTAATACTTTTATGATCAATATATCATCATCTGACTTACATAGGATGTGTTTATACTTCCAACCCTTTTCGGCATATTCTTTGTTTCTAAACCTTAATATGATTGGCCTCACCAGGACTCCTATATCACTAATAAAGATTTCATAACATTTTATCATTAAACTTATGAATTATATGAATAAGAAAACACAAAAAAATAATAATATTTATTACTTTAATGTTCAATTTCCCCGAACCATTCGATCTCACTAAGAATATTCTATGGTTGATTCTTCCAGAGACCGATTCCCAATAGTCTCTGACATCCCATTATGATCAATTATTTAATTCCATACTCAATTGAATGAAAATAAATTTAATAATATTCAAACATATTTATGGAAATAGTGAGAAAACATGAGTTCATCCACAAAAATAAATAAAAAATAAGTTTAAGGGCTTTTTAAGGGTATAATATTTAATATCAGTAAAAAATTTCTAAGAGATATTGGATACATGAGTATATGGTTCAACCATTAGTAGATAATAAAACAGAAATTCCAACTTGTCCCAAGTTTAAATATAATCCTCAATGATAGTTTTTCCACTCTGGAATCCCATAATAACAATCAGGTCTGTCTTGTGGATCCAAGTATATTTATCCATATTTAGATTCACCATTAATGACCTCCAAATTATTTAGGAAGCTACATCATTAGTGTTATTGAGTGAAATAACATGTTCAACCACTTCTTCTTCTAATATCATAAACAATTACAAGTATGTTTCAAGGACATCATCTATCATTCCATACTAAAAAGAGTCATCACAATATTTCTCCTAGGATTTCAGCTTCTTTGTTGATTGTGTCTCTATTAGAGGTAGGATAAAAGATCACCATTTTTTATTTATGGATTCCCATAAAAATCCTTTATATCCCTAGGCTCGGAGACCTATATCCAAGAGCCTCTCCCTATTTTTCACATAAACTAGACTCTCTCATAATGAACATATATAGATCGATGAATGTCCTGACTAGATCATCATTAAACTCTTGAAATGGTTCATGAATCAACTATCATTCAAAGAAATTACCCAACTCAATGGTTCCCGCATCCTAATATGAATTATAAAAATATAGATCCCTGAAAATACCACCTATGTATATCATGAACTCAAGGGAGTCTTGGTAGGTTTCTCATTCACTTTATATTCCCCTTCACTAATAAGAACACCTTCTTCAATCTCAGAATGAGTTTCTGATGGTTCACCCGAATCCCTTTCCATCGTAGAGTGAGTTGTATCTATTGACCATTCCATCCCAGAGTGAGTAGCATCATCAGAATCAATGAAACAAACAAACCCCACATTATTTCCGAGAGGAAACCTATGTCTTGATGATTTTGTTCACTATTACACTCATTTAATCATCGAAATACATCCTTGAAAATCAGACTATGAGATATAGGTATTGATTGATTCTTCCATTCTTGTGTTGATTCACAAGACTTCCAAATCACATCATTCTGGGTGGTTCAATCAGTATATGATACATCATGATTTATAAAATATACATTTCATTCTATATTCAAGCCCCTTCCATTTTCAAATGAAATCCCATTAGAGGACTGGGTACCATAGTCAATACAATATCGAATTTTTTTAGAAATTTTATGATGTTCCCAATCTAGTTGTTCATTTTGAATCCCGATGATGTGAAAGATTCCATTCTAATAATGATGATAGAGATCAAATTATTAAGCCGATGATTCTTGATATAATTGTAAAATTCATATACAAACCTATCATTAATCCCAATTTCAATTAGCAACTCAGCAATATTTCTTTCTCTAAAATAAAAATCATATTAATTTATTAAAAAATACTACCAAAACACAAATTGAGATTAAAAAATAGCTACACATATATTATCACTATTGAAAAGTGAGAATTTATTTTTTATATAAAGTGATTCAAATAAATTTTTTTGGGGTTTTAAACTGATATAAAATGAGAAAGTGGTATGTGATACCTTAATAGAATAAAAGGTGTATAAGAAAAATTACTCAATAGATTGTATAGAGTTGGCCACCATAGTCATCACAATAAATATTTAGAATAATTATCTATATGGTGAGATGTTTGACATATATATGTCTCACTCGATCATAAAGTATATATTCATACTCAAGGAAATCAAATTTTACAATTAAATAAGTTTTTATGTAATTAATGAATTTGACTTCGCGCTCTATTAATGTAAAAAATGTTTATGGTTATCTAAAAAGAAAAGGGCATAAAATATTATATTTAATGAATACTGAGAAAGATATAAAATCATGTGACATAAAATAATGTATATAAGAATCGTAATGGGAGAAAAAACATATT
Organism: Viscum album; assembly: GCA_963277665.1. NCBI lineage: Eukaryota > Viridiplantae > Streptophyta > Magnoliopsida > Santalales > Viscaceae > Viscum > Viscum album. Next base: position 71,261,671 of record OY728141.1, on the reverse strand, counting down.
GTTGTTCTAAAATGATATCCTAACCATTTATTTGGTTAAAAGTAATGTAGCTCAAATGGGGGATATATTGATACAAAAAGGTGGATGCAATCGGGGAACATCAATTTTATTATTTAAAAATTAAAAATTATGGGGCTATAAGAAATAGTACATGATTATCTATAAAATATGATCATGATATTAATAACGTGATATTACTTGATTCTCATAACTCAACATTCTCAATCGACATTGGGTGCACATTGATTTATAGATATTCATGAGATCACTCTATTGAGATAATATTAAATATAAAATTTATAAATAAACATCAATACTCTTAGTATTCTAGAAAGAAAAGGTAAAAAGGGAAAATTAAATAATTTTTATAAAATAATTTCACATACCTATATGGAATTTGGGTAAAATAAAAATGGATTTTTTCATTAGTCTTAGAAACATAAAAAAGTAATCAGGTTGTATGTGTTGTAGTAGATAATACAATAATGAATTAGAACTTAATCACTATTATGTATGAAATTTAACTCAATGAAAATGAATAGATATATATCATAGAAGTGGTGAGGATTCTTGGAATAATACACAAAAATTTTATTTTATTGAGATCTAATGTTCATCATTATGTTTTGGAAGAGTCTTCAACATGATTTAAACATAGGGATGAACATCAGTATGCAATGTAGTACATATATAGATGGTCAATATAAAAGGACATTCTGCCATAAAATTCATATATAGATTAGTCTTAACTAACATCAAAGGAGGTTGAGAACGTAAAATTCCCCATATTAATTTCATTTAAAATAATAACTTCAACCAGATAACCAATTTGGATCTTTACACATCATTATATGGGATTAATTTTAGATCACCAATATGCTTGGATGATGTTGGTGTATGTTATCTATTGGGTTCCATTCGGGCCATAGAAATAATAGAAAAGGTCAAATCCTTTCAACAAAAAATAGAACAACACATAGTAATCATAAGGTCAATATTGGAAATTATCGATAAAAAATATAGATTATGTTTGGATATTTTTTTTCCATTATATATATCCATGGAAGATATTTTTGAAGTTTGGGAAGAAGAGAAATCTATGAATTAGATACATTTTCTACTTAGAAATACCTGAATACACAAAAGTTTTAGACAATTAATTAACACTCACAGGAATCATGTCATATTTATATGACATACTCAATGTTTCCCTTATGAGTAATTAAATAATAGATCTCGCACCTGTACTAATTACATATTTCAGGATGTTCAATCATGATATTTCTTTTGCGCAGTAACTAGTAATGATCTTAAAACATAAACCCAATATTATACACAATAATAAGCCTCACCTATTATAATGTATGTTGGTAAAATCATATCTAGTATGTGATAATAATGATACGTGAAGATGTAATAAAATAAATTTGACCACATTTACTTTTCACTTATAGTTTGAAAATATTTTTTTTAAAAGGAATTTATGAAGGGGGATGTTACAACCTATTCTTTTTCAATATGAAATTTCCTTCTCAATATCAAATTGTGTTATATAAATACATGGTATAATATATGTCATAAGAACTCTATTAAAAATGAAATGTTTTTCCATAAAACAACATAAAATATCAATAATGTATAATGAAAATGACCCATAAAATTGAATATTATCAATATGATAATAAACATGTGAAAAGAATAAAACTAGAAATCGATATCCTATTTTATCATAGTCCACAAAAATTGTCACAAATAATAAAAACACTCAAAAATTAAAACAAACATAGTATTATAATCATTGTTTTTTAAATTAATAATTTAAATAAATTTGTTCAATTTTAGTGAATAAATAATGATCCAATAAAAATGTTTTTATAGGACATATAAGAGTTATATGGCTTTTGGAAATTTATCTTGTTGAATAATAACATGAATGCTAGAATACTAATTTGGATTTTCGAATAGTAACATTACAATTGGAATAGTAATATAATATTTTTGTATCTTATTAAATGAAAACATAATAAATTAAACTTATAAATCAACTATAAAAATAAAAAATTTGACTAATTATGTATTTGATATAATGAAAAAAATAATTTATTTTTTTGAAAAAATATGTGTTTTGTTTATATTAAAATATCTCTTTCTGATAAACATAATGATTAAATAAAGACATTTATTTTTATAGAATTAGTTTATAAAAAAATTAATTAATTATATAAATAATATTATAATTTTAACAAATCATAATAAATTTTTAAACAGGTTAGTAGATTAATCAGGTCATAACAATTAAATTTATAAAATAAATTATGATTTGATTTAAAATTTATATTTCTAAATTTACAAAACTATTCAGAAGAAATAGATATCATTTTTGTAATAAAAATATTTAAATTTTGTATGGTGGAGTTTTTTGGGTATTTTATAAATAGTAATATATATATATATATATGAATATAAACATACTTAGGCTGGTTGTAAAATACCACATATATACCATATATCATAAAAATATATATATCATAAAATTTTTATCTTCCCTAAATTTAGATAAATATTTTAATCTATCATTTACTATTAAATCAAATTACACTTATTATTGAATCACATATTCAATCATTTTTTGAGAAATATTACTTTTTCTTAATATTTTATTCAAAACACCCCTATCCTCCTTTTATTAATAACACCCTCCAGTACCAATCTCTATTTACAGTAAAAACACTTTAAATTTCCAATTTTCTATGAAAATTAACCTCCAAAACATGTAACCACCTTTTTACTCCCCTTTCTAACCATATTTAAAATCAAATAAGGCTTAAGGAGAAGTCAAAAGTATCCACACCAAAGAGAGAAATCATAACTTCCATTTCATTCACATTTCAATTTATTTCATTTATTACATCCAAACACCGGTTATATGTCTAAAGAAATAATACACTATTTTAAAATTTTATTATATTTTAATATTAATTATAGTATCATTTGAATGAATAAAATACTATTTTATTATTATTTATAAAATTAATTCCAAATGGTCAATTTTAATAACCTCTGTATATGTTGTTTTAAATAATATGTTACCAACATATATAGTTAGTTATAAACATGGATTAAATGAATATATTATTTTAGAGAGTTTTATATGCATGAGAGATAAAAGCATAAATATATAAATGTTTTTAATAAAAAAATGACCATGGACTTTTTCTTGGCCTAAAATGAGTGTACATAGATACCTTTGATTATATGAAGATATCATTGACCATTTATTGAAATATTATTATTTTTATTTATATCATGGAATTTATATATATCATGGAAATTATATATATCACAGAACTTTTTTATATCACTATATAGTATTATCAATATACCGAATAAGTTAGGAGTAGTTTATTAAATATCTCTATGAGGTTGACCCTAGTAAAAAATAGAAATAGGTTTTTTAAATAAGATATTAAATGGAATTTAATATATATAATATCAATAGTATCTATGTTTTTAGATATTTAAAATATCCTATGTAAATAATCAATTTGGAATTTTAAATTAGAATCCATTCTATTCTGGACTAGAAGTATGGGAACTCTCACACTATAGTCGTTTTATTTTACATCATCCATTATATCGGAATATATTTTTTAGTCTCTCTTATTAACTAGTATTTTTTCTCTATAAAATATATATTTATTACAAATAAACAAGTTTATTTTCATTTTATTTTATATAGATATGGGTGTTTTTCATTTTTCTTTCTTAATATTTCCTTTAATTTAAACAATGCTAATGTAAAATATTCTTATAGTTATTCATTTTCATGCATCACTCTAGTAAATATTTTTTATTATAGAATTTATAATTACAATAATAATTTAATGGATAACTATTCTTGTCTGTTTTTTGGGAAACACAATGTACTTAAATTTTGTAAAAGTGTTTTACCCCTTAATTTTAAAAATTTCTTATATGGTTCATTTATATACATAATTCTCAACCCCTTTCTATATACATATAATTCTCTCAAACAATTTTCTTTTAAAATATGCATTTTTGTTCAATTAACCATATCACAATTCTTAAATTCATACATTTATTTGGAATCCGTATGATTCTCCATTTGATTATTCTTCATGATGTGATTGTGTAACTTAAAAAATTATCAAGAGTTTTCTCAATGTTAGGGTTATGTGTAATTTTTTACCCATTTTAGAGATTTTTATTTGCATTTTGTGATCACATTAGTGCATATATAATTATATAATCCCTCAATATATTGGTAAATTCTTTCATCTCGTGACATACTGTGTATAGTGAAAATGAAATTTTCATATAATTATATGTTATAATGGATTGGAAGAAAGCATTGAACAATGTTATGATGATATTGTATATATGTGTGCCACATGTTTATAATTACATGGTGTTATGATATAATATACTTTATAAAATACATCCATGTGATTATATATAATCCTAATATTTTATTATACCATGTTATTAAACTTTAGTCATGTTTTAATATCCATTATCATGTTTGTTAACTAACATTATTTTATAGGTCAATATATTTATGTATGTATATCTTATAGACATACTATATAGTTATAGATGTTTAATAGCATTTAGGAGAATAATATGTATATCATGATAAAGATGATGTTGATTATTTTTAAGAAGAATCATTATGTAACTAATATCCCAATGACAACAAACACTATATTTAATAGTTTTTTATGGATAATCAGGTAAAAATTTATGGCCAAATTATGTTTATGAAATACAAGTCATTATAAGGTGAATGAATTTTCCAAAAAAAGTAATTTGAAATTATATCTGATCTCCCACCATAGTTAAGAGATATACACCAGGGTTAAGATAAAGAATATGTTCTTAAACATCCCCCTAGATGATGGGTTTGGACTACCCCCACTGAGGCTACCCATTAGTACCCATGTTTCTAAATTTTAGAGTTATATTTCCCTTATATTATTCTATTTTGAGAAGGTTCATATGAAATTGGTTTTATTAATTATGTATGAGGGGAATCCTATGAATATCATTGATGACTCTTAGAATAATTGATCTTCTCTCTCTCCACCTAAACTAGCATTATTTATAATGTTACTTCCATTTGTTTGTCAAATTGCTTATGGAGTGGGGAGTTCCACTATGTCGGAATATTTCTTATGATGGGAGGTATTAACCTAATTCAACTATACCCAATTCCACATCAAATCAATGGATAAAATTATATATATTCCAAAATAAAAATTACTACAATATATAATCTATTCGAAAATCACTAATATTAATATAGGATAAAAAGTATACAATCGATATAGTTAAAAAGGAGACAATAAATGTACAACAGAACTAGTTAAAAACTATAAAAAATTAATTGAAGTGAATAGATATGTATAATGAATAAAAAAATTAAAAGGTCTGTATTTATCCCACTCCATTAACAAAATGACCACAAAACTCATTAAGGAACAATCCATCATCAATATAAGACATGGAACAAGCATACAAAAAACCTATGCCTTAACAATCATTTGTGTACCAAATAATATTATTTGATAACCATAAAGGAACATTTTAACGATGGTTAAACCATCTCAGAGAAACAATGATATGGTATAACACAATTTTGGAAAAAAAGTAGATGAAAATATCGAAATATTTTTCTAAGAATACAAGGGACACCATGTCCCAGCCATCAATAACCCAACATCTCAAAAAAATGTAACCCCAAACTAAAAATTAATCAGTCAACCAAACCAAAAAACTCATTTCATCTCATCAACTATACATGGGAACCCACATTCCCCTAATATATTTTTCGGTTGATGATTTTCAAAACCCCAATGGCGGATGAAATCCTCATCAATCATTATTAATGATAAAGGGATAAAAATAAAATATATATAAATGATTTAAACCCTAATTATTATTGGAACTTATATTGGGGGCGTACAAAACTCAAAAAACCTAATGAAGGAAAATCACAATTTCACATGTATGGGATTATTTTATTAATTCAAATTTTGGGGATTAAAAAACACTAATACACCATGAGGGATCAACAATCTATCATCATCATGAAACTAAGGGATTTACAAACCTCGGGGATCAACATTATAGTTAGTTCTATTTCAAAACATCATTACTATGGAGATAACTCCAAAAAATCTACCCAATAAACCTTATATATAGTCTTGTGTTTTCTAAATGATGATAACATTATTCTATATACTAGAAAATGATTACGATAATCCATATAATCATCCAAATATGAAACCTTGAATAAATTATATGTTAAATCCCATAAATGGTTAATTATAGATCATTTGACTTTAAGGATCTATATAATCATGATGTGATATAAACTTCTATGCTATAACATTTGACTCCCTGGTCGCACGACACAATCAAAATAGTAAAAATATAGATTATTTTTATATTTAAATTCTATTGGATTGTATTGAACATAACTTTTTAGTAATTTAGTAAATACACAAATACACCACCCAAGGATGAGTTTGAAGGATATTCTTTGCGATTATCAATAATAAATGATCAAATATGAAAAATTAAGTGAAATCTAGTTTAAGGTACATCATTTTAATTTAGTTATATTTGTTTTTTTAAAAAATTTACGATTATCAGGGTATTTATGGATTCTTTATATACCCAATTAGTGGTAGAATATTAATTGTTCCCAATAAATTAAATAATAAATTTTTAATTGGTAAAGCATTTTCATGGGGGTAATTTTAAAAAATTTATTTATTAAACGTTTTTAAAACATGATACGTATCAGATGAAAGAAAATATTTTAGAAAAATAATATCTTAATCCTAAATATTTTCTATAATATTAATCACTTGTTAGATAATATTAATGTAAAAATATTTTATTCTCTTTACAAAAAATCAAAAACTGTTCTTATGAAAGGAAAATTTTATGTATTAAGACAATGACTTGGTTTATTGAACTAATATTGAAGTATTTTAACATGTTAATCAATATAAGCATGTAAATATTTTTTTAATTCACTAAAGTATTCATTATATATGGTTCTAGTTATGGATTCAATATTTTTTCATCATTGGAAATTTTCTAACAATTTGTTAGTCTTAAAAAAGTTTTGAATTGTTATCTTAAAATGATGGGAAAAGAATACCTAGGAGATGTTATGTTTGGGTTAAATTATATTATTGACATTAAGGTTTCCTAAATGTATAAATATTAATTAAAAATCTTAGTTGGAGTGTCTAATTGATTTTCCTTGAGTTTCCACCATGGGTGCTTGAAACATGAGTTATCATGAAGTAAGTATATTACTTCCACATTATTGAATTATCAAAATAATCTCAATAGTTTTAAATAAATCCATCATATTTACTTGTATAGATCATATTAACTTTAAATTAACTCTATGTGTATCTTTTTTATATGAGAGAAAAATATAATTTACTATTGATAATTATGTACAAGGGTTCAACATAAAGGTAAAAATTAATGGATTTTATAGTTTTTATCAAAATAATCACATAAAAAGTTTCTAAATCATAGGAATGAATTGAAATTATTATATCAAGAATTGGTGGATTTTAATGAATCATTTTTAGAGTCAAATAATTTCTCCTTATGATGAGAGATGTTTTTATTGAAAATTATTTGGTCATAAATTATGTGACATGATGTATTAAATACACATATTATCTGATTCATTAGTTATATAATATGGTTTTAGTAGAATATAAATTTATTTTTTTATATTGGATTCATGTATTCATATAATTTTATATTATAAAATGAGAGATTTTATCCCATCACTCTTAGTAGATTATTTTAATTATTAATCTTATTTTCAATGAAATATCTCATGACATATAGAATACATTATATAATATGTATATAATAATGTATATTTTAAATATTCCTACTAAATGTAAAAAAAATATATATTATAAAAATAATGAATTGTTTTAATCAAAGGATGAAATTGTGAAGAGAATAATTTTTCAAATGGGGTCGTGGGAATATTTTTTTCATAATTTTTTTAATGTGAACAAATAAAGATTATACTAATAAAAATATAATGTCAAATATAACATTCAAGAATTAATGTATAATGAAAATTATAATTTACTGTTCGTGATATATATAAAAAAATTTCTAATTAGCCTAAAAGGGTTTTTATATCATAAGATTTTATTTTATGGTGTTAATGAGTTTCAAAAACTTCAAGAAGTTAAATATTATGAATTGGATTATTAATCCACAAAATTATTAAAACATGATATTTTCATATATTTTAGTCACTAAATTTTTAAGTGGTAGGAATTTATTATGTGGTAAGGTTAGCATGTGGTATGAATTTTATAGATATGTAATGTGGATGATAAAACAGTAAATGAGTAGTAAACAAAAGGATGAAATGGTTTTCTATCCTATAAGATATTACACTATATGATCATGTATTTGATTTTTTATTTACTCATAATGATTTTTAATAATACAAAAGTAATCATGCTGTAAGAAACTAAATACTCAAATTTATAATTCATTCACATAGGCTGTATATACCATTACAAGTAGATATATATATGATGAAGATAAATTAGGATTTAACTCTCAATGTATGGCTATAATCTATCCCTAAAAAATAATAATCATGGAGTATTATAGGTTATGATGAATGTTTATTTTTAAAAATAGTATGATTATTGTCTCCTGATATAGAATATGATCGTGAAGTAAAAAAACAAGTTTTGTGTGATGTATTTCCACTATTTATTTTCCTCATTGTGTTTCAAAGAATACGCCTTTGGTATATTCGGGGTGCGTGGTTATTATTTAGAGTCACAAATTACATAGTTTTTGAGATAAATAGCACGAGAAACTTCATAAGATGATTCCATTCTTATGGAAGCCTTCGGGACTATGTGATCAGAGGTTGTTGGGTATGTTTCTGATTATGTTGTTCGTTAGACATTAACTTGCATGAGATTTTCCCTCCTATATGATTATTATGTAATTTGGGACCTCAACTAGGATATATTTAGAATTTTTATGGTAGTACCTAGACTATATATATTATATGGTTGTCCATTTAGGTGAGGTGAATGTTATGTAATATTTGATCTCATTAATTTATAATGATGGAATTGGGAGAATATGAGTTAGAAATAGGGGATTGACAATCCCTATGATCAGTGTTTTGTTTATTTCCATAAAAAATAGATCTTATGAGAAATTATTTTTACCTATGATGTTGATTTTTAATATAGGTATAGTGATACATATGTTTAATAGAGATCATGTATGATCCACATCATCATTTAGTACTATTGATTATTTTTTAGAGGCTTGTATTTATTTATATTTATGGATCGTGGAAATCATATTTTATTTAAATGAAAAAATATTCATTGAAGTCACACATTTGGGTTATCCAAATGGGGAATTGAGTATGAGTAAGATATATACACTAAAAATATATTTTAATTTATGTAAAAGGGGTATGGATGGGTATTCATAAGGTATTAAAAATAAGGAGATAAAAGTTGAAATTTTGGGAAACACTGAAAAAGTTTTTTAGATGATATAAAATAATATTTTATGATATTTTTTCAAATGTTATCATATATGATAGAATAAGAGGTTAAATAAAACTAATAATATTCTAAATTAGGGAAATTAATTGATTAGAAAATTTATTCTCAAAATTCACACACACACACACACATATATATGAGGCATATATAATGATATCATAGTGTTTTTACTGAAATATCATATAAAAGACATATAGAATCAAAGGCATATGATATTTCATGGATTAGGTATAATTTTAATTGTGATTTAGAATAATTTTAAAACTATATTTCCATGTATATATAACATAATAGGGATTACCATATAGATATCTTCCAGAAAAATACATCATTAATAGTGGACAATGCATGTGATTTAATTATTATAGGATGGACAGATTCATATGATTATTATGAAACTTATTGAATCTATTTATTTCTAAATTATAATACATTAATTAATTATTTTAGATTGAAGAGAAATATTAAGGATTATACAAGGGATTAACCACTATGAGATTTTTTGTGTGACATACATTCTATAATTCAATTATAATATCAACATATCATGAATGAACCTTTATTATTCATCCATTACCTATCAAAAGAGTTGGGTTTTTTTATTTTGTGTAGTCTCACTCATGTATCCATTGGTTTTTTATAACCTGTGGATATACTAGAATTTCAAAATTCATTAAGATTGTTTGGGGGGGTCTTCACTAAACACTATTATGGAATATGGATGAGTAGTTTCCCTTAAATAGTAAAAGGAATTTATTACCATCATTTCATTTGAATGTATGGTTTCAGTTTCTATCAAGATAGATCATAAAATATGTTATATTGTTTTCTTTTTAAATGTGTAGTAAGTTTTAATATATAATACTAAACTGTATGTAATCAACCTTCTATAATACCACATTTATACAAGAGCAAGCAAATTCATGTTTTATCCATAATATAAATGTTGGAGCATTCCATGTGTTTGATAAATTAAGAAAACAAAACCTATATATAATATTAACACCCTTATACTTATATATACCGTTGTAAAGGAGGAGTCCACATTGAAACATTATATATTATGTAATGATCCTACACTGAAGGATAGGGGATAATTAATAATACCTTAAACATTGGTGTGACATTCCTTGTAATTCCCCAGTAAGAATCGTACATAAAAAACAAACAATTATCCTTGATTCCATAATAGACTAGTGTCTCCATGTCATGAATCAGAATTCATTATGACAATACCATATTACACCATAAAAATGGTTTTTTTCCAAATCAAATCCTAATAATTAGTAGGCGATTTTTTTCAAAAGATTTAAAAATGAGAGATTAAATATGGGAAAAACAATAAAGTGTATTTTCATAAAATATTGTTATCAAAAAAATAATTGGGTAACAAGGAACTAATATCAAAAGGAAAAGAAAAATATATATATATTAATAATTACATCGTGGGTTAATGGGTAATTATGTGATAAGTTTCCAACCCTGTATCACATTCATTACCACATTACCAATGCATACTCAATGAGATAGCTGAGACCCATGCAGCGAGATCTTGTGCTTAAAATTTCCACTTTCAATTTTATATTTGATATTAATAGTTGAAAAATAAATTTAACTATCTATAATTACTACATCCAAATCCAAAATTGATTCAATTAAATACCCATGACCATTTAGGTTTCTCATTTTAGAAAATAAATAAAAACACCTCATGTTACAAAAGTGATATATTTCCAGGAAATGGGTTTTTTTTCCAATTCTACCCATATTTTTGTGTTCATAAGAAGTCATCAACATATACCACAAAATTATCCACATATGATACTATTATAGATAAATCAAATATAGTATCAATTTTCATATCATGGGGAAATGTAAATTTAAAGAATGGTGCAGTCAATAATCTTGAAGGGTATATATAGAATATATAAATCATTGAAGATATATAAGAACATGATATGCATTATGAAATTCTAGAATAATACTTGTTGTTTAGTATAACATAAGAAAATTTTTACCATAAAAATCTGGATCATATTACCTGATTCATGGAACAGATCTTTAACAAAAGCATGTTTCATATGATTCTATCGTCATGAACCATGTGGAGTCATTATTTTAAATGGAATATATAAAACTCCAAGAAATTATAGGAAACCAGATTTCATATATCGGAACAAAAAAAAATAAAACCATAGAATCACCTAAATAAGATAATGAAACTATTATGTAATTAGAAAAATCCATTTAGTTAACCCTTCTTATCTTAGGAGTAAATTAAATTTAGTAAATTTTATCATCTCTTTTTAGTAACTTCCATGACATCAATTTTATAGAATTACCATATGTATTAGACGGATACATCAGTCCTACCCATCATTATATGCTATATAGGTCACACTTTTCATCATCAACAATTTATAACATCTATAACATTGATTTATTTCATGCATAATTTATAAAACATAAGTAAACAATCATAATTAAATTAATAATGTGAATAAACTACTGGAATGAAATTGGATTCAAGATAAATTCATTTAAACATCATCAGTTCAACATTATTAAATAAATACATGAAAAGAAATGGGTTTTATGATAATTCCCTTAAAACATAACCTTCATAATCATTATAGAGAAGTAAATTTGATGGTATCAGAATACCATATCCCCATTACAAAATAATAATACTTATATTCATAAATGAAAAATATAATTATAAGGGAATTTGAAAATTTATGTTAAAATAGAGACAATAACATTTTATTTTGGTTTATTAAAAATTTTAGAATATTGTAAAAATTATTTTATATAAAAAATACATGGGAACTTATAAAAAATGATTCATGGAAAATAATGTTCATGAAAGGTAGAATATTTATTCAATTCGTTTATATTACAAGAGGAAAATATTTCTGTAATTTTATAAAAAGTCAAAAAAAAATTCATGCATAAATAATTAGAAAAAAATCATTTCAATCATTTATAACAAAATTCAATGTTTGAAAGAAAGTATTTCTCAAAAATTAATATATATATATATATATATATAATATTCCATACAATATTTTTATGATCCTAGATATAGAGTAAAAATATATTTGACCATCGAGAAAATAATGTTTACATTTCATAAAATAGTTTTATCCATCATTTTAAGAACCAATTAGTGAGAATAGTGCTAACAAATTAATATTATATAAATAAACATAAGAGACTAAAATATATTAGGTGTAGTGGATAAATATCGGATAATTTCCCCCAATGGAAATTTGACACATGAAATCGTGAAAGGAAGTCACATTGTAACATAAGACATTATCACTTTTTGAATATTTTCATTAATAAATTCCTTGATTGAAATAACCTCAAAAATGAAATTTAAATAAACTTAATATAAATAATTTCGAAATATAATATATAAAATGTGTAGTACATACATCATATAACAACAATAAGCTACCAAAATGAAAATATCACCAATGAACCAATATTGAGATGAAGAACCCTTACCATTTAGATAATATCTGAATCAATATCACATAAAATATATAACCTTAGATTATTTATTAATCACAACAAATTTCAAGGGAAGAAACATAAAATAATTTTGGTATGTATATATACCGAAAAAAAATATATTTAAATTTGTGACATGTCTCCTAGAAATAAAAGTAATATCAGAAACCCAAACCTTCTCTGTTTAATTCCTTCACACATTCTCCAAACCTCTTCTTATTTAGGAATCTTTCATTTATGACCACATTAAGTTTTCATAGATTGTTATTTTTGGGATATATAATCCTCAAATACATATATTAATAGGATTGGATAGTATTTGGGTAGATCATGGTCATGATAAAGGGATTAGGCAGTGGGTATAAGATTAGGAATGAGGTCCCCTTTTACAAGTGAGTGGAGTTGAATACTTATAATTATTCTAAAATTGAAAATAATATACAGTAAATATCAAGTAAATTTCACTTCAAACTAGATCAAATTCATATGTGGGATGTGATAGGGAAAAATTATATTATATAAATACGATTTTATATATTTTTAGGACCTTTTAACTCATATCTAATCAGTTTAACCTATAGTTAACCCTTTTTATCTCCTACTGTGGTGACCATATAATTAGTATTTAAAGGTATATAATATCATTATAAATCATATAGGGAATCAAATGTGGAAAATGGTTGATATTCTAAACCATTTATTATTCTCCTAATAAAGAATAATTGTTTTATTTTCTAAAAATATAATTAAATATTGTTAACATAAAATATAATTGATATAAATATTTGGTCTATTTAAATAATTTTACATTAAAAACATCAATATCACCATGTATTTAGACTTTTTAAATATTTATAATTTTTTAAAACTCATTTTAAAATAAAAAATCATGAAATAAATTTTCTTTTCCCAAAACACCACCTTTAATATATATTATCAATTTACGTTGATTATTCATCCTTTTGTAGAAGTTCTTCATCAATGATACTTAATAATTTTATATAAATATAACATTACTAAAAATTTAAATCAAATTACATCATCAAAAAATTAGTCATTATAAAAGGAAGAATACATATTCTTATTTTGTTTTTTAAGGATGTCAAATTAGAGATATTTAAAAAGTGATGTTTTGCACTCATTTTATTCATAAAATTATATAACAGACAATGTCAAATAAAAATGACACCAAATTTACATATTATAAAAGATAGGATGAATATTGATTAAAAATATTATCCAATAAAATAATTTTATGTGTTTATGATATTTATAGACCTTATCCCATATTATTAATCCAGATTAATGCATTTTACCATTTACTGAGGTGTTAAACTTTTACCAGGACTATTATCCACAATTAATGGAAATTAAGCAGGCCTTATTAAATAATTTTAATTGTTCTAATTCAAAATATAGAATCTATTATATTTGTTTCAACTTCTAGAAGTGGAATAATATAAATTTAATATATTCCCACTAATTAAGTAATATAAATTTTAAGAGATATTTTTTTAATCATAAAAATTACTTTATTCTAATTATGATACAACTAACATACATTATATAAATATGAATATACTCTATTTATTAAATAATATAAGGATTATGTTTTAATCATTTATTAAATGTGATTAATTAAATTTTCTAACAAAAAAATACATTTTTCACATAAAAAATAGTTTATCAGAAATAATTATTTTTACTTTCTACTTATTTAATAGTCACATCTATCAAACAGATAATCTATTTATGAAATATTATCAATTTTTCACCGTAAAATTCAATTTATTTCTTCAAAATCATATTCCATTTATTATAAAAATACATAATATAGAAAAATAATATACCCTATAAAATTTACATCTTAGCATTAAATGATATTATTTTTAACATTTAAAATTTACCAAGTTATTCCTATGAATTTTCCCAGATTTTTTGTTAAGAAATAACTGTATACATATTTTTAAAATTTAGCTATTTCTATTTATACCCACCATTAAAATCTTTAGGTGACAATATTAATCTCTAAATAATAATATTTATATAGTATATCGTGACTCAATAAATCATGGTGTTACATGTTTTATAAGAAACAGAAGATATAATTTATCTAAAATAATATACATTCTAATATCTTATGCTATTTCATTTTAATTTTTTATCTAAATTAGGTCCTCAAAATGTTATCTTGTTTTTGTCTAATGGATTGAAATATTGTCAAAATCATCTCTAAAAAGCGAAATATAAATATACCAATGGGTAATAAAAGAAATTTTTATCTACACCAATAATATTTCAATTTTAAATGTAACTTAATTTCCATGCAAAGAAAAATAAAATTATCATTTCCTAAATATTTTACAAATGATGAATTTACTATTTTATGACAAAAAACATTGTATGAGTTTCATAAACCAAACATTAATTTCTATGTAATGTTTTACACAGAGCCATGATATATTTATCCACATCATTCATGAGTTTTATGAACTTTTTAATAATTGTTATAGGTAATATGAATGAATATAATTTCATAATTTCATGACACAACATCAACTTTTGGTTGTGTTTCGTGATGTATTTCTACTATTATTCATTTAATAAGATAAATAATGATGATAATATTTTTATGAATAAAGTATTAAAATAATGTTTTACTATATTACAAGATCTACAAAAGGATTAAAAATTATTCCTGGTCTTTTAAACCTTTTACTAAAAGAAAAAATGGAGAACACATTTTAAGGTAATATCCATTATGAATAAACCTCAAAAACTAAAAAATAAAAATCATTGATAATTTTATATCATCTCATTAACATTTTTCCTTAAAATTATAATAATATATGCTTTATAAAATAAAAAATAAAAAAATTAGAATGATTTGATAACATATTTTACTTGGATGAACATCATAATTTTCTTTAATAAATAAATTACTCATAAATCCACATACCAAAAATATATGTACTATAATAATGTATTCAATAAAATGTACTTATCATTTCCCAATGTATCCCAAATCAAACAAAACATCACAAAAAACATATCTGATTCTGCCTGATAACAAACATTTTATTTTTTAAATAAAATCACATCCTTGAAAAAAAAATCATACCATATTCAGATAATTCTACCAATATATTAAATTCCCTAAAAATAAAAATTAATCAATTTTAAAAAAATCAATAACATATATTCTAAAAACATGATGACCCCTTTATTCTCATGAAACAAAATTACCGCTACATCAATGAATATAATAGTGTTAATAGTAATGTATGTATTTCTGCATATGTCCCCAATAACAATATTATAAAACAGATTCACCTTAAAATATATATTAAAACTATTGTTTTACTATACTTCAATGATATTTAATAAATTAATAAATCATTCATAAAATTCCATTAATAACCATAAAATACAATAAATGAAAAACTCGAAAGGATTTCAATAAATTTAAACATAAGATAATCCTTAAATTTAGAAACCCATAATTGTATCCTTAAGTCATAAATTATCCTCACCTGATGAATTCCTACTATAAAATGTCATCTAATGATAGATCTTATACCAATTGAGATAACATGAGACCCATACACCTGTATCTAGTGCTAAAAAAATTGTCTTATAATTTATTTCATTGATACCAATATATGCGACTCAAATTTAACAATCTATAATTATAATATCAATATAAAAATTTGTTTCACTTATATATTTAAGGCCATTTAGTATAATTATATTTGATAATTATGAAAACTCATCATTTCACAAAACACACATCATTCCATAAATTTTGGATTTTATCTCATTATACCGAGATTTTCATATTTCATAATAATACATGAACATATCCCACAAAAATATCCAAACAATATACCCTCGTATAAATATATTAATAATACCATTATATATAAACTATTTGAAAGGAGACATAATATGGCATGATTATATGCCTAGTAAGGTTAAACATATGAAATATCAATAAATGATTATATGTTATCACAATACAAGATTAAGGATATAACATAGTAATCAATGTCTGTGAAAAAAAATAGAATTCATACCGAGAAAATCCTAGATCATAGAGCATAATTCAGGGAATTTAGAATTAATATAAAAGAAGAGTCTATGAGTCAATAATTATAAACCATGAGAAATTAATCTTGTTCAATGTAACTATTAGATCTCATAGAAATAAAAGATAACCTATGTTGGTAGCATGGTAAACCATACTTTCATCATGGAATCACATAAAATATATAATTATAATATATTATTAAGATTAACATACACTATGTTAAAGTAATCCTCTCTTAAGAGATACATATATTATATTAATTCTCCATCTATTAGGAATTACACCCATCATGCTAACTTCTTCTCCTTACAAACTGCATTGGGGAACTATATCGGGATTACATATAATGACAATCAAAATAGTCTCACATATCATCATTATTAATATAAAAGAACCATAACATTAATATTGTAAATATATATTTCATAAAACATATATGAAAAAAATATTTAAATTTATAAATGTAATAACCTATGTTATAAAATTATTTTCATGGTAGCTTCTTTCAAACATAATAATTTCACCATCATTAAATTAAACATAGAGAAGTAATGGGAACCATTATAATATATATAAATAAATATTGTTGATGGTAAAACAATATGATATCCCTATTTATGTATATGTACTATTAAATAATTTTTACAAATATGGAAAATAAATGTATAAGAGAATTTGAATATTTTATGAAAATATATAAAATAAAATTTTTTATATATATTTATAAACTAAAACAATTCTAGATTATTGAAAAAAATTACATTCAAATAACTATGGGAATCTATAATATATGATTTAATTATCATAAAATTCATGGTGATATAAAAATATATTCATGTCCCACATGATAAATGAAAACATTCCTTCTATAAACCTGTAACACGTTATAGGTGAGATGAATGTAACATATTTTTTAAAAATTCCTTTCAATAGTTCATAAATAAAGTATAACATACAAAGAAAATTTATAAAAAAATTATATATAAGAAAAATCATCTAAGAATATTTTTTATATACATGGAAAATAAATTATATGTTCCTTAACAAAAGATAAAATAAAGCTATATTTTCATAAAATTGTTTTGTTGATAATTTCATGTACCCAATATGAGAAAATGATATGTATATTATAAAATTATATAAACAAATAGAGAAGAAAGAAATAGATTGGTGTTAAAGGGAAATTATCATGAAATTTTTCATAATCGAAATTCCACATAAAAAATCTTGAAAATAAATTTGATGCAACATAACCACTAATTTAGTTGGTATAATGTTTTTCATATATATATCCAAATAAATATCATCAAATATGAACATAAATAAAATGAATATATAATTATTTAGAAAAAATATATCAATGTGGTAGTAGATACACTATATAAACATTATAAGTGAAAAATAAAGAACATTTCTCATCAAAAATATAAAAAGTTATAAAACCATTATAGTTTTTTACTATCTAAAAAACCCCTCATAAAATTGGTAATAGAATATCGATACTTAGAAACCCATTATTTTCAGTGGAATATTCATAAAAAAAATCTAGGGGCATTATATACCCCATGATAAATTAATAAGTGGGTAATGTGGAAAATACCTAATAAAAATAAAAGTGAGATGAGATGTCCTTGCATCAACCCTCGACCTGCAACATACTTACTCATAACCTCCTCCTTTTTTGGTATCCTACTTTAAATGCTCCGTAAGGATTCTTCGATTGGTATTGTGGGAATACCATCACTAGATATTCATTTTATGTGGATGTTGGTAGTGTATTGGGTCATATCATAGACAAGATAAAAGGACCATGTGGTGTGTAGAATATATAAAATTAGGATCCTATTTTTATGTAAGTGGAAAGGAACACTTGTAGTTATTTCCATATTAAAAATAATATAAGGTATCATTAAAGGAAAATCAGATCGATATTCGATCAGTTTATATGCACGGATGAGATAATGTCTATATAAATTCAAAAAATGGTATATAGTCATTTTTTGTCTATTTAACACTTATCTTTTTAGTTTAACCCTGATTTAAGAAATTATAGCACATACCTTGGTAAAATGATAATTTATTTTTAATAGTAAAAAATGTCATTGTAAAATGGAATGTGTATCATAAGTGGGAAAGGATTGATCTCCTTGAACATTTACCATTCAATTGACTGAATATAATATTTTTAGGAATTTTGGAACAATTTATTTAATATTGATTGAGATAAAAAACCTTAATGTAACATTCACGTCTAATCATAAAATTTGACCATTAAAACATATATTTTATCATATATTTCATGTTTTATATATTTAAAAAATTAATTGAATTTATTTTTGAACCTTGAAAACCATTCATGTATTTATCTTAGAACAAAAACTCAATTTTATTGAATTAAATATATTTTGATTGTTTTTTTTCACCCAATTGAAATACACTTCATCAACGACGCTAATGATATTATAGAAATTATATCTTTTCTGAATAATAAAAATAATTTATTCATTTTTAAAATTACCATTTATAATAGCTCATAACATCAATTTTTTTAAAATATAATAGAGATATTAAATTAATAGAGAGACATATTGTGCTTTTTAACTTATGGAAAATAATACTATGTTATTTATCGGAGGAAAAGTTCATAAAATTTCTATTTTCTCTATATATGATGAATTTGTTCAAAATAAAATCCTAAAATAATAAACTTCAATTGTTTGAGATATTTTATGAAATTATTACTTATGTTATCCTTGATTATAAAATTTACCCATTACTAAGGGGGTAAAATTTTACCGTGGTTAATATTTATTAAGTCCAAAAATTACATTTACATTATTAAATAATTTTAATTTTTCTTATTCAAAATATAGGATCCTTTTTTATAGATTCAAATTTCTATAAGTATTAGTATTTAATTTGAATATATACATGGTAGCTGAAGATAGCACTCTATATCAGTAGCTTGGGGGATGGATCAATGTAACGACGGCCAAGGGCTTACAGATCAACGCGGGCGGTGGGGCTTCCCTAGCTTCGACGGGAACACTAATCTAGGTGAGTCGACATGGATTTGTGGATCCCAGGGTGCGTGGTGTTAGGGCTATGTCAGATCTTAGAAGTGGTGTCGAATTGGGGCACGGTCAGACCAGGGCATTTGAGTTGTGTGGCAGTGGATCCGTATCTTGTGATGGGAGATGGAATTGTTAGAAGGATTGTTTATGGAGGGGTCTTGAGGTTGTATGCATAAGCCATTTCAACTATGATGTGGGCCCCTTATTTTCATTGTTTCTAGGCCTATTGGACCTTGGGTCATGTGATTTGTAATTTTTTTTGGCAATGAGATTTAGGGCCACTATTACTAAGGGCTTTATGTTATTGGTTTCATGGAATTTGTTTGGGTTATCCCTTTTCCCACAAAAGGGTGGGTGTGTTTTTTCTTTTTTCTAAATAAAGGGGATTTTCCCCACCCATCCTAGTAAATTTAAAAGTAACAAAAATTAACTTCATTAATATTTTCATTAAATAAATTATATACACAATAAATTAAAATTATTCATCAATAGTGATTAATCTAATTTACTAAGATAAAAACACATTGTGCTAATAAAATATCTTTTAAAAAATAATTATTTTTTTTCTATAATTTGATTTTACATTCTCATATAGAAGATTGATAAAAAATATATGGATGATTATTTTTTTTTCATTTTATAAAATATATTTCATCATAATACTAGTTCATTGGTGATTAATATAAATAATATAAATAATATTTCACCTCAAAAATAATCTCTAATACTAACATGAGACTATTTTTAAAATATATAATTATGTTCATATATCATAAAAATTAATAAATATTTGTTTTTTTGGAAACTTTTTGAACATATATTTCATAACATAGTTATTCACATTCATAAATGGAAATACAATGATAAATCATATTTAAATAATAACATTTCCATGGTATATCATATTTCTCTTATGAATAGTGTTGGGTGTGGCACATGAATTTAAGAATAATATTTATTTAAAATAAAATACATTTTAAAATATTTGAGTGTTAATCTCTTAGTGTTCCAAGAGATCACTAAAAGATCATCATATGTTTATACATCATCTAGGATGGTTTGGGATTCAAAAAATACATCCCTAAAGGTAGAGAGATTGAGGGAGGAAATGAAAAACATTAGTGGGAGAAAGATCAAGAATTATTTATAATTAAAACCCATGCTAGTCCAATCACGGTGTAATATTAATGGTTAGAGTATAAATTTTTAATTTGAAATAAAAAACATGAAAATTATAGCATCATATTGTAATTTCCCACTGTCAATCAAAGATCTGAAATCCATAGAGTGATAAAAACCCTTTATAACACCATGGAAAACAAGTTCAACTCTCATAAATAAAAATGGATTGACCAATTTCATGGAAATATACAAGCCTTAATGGTGAAATTCTCTTATATAAGATAAATATACTGGTTCCCCACATCTCACACCACCTAAATGTGATTAATTTGATGAAAACACACCAATCACAGAACAACCTCCTACACTATGACATAAGGAAGAATGAAATCACAATCTATTGTACCATATTATAATGTGACTCTATAAATCCAAATTATAACATAATTCAAAAACAATTAATGGTAATTACATCATATTATCATAAGAAAAAGAAAACCATCTCAGAATTTTTGTGATACTGTGCTCATATATAACCATCATGTTCATACAAGCTCTCTTGAAGGTTCCCATTATAATAAAAACGAAGAGTAATGGTATAACCCATCCTCAATGGGTCACCTTAAACTAATCCTCAACGAAGAGTATGTACTCTAAGATGTTCAAATTTTCCTTTATTTAAAACACACCCCCAATAGATAAAAGTCTCAAATTACATTTATTTCGGCATTTATAACATCAATTATGTTAATATTTTCTTAAAAATGTAATTACTGCATCATCGTTGTGTCATAAATAAATTAAATTATTAAAAGTATAAAAATTACAAATAAAATACCTTTATGTAGAAAATCTTTTTAGCTTTCTAATGAATATTTATAGTCGAAATTATATTATGTATAAACCTATATTAAAAATGTTTTAGTAAATAAACTTTGATTTTAACTCTTTTAACTCTTCTTTGAATTAAATAATAATAAATGTCCTAATCTAATACAAGTGGGCCTAAATGATAATATTTTACACTTAAGGTTGTTTTTGGTCGAGATACACTTGTCCAATAAGATTAGGACACGTGTTAGGGTAATATTAATATCATTTTTACCCTTAATTACCATATTTATTTTTAACCATGGTAAATAAAAGTAAAAAGTTATTATTCACCAAAAATTATTTTCATCTCATTGAACCACATTTTACTTACTGAAATAAACCGTGTCTCTCAGATTTTTGAAATTCCACTCACAGAAGCGGTAAAATTAAGTTTTATGAACAATTCAGTTTTTTTTAACTACCACTTAGTGGTTTCACTATTCATCAAAAATTGAAAGTTTTCAGAAAAATACCAAAAATTAGGCCTAAGCTATATTTGATATTATGAACTCAAAAAGGATTTCTATTTTACCAAATTCAAATCATATCAGTAGCATTAATTAATTTAAAAATTAATTCACGTCGTCAAAACAAATAGCGTGTTCTTAAGAGATAATAACTATCAAAAGATTGACATTGTTTATGTCTGGTTTAAATGTGAAATTACATCCAATGACCAACATTGTATTAAATTGTAAAAATATATTCTAAATATACTTTCAAACAAATCAAACTAATAATTTATCACTATTAATTATTTCAATTGAAAAAGTTGTTTTTAATTAAAATTTATTAATTTTCACTATTCATCAAAATATGAAAGTTATCCGGAAATCACCAAAATTTCACCCTAAGCTAATTTCGATATTACGAATCCAAAAATAAATTCCATTTTGAAAAATAATATTTACAAAATATCAAAAAGTGGTTATCACTATTCATAATGGGTAGTTTTAATAATATTTTAATAGCATATTGCTGTTTAGTGAAACTCGTTATTGCGTACTACACACGATATCAAGGAAGGTCGCGATTGCGTGTAATGGAAGGGAAGTCAAGGATGCATGTTGTGAAAGCATCTTTTGGTGTATCTTACAACACAAGACAATAATGAAATTAAAAAATATATTTTTCATAAAATTTCGGGGTGTTACATTCTACCCCACTTAAAATGAATTTCGCCCTCGAAATTCATCGGGGTTATAAATGGTTTACTATTCAAAAGTTTCTTTAATAGAAACCCACATCGTAAAAAGGAATACAAAAACCAATATTTAAAAACAAAAGTATGAAATGTAACGGTTACCCAATTAAAATAATCACTTAGTTTCCACATAGGTGAAAATATGGATATGGAAGAGAAATCTAACCATCATGATCTGATGGAGAGTGGTAGAGAACAAGGCTATGGAAAAGCCAGCAATCACAAATCCATAAATTTGTGATGATCTAGGGTACCACCTGATTCATCAGATATAAGGGCACTAGGACATCATTTTTGGTTTTCAAGATCATTTCCCTAAAGATGAAAATTTGAATTAGAATAAATACTTACTTTATTTTGGTACAATCTCACTATTTTTCGTGCCTTGAACAATTTCCACTTCATCTCTTAAAAACATGTAGTTGAATTTGTTATTCATGATGTGTTAGCAGATCATGTGATATAATGACGGGTCATTCCATCTATCTCAAGAAATAAGTTAGCAAAAATTATATACATAAGTCGATGTATAGTGAGATTAATCATATATGGTTATTAAAATGGACTTATACTTCATATATCACACTGCTTAATATAATAAAACTAGTTTCTACTAAACAGGGACTTCCTGTAGGCCAGTGGTAGGCGATAAAGTCTAGTCGCACTTCGGTTGTGGGTTCGATTCCCACAGCCTTGTCTGAAGCGATGGGTTGTCGCCCGTCCTGCAGGTTGTCCTTTTTCTAAAACTACATTACTATAACATCCCATCAATAATATCGAAAATCTTATGTCCTTAAACAATACTAACTTATGTCCAACATAATCCATTCTAATCTTTTGGCTTATCCATAATACTACAGTCCACTCTCATAATATAGTGAAAACTATTACCAGAGATTTAATACTATCGTTAATCCCCATATATCATAAGATAGGTCTTGTTGGTCACATTCCAAACGTTCAAAGGCCTTAATCATGTATTCTCTTGAATACCCATTGAACCTTAGTGAAAACATGAGTGCAGTTAAAAGTTAACTCTTTCCACATACCAAAATCCAAAAATTCTATATACTCAAACCATGATATAACCTTCTCCTTATATTAGTCATGAGATCGTGAATACAATCAAACACCTCATTATCTTATTATTCCTTCATTATGCGCATATCATCTACTTTCCAAAAAAAATCTGAATAACATTTCATGGTTACTAGTACCATTAATCATACACTTTAAAAACTTAGGAAATACAATTGTGTAACAATCCTTAGATTTCTCTTTATTCCATAGTACCATGAGATTACTTATAAAACATTACACTTGATAAACGTGTAAATATTCCACTACCTTCTTAAACCATTGACTGGGCTTCAACAATTCTTTCATCTCACATATCATTTGTAGTCTCTTCATCATCATCAACATAAATACTTCCCATACGACCATACTGATTATCTTCATGAGACTTTCCCTTAGGGCATTGGTTTGGATAATGCCCGTACATTCCACATTTAAAACATTTAACCATTGTTGATGTCGTAGCAATACCATTATCCTCATCCATGTTGTCAACTGAACCTTTTCCTTTGCACTTATTTTCTTTGTGTCCTTCTTTTCCACACCCAAAGCATCTTCCGGTTCCTTTGAAACATTCTCCTTGATGCCTCTTCCCACATGATTTACATAGGGGAAATTTAACTTTCTTTCCTCTATGATCATCATGAAACTCCATCTTTCTCTTATTAGCTGAGTCAGGAAACTTACCAAATTTTACTTTATTGATCATATAATGAGATTGTTGATTTGGCATAATAATGATGTTTGGACTTCCAAATCCCATTTCTTTATGAAGAATATCATTCCATTTTCCATCATCTCCTCCATTATCGTGAATCATCTTGTTTCCATCCATTTTCTAAAACCCAAAAAAGAATAGTGTGAGAGGCAAAAAATCATGCTAGGGAAAACAACATAATAAAGGTGGTGTATCCTCAATATCAAACATCTTAGGTTAAATTCTATGATCGTTACTGTAGTTCTAGGACTGTATCCTATACGTATACATATCCTTAGGGACATCCCTAGACATACCTTATAAATATCTCTAGGGATCTCACTAAAGTTCTCGCATCCTAGTTTCCAAAGGTTGACTAAACCTTTCCTCTGATACCAACTGTAGAGACCCGAATCATGACATACATGAACATTACATTACTTTTGTGGAATACTTAGTACATAACAAAAAAACACACACACACAAGGATCGTAATAGTTTAGTGTCTTTGGCAATTCGGAACGTAATCTTCTAATCATAGTGAAAGATCTTCAATATCACTCATAAAGATCTTCCCTTTTTTTTACCTAAAACCTTTCTTTATATCCTGGAGAAAAAAAAACATTAAAGGGTGAGCTCAAATGCTCATTAAGGGTAAACAAAAGAAAAATCAATCACATCATATTCATAAGAACATAACTTTTGGAAATCTTAACCTGCAAAAGAGAGCATAATTTCATAACATGGGATAAATCATAGTAGTGAAATGAAATCCCAATAATCATAACTTAAAACATGAAACATTGTGGCATGTAGACATAATCATAGAGAATCATTTCTTGTTAGTCAAGACTCATTGCCAAGAATATCTTAGTGGACAATGTCCCTTTCTGAACTGAGTCACCCTCGTTTCAGTCCTGTTTCACTCAACCGGTATAACCTACCATTCCAGCCATGTCTATCTCATGAGATATAAAATCTTTACCCAATGTATTGGAGGGAGATATAGGTCCCACCCATCTCATAATGATACCATTCTTATGTGTGCCACAAAATCATAAATCATACATCATAGCATAACCCATGAAATAAAATGAGATTCTTAAACATCATGTCATCATAACATAATCCATAAAAAATTGATATCATTTCATCATAAGAAAATTGAATCCATTTAAATCATAGAAAAATTTTACTTGAAACATACACATATTAAATAATGTCATCCTAGATGTAAAATAGTTTTGACAAAACACTTGAAATGAATTCTTGAGGAAAATATCCTTTCTTCTTTAAAATCATGTTCTTTTCACAAAATTCCATGAAATATTAAAAGATAAGGGTTTTATTGAAAATAATCTTGAAATATTGTAGAGGAAGATTCATGAAAATGAGGCGTTATGAAACCGTAAAAATCCGTTCACGCCATATAAGTTAAAAATAACATTATCCTCGTACTTTTGTCGGAAAAGTCAAAAAGTACCTTATATGGTAACCAAACGAAAGATTCCATTCATACAATGTGGTAAAAATTAAATAAAGGGTAAAAATGTATTTAAACATCCATGGAATAATGGTAAACATTTTATGAAATCATTTTTAGAAATCATGGTCATGGATGATAGACGTAACCCCAGTAAATACTTACGTATAAGCAATCTCAGATAAAAATGAGATTGAAAATTTATCCCTTACCTTAAGTCTGATTTGCTTCGTAAGTGTCTGAAACTCCTGTATAATGATTTAAATAATGTCATTAACTTATTACAGAATCATATCCATTGTTATGATATCATATATGGTTCACTTATGACTTTATATTACCTGTTCTTTTGTAAATTCCATGTTAAAGAAGCGTTTTGGGTAAAATCGTTTCATTTATCGTAGGTGTTTGGACTTGTTGTTCTTAACATTATTATTACTTATATCATGATTTACTTAATTCCAGAATATAAAACATGATTTATATATCATATATATTCAGTATATATATATATTTAATAAATATATAAATGAAATGAAACACACCGTTCATGGAGACGGTAGTCCGTACGTACGCATGAACGCTGTTTTCCTTTCCTCATTGTCTTGAATGGAAGAAATTAGATGACATACATATATAAATAAATCCAGTAGACTTATAATGTAATATATTTCATTATTATTTCTTATATATACTTTATAATTATTCTTAAATGGTTAACATGGAGAATGAATCTCATCACGTCGTGGAGACGGTAGTCCGTACCTACGCACGACCGATGATATCATTCCCATGGTCGTGGAATTGTGTTTAAGTGTATGTATACTATTTAAGTATCAATATAACTATATAATAATCTAATATAGTTGCTCCTTACACCATTATACCCATCCAATTAAGGAGGTGGCGGAAAATAGATTACACCACGGCGTGGAGACGGTATTCCGTACGTACGCACGCGTGGTGATTTCCTTTTTCTGTAGGATGGATAGAAGGTTAATTAGAGTTGTTTAATATTTATAATAACATATCAGTATATAATAAATACTTATGTTATTACTTTATCATGAAACAACTAAAGAAGAAGAAGTTTAAGAAGAAAGAAATTGAAAAAGATCGGTAATGGATATTACCTCTTTTTGACGCGCCTTTTCTTAACCTCCACTTAAAGAACTAAGGATGGTCTTTGAAGAAGACCAGGACCTATAGGATGATACTAGGGAAGTGGAGAAGAGATTTTGGCAGGGTTTGGACGAGCATGAATGCTCAAATTGGTGTGAGGAGGAGAGGGAGGAGGTGCCCTTTTATAAGGGAGGAGAGGGGCATCTTAGGAATATCTCAAAATATTATTTTATATTATGGTCAAATTCGGTTTATAATGGTTCCAAATGGTCTTATTTAGAATCTAAAGTGGGTATGGGTCGAAATCCTCTCATAAAATAGGATTTACACAAGTTTAGGTTATTATTTTAACCTTATCAATTAGATTTAACTCTAAGTTAAATAATTTAACTTTTACCGTGTCTTTTTGTTTTCTTACACTATATGGTTATTAAACTTACTATATCAAGACAAACTAAACCCAAGTTGTTTATTATTAATATATCTATCCTTATCTAAGTCATTTGGACAATCCTTATATTTTTAGGAATTAAATAACAATTAATAATATAATATTTGTTTTAAAAACTAATTTTTGACAATGTTTACACTATTTGGTACATGATTTTTATGAAACTTTTAACGGAATGATAAGTTCTAACCAAGTTACTTAAATCAACAATAACAAGTCATATTAACCTAGAAAATTCGTTTAAGTCATAAAAAGTCTCAAATTACATTTATTTGGGCATTTATAACATCAATTATGTTAATATTTTCCTAAAAAGGTAATTACTGCATCATCATTGTGTCATAAATAAATTAAATTATTTAAAGTATAAAAATTTAAAATAAAATACCATTATGTAGGAAATCTTTTTATCTTTCTAATTAATATTAATAGTCGAAATTATATTATGTATAACTCGATATTAAAAATGTTTTAGTAAATATACTATGATTTTAACTCTTTTAACTCTTCTTTGAATTAAATAAAAATAAATGTCCTAATCTAATAAAAGTGGGCCTAAATGATAATATTTTACACTTAAGGTTGTTTTTAGTCGAGATACACTTGTACAATAGGATTAGTACATGTTTTAGGGTAATATTAATATCATTTTTACCCTTAATTACCCTATTTACTTGTCACCGTGGTAAATAAAAGTAAAAAAGTTACTATTCACCAAAAATTATTTTCATCTCATTGAACCACATTTTACTTACTGACATCAACCGTGTCTCTCAGATTTTTGAAATTTCACTAATAGAAGAGGTAAAATTAAGTTTTATGAACAATTCAGTATTTTTTTAACTACCACTTAGTGGTTTCACTATTCATCAAAAATTGAATGTTTTCAGAAAAATACCAAAAATTAGGCCTAAGCTATATTTGATATTATGAACTCAAAAATGATTTCTATTTTACAAAATTCAAAACATA
Source organism: Viscum album (assembly GCA_963277665.1). Taxonomy (NCBI): domain Eukaryota; kingdom Viridiplantae; phylum Streptophyta; class Magnoliopsida; order Santalales; family Viscaceae; genus Viscum; species Viscum album. Next base: position 71,232,352 of record OY728141.1, on the reverse strand, counting down.
TCAGTAGCATTAATTAATTTAAAAATTAATTCCTGTCGCCAAAACAAATAACGTGTTCTTAAGAGATAATAACTATCAAAAGATTGACACTTGTTTATGTCTGGTTTAAATGTAAAATTACATCCAATGACCAACATTGTATTAAATTGTAAAAATATATTCTAAAAATACTATCAAACCACTCAAACTAATAATTTATCACTATTAATTATTTTGATTGAAAAAGTTTTTTTTAATTAAAATTTAGTAATTTTCACTATTCATCAAAATATGAAAGTTATCCGGAAATCACCAAAATTTCACCCTAAGCTAATTTCGATATTACGAATCCAAAAATGAATTCCATTTTGAAAAATAAAATTTACAAAATATCAAAAAGTGGTTATTACTATTCATAATGGCTAGTTTTAATAATATTTTAATAGCATATTGCTGTTTAGTGAAACTCGTTATTGCGTACTACACACGCTATCAAGGAAGGTCACAATTGCGTGTAATGGAAGGCAAGTAAAGGATGCATGTTGTGAAAGCTTCTTTTGGTGTAGCGTACAACACAAGACATTAATGAAATTAAAATGAATATTTTTCATAAAATTTTGAGGTGTTACATTCTACCCCCCTTAAAATGAATTTCGCCCTCGAAATTTGTCGGGGTTATAAATGGTTTACTATTCGAAAGTTTCTTTAATAGAAACCCAAATAGTAAAAAGCAATACTAAAACCAATCTTTAAAAACAAAATTATGAAACGTAAAGGTTATCCAATTAAACTAATCACTGGGTTTCCACATAGGTGAAAATATGGATATGGAAGAGAAATCTAACCATCATGTTCTGATGGAGAGTGGTAGAGAACATGGATATGGAAAAGCCAGAAATCACAAAGCCATAAATTTGTGACGATCTAGGGTACCGTATGATTCATCGAATATAAGGGAACTAGGACAACATTTTTGGTTTTCCAGATCATTTCCCTAAAGTTGAAAATTTGAATTAGAATAAATACTTACTTTATTTTGGTACGAACAATTTCCACTTCATCTCTTATATAAATGAAGTTGAATTTGTTATTCGTGAAGTGTTAGCAGATCATGTGATAGAATGATGGGTGATTCCATTTGTCTCAAACAAAAGGTTAGCAAAATAATATACATAAGTCGATCTATAGTGAGATTAATCATATATGGTTCCTAAAATGGACTTATACTTCATATATCACACTGCTTAATATAATAAAACTAGTTTCTACTAAACTGGGACTTCCTGTAGGCCAGTCGTAGGTGATAAAGGCCAGTTGCACTTCAGTTGTGGGTTCGATTTCCACATCCTTGTCCGAAGTGATGGGTTGTCGCCCGTCCTGCAGGTTGTCCTTTTTTCTAAAACTACATTACTATAACATCCCATAAATAATATAGAAAATCTTCTATCCTTAAACAATACTAACTTATGTCCAACATAATCAATTCTAATCTTAGGCTTATCCATAATACTGCAGTCCACTCTCATAATATAGTGAAAACGATTACCAGAGATTTAATACTGTCGTTAATCCCCATATATCATAAGATATGTCTTGTTGGTCACATTCCAAACATTAAAAGGCCTTAATCATGTATTCTCTTGAATACCCATTGAACCTTAGTGAAAACATGAATGCAGTTAAAAGTTAACTCTTTCCACATACCAAAATCCAAAAATTCTATATACTCAAACCATGATATAACATTCTCCTTATATCAGTCATGATCTCATTAATACAATCAAACACCTCATTATCTTATTATTCCATCATTATGCGCATATCATCTACTTTCCAAAAAATATCTGAATAACATTTCATGGTTACTAGTACCATTAATCATAAACTTTAAAAACTTAGGAAAGACAATAGTGTAACAATCCTTAGATTTCTCTTTATTCCATAGTACCATGAGATTACTTATACAACATTACAGTTGATAATCATGTAATCATTCCACTGCCTTCTTAAACCATTGACCGAGCTTCAACAATTCTTTCATCTCACATATCATTTGTAGTCTCTTCATCATCATCAACATAAATACATCCCATACGACCATACTGATTATCTTCATGAGACTTTCCCTTAATGCATTGGTTTTCATAATGCCCGTACATTCCACATTTAAAACATTTAACCATTGTTGATGTCGTAGCAATACCTTTATTCTTATCCATGTTGTTAACTGAACCTTTTCCTTTGCACTTACTTTCTTTGTTTCCTTCTTTTCAACACCCAAAGTATCTTCCGGTTCCTTTGAAACATTCTCCTTGATTCCTCTTCCCACATGATTTACATAGGGGAAATTGAACTTTATTTCCTCTATGATCATCATGAAACTCCATCTTTCTCTTATTAGCCGAGTCAGGAAACTTACCAAATTTTACTTTATTGATCATATTATGAGATTTCTAATTCAGCATAATAATGATGTTTGGACTTCCAAATCCCATTTCATTATGAATAATATCATTCCATTGTCCATCATCGCCTCCATTATCGTGAATCATCTTGTTTCCATCCATTTTCTAAAACCCAAAAAAGAATAGTGTGAGAGGCAAAAATAATGCTAGGGAAAAAAACATAATAAAGGTGGAGTATCCTCAATATCTAACATCTTAGGTTAAATTCTATATTAGTTACCATAGTTCTAGTACTGTATCCTATACGTATACTTATCCTTAGGGACATCCCTAGACATACCTTATAAATATCTCTAGGGATCTCACTAAAGTTCTCGCATCCCAGTTTCCAAAGGTTGACTAAACCTTTCCTCTAATACCAAATGTAGAGACCCGAATAATTACGTACATGAACATTACATTACTTTTGTGGAATACTTAGTACATAACAAAAAAACACACACACAAGGATCGTAATAGTTTAGTGTCTTTGGAAACTCGGAACGTAATCTTCTAATCGTGGTGATAGATCTTCAATATCTCCCATAAAGATCTTCCCTTTTTTTATACCTAAAACCCTTCTTTATATCATGGGGAAAAGAAAACATAAAAGGGTGAGCTCAAATTCTTAGTAAGGGTAAACAAAAGAAAAATCAATCACATCATATTCATAAGAACATAACTTTTGGAAATCTTAACCTGCAAAAGAGAGCATAATTTCATAACATGGGATAAATCATAGTAGTGAAATGAAATCCCAATAATCATAACATAAAACATGAAACTTTGTGTCATACACACATAGTCATAGAGAATCATTTCATGTTAGTCAAGACTCATTTCCAAGACTATCTTAGTGGAGAATGTCCCTTTCTGAACCGAGTCACCCTCATTTCAGTCCTGTTTCACTGAACCGGTATAACCTACCATTCCAGCCATGTCTATCTCATGAGATATAAAATCTTTACCCAATGCATTGGAGGGAGATATAGGTCCCACCTATCTCATAATGATACCATTCTTATGTGTGCCACAAAATCATAAATCATACAACATAGCATAACCCATGAAATAAAATGGGATTCTTAAACATCATGTCATCATAAAATAATCCATAAACAATTGATATCATTTCATCATAAGAAAATTGAATCCATTTAAATCATAGATAAATTTTACTTGAAACATACACATATGAAATAATGTCATCCTAGATGTAAAATAGTTTTGACAAAACACTTGAAATGAATTCTTGAGGAAAATATCCTTTCTTCTTTAAAATCATGTTCTTTTCACAAAATTACATTCAATTTTAAAAGATAAGGGTTTTATTGAAAATAATAATGCAATCTTGTAGAGGAAGCTTCTTGAAAATGAGGCGTTATGAAATCGTAAAAATCCGTTCACGCCGTATAAGTTAAAAATAACATTCTCCTCGTACTTTTGTCGGAAAAGTCAAAAAGTACCTTATATGGTAACCAAACGAAATATTTCATTCATACAATGTGGTAAAAAGTAAATAAACGGTAAAAATGACTTTAAACATCCATGGAAGAATGTTAAAAATTTTATGAAATCATTTTTAGAAATCATGGTCATGGATGATAAACGTAACCCTAGTAAATACTTACGTATAAGCAATCTCGGATAAAAAAGAGATTGAAAATTTATCCCTTACCTTAAGTCCGATTTGCTTCGTAAGTGTCCGAAACTCCTGTATAATGATTTAAATAATGTCATTAACTTATTAAAGAATCATATTCATTGTTATGATATCATATATGGTTCACTTATGACTTTATATTACCCGTTCTTTTGTAAATTCCATGTTAAAGAAGCGTTTTGGGTAAAATCGTTTCATTTATCGTAGGTGTTTGGACTTGTTGTTCTTAACATTATTATTACTTATATCATGATTTACTTACTTCCAGAATATAAAAAATTATTTATATATCATATATATTCAGTATATATATATATTTAATAAATATATAAATGAAATGAAACACACCGTTCATTGAGACGGTAGTCCGTACGTACGCATGAACGCTGTTTTCCTTTCCTCATTGTCTTGAATTGAAGTAAGTAGATGACATACATATATACATAAATACAATAGCCTTATAATGTCATATATTTCATTATTATTGCTTATATATACTTTATAATTATTATTAAATGGTTATCATGGAGAATGAATCTCATCGCGTCGTGGAGACGGTAGTCCGTACGTACGCACGAGCGATGATATCATTCCCATGGTTGTGGAATTGTGTTTTTAGTGTATGTATACTATTTCAGTATCAATATCACTCTATAATAATCATATATAGTTACTAAATACACCATTATACCCATCCAATTAAGGAGGTGGCGGAAAATAGATTACACCACGGCGTGGAGACGGTATTCCGTACGTACGCACGTGCGGTGATTCCTTTTTCCGTAGGTTGGATAGATAGTTAATTTGAGTTGTTTCATATTTATAATAACATATCAGTTTATAAGAAATACTGATGTTATTACTTTATCATGAAACAACTAAATAAGAAGAAGTTGAATAAGAAAGAAATTGAAAAAGATCGGAAATGGATATTACCTCTTTTTGACGCGCCTTTTCTTAACCTCCACTTAAAGAACTAAGGATGGTCTTTGAAGAAGACCAGGACCTCTAGGATGATACTAGGGAAGTGGAGAAGAGATTTTGGCAGGGTTTGGACAAGCTTGAATGCTCAAATTGGTGTGAGGAGGAGAGGGAGGAGGTGCCCTTTTATAAGGGAGGAGACGGGCACCTTAGGAATATCTCAAAATATTATTTTATATTAAGGTCAAATTTGGTTTATAATGGTTCAAAATGGTCTTATTTCGAAGCTAAAGTGGGTATGGGTCGCAATCCTCTCATACAATAGGATTTAGACAAGTTTAGGTTATTATTTTAACCTTATCAATTAGATTTAACTCTAAGTTAAATAATTTAACTTTTACCGTGTCTTTTTGTTTTCTTACACTATATGGTTAATAAACTTACTATATCAAGTCAAACAAACCCCAAGTTGTTTATTATTAATATATCTATCCTTATCTAAGTCATTTGGCCGATCGTTAGATTTTTATTAATTAAATAACAATTAATAATATAATATTTGTTTCAAAAACTAATTTATGTCAATTTTGACACTATTTGGTACATGATTTTTATGAAATTTTTAACAGAATTATAAGTTCGAAAAAAGTTACTTAAATCAAAAATAACATGTCATATTGACCTAGAAAATTATTTTAAGTCATAAAAAGTCTCAAATTACATTTATTTGGGCATTTATAACATCAATTATGTTAATATTTTCTTAAAAAGGTAATTACTACATCATCGTTGTGTCATAAATAAATTAAATTATTTAAAGTATAAAGATTACAAATAAAATACCATTATGTAGGAAATCTTTTTATCTTACTAATTAATATTTACAGTCGAAATTATATTATGTATAACCCTATATTAAAAATGTTTTAGTAAATAAAATTTGATTTTAACTCTTTTAACTCTTTTTTGAATTAAATAATAATAAATGACCTAATCTAATCCATGTGGGCCTAAATGATAATATTTTACACTAAAGGTTGTTTTTGGTCGAGATAAACTTTTCCAATAGGATTAAGGCATGTGTTAGGGTAATATTAATATCATTTTTACCCTTAATTACCCTATTTACTTTTAATCGTGGTAAATAAAAGTAAAAAGTTACTATTCACCAAAAATTATTTTCATCTCATTGAACCACATTTTACTTACTGAAATCAACCATGTCTCTTGGATTTTTGAAATTCCACTCATAGATGCGGTAAAATTATGTTTTATGAACAATTCAGTTTTTTTAACTACCACTTAGTGGTTTCACTATTCATCAAAAATTGAAAGTTTTCAGAAAAATACCAAAAATTAGGCCTAAGCTATATTTGATATTACGAACTCAAAAATGATTTCTATTTTACCAAATTCAAAACATATCAGTAGCATTAATTAATTTAAAAATTAATTCCCGTCGTCAAAAAAAATAGCGTATTCGTAAGAGATAATAACTATCAAAAGATTGACACTTGTTTATGTCTGGTTTAAATGTGAAATTACATCCAATGACCAACATTGCATTAAATTGTAAAAATATATTCTAAATATACTTTCAAACCACTCAAACTAATAATTTATCACTATTAATTATTTCTATTGAAAAAGTTGTTTTTAATTAAAATTTAATAATTTTCACTATCAATCAAAATATGAAAGTTATCCAGAAATCACCAAAATTTCAGCCTAAGCTAATTTCGATATTACTAATCCAAAAATGAATTCCATTTTGAAAAATGAAATTTACAAAATATCAAAAAGTGGTTATTACTATTCATAACGGCTAGTTTTAATAATATTTTAATAGCATATTGCTGTTTAGTGAAACTCGTTATTGCGTACTACACATGCTATCGAGGAAGTTCGCGATTGCGTGTAATGGAGGCAAGTCAAGGATGCATGTTGTGAAGGCTTCTTTTGGTGTAGCGTACAACACAAGACATTAATGAAATTAAAAAGAATATTTTTCATAAAATTTTGAGGTGTTACATGCTAAATAAGTTATTTTTTGTTTCCTTCATTGTTAAGAAGTGTCATGTTTGCATTGTTGTGAGGTGATGAGGTGAGGACGAGAAAAATTAAATGAATCCCTTTAATGGATTGTTAATATGCAGTGTAACAACTCATTAAATGATGAATGACTGATATATTGTTTCATAAATAAAACCCTGTAACTATGCGATGATGCAACATAACATAAAGGTTATGACACATTTTTGATTTAATGTATTAATTGTGTTGGAGAAACATTATTAAAAATGTGGAACTCCTCTAACGAATTGATGGCGGGGAATCCTTTCCAACAAACACTACAAAATTGATAGTGACATCGACACACCTCGAGGAATATGACTGGTGAGCGATGAACATTGATGGATTCAGATGGATCGACACCAAAAATGAACCTTTTATAGGTAGGGGTCAACTTTTTAATGTTTTATATCACTATTCATCATTCTAATACAACGAATATTGACTAAACCTTGTATTGGTTTATCTTTGGATAACTTGTTTGTGCGGGAGGGAGATTATTCTCAAGGTTTTGACTTGGGAATAAATATAGTAGAATCATAATCCTATTTCCTTACATGTTTTAAAATAAACTATAACACGGAGGGTGCAAGCCGACATGAACAAGGCTTGATCCCCTCTTACTTTGTGCATTCTTGTGTGGTCTTCATGGGTGTAACTCTAAGTTGAAGACATAGATTTTTTGATGTTATAGCATGAAATATGGAAACCGATGGAGGTGTAAGGCACATAAACTCCAATGAATAGACAACTAGAGCAGTCCCAGTGGTTTTAAAAACACCCTGCTGACACATTGACACTGATAGCGATGCTGAAGACCGGTTGCAGCAGCTACAGGTGGGTGGTTGCAGGCCATGACGACCTTCTGAGGGAGAATCCACTGTTGGCTCGGGCCGCGTCTGAGTAGTAGGAACCACTATCATCTTGGTCGGTGGCCAATAGAGGTGGGATGCATCCATCCCTCTGCATCGGATAGGCATCTTACACCGCATGAGCTGCGGTATGCTGGAATGTGGTCCACTGGGGAATGTGTATTGTAGGAAAGGCTGTCGGCTCCTACATGCCATGTACAGCCGAACTGGATGCCCAGTGGGAGTCTGGGTTGGAGTAGATGGTCATTCCATGTGGGCTGGTTAGGGGGCGCAAACCGGGCCATATATCATCATTGGATAGAGTAAAGTAACCCTTCTTTTGCTGGTTGAGCTAATAGGACAATATAGGGATACTAGGTGGTTGTAGCTTGGAACATTTGGTTGGCCTATAACGGGACATTCTAGATAGAAACAGGTCCTTTAGAGACCCAATATGCCAGACCATATCTAACCGGGTCGGGTATTGTCATCTGAACCGGGTTAGGACATGTAGGACCCCTAGGCCGGGTTGGTTGGGTCGGTCTGATCGGGTCAGATTGGGCCCAAACACAACTATCCCTTGTTTACTAAAATGATAATATCATTCAGTCTGGGTGTCCGATTGACAAGATATTTGCGGATTTGTAACCCTTTAGATTAGGCGGTTGTTTTGGAATATGCGTAGGAAATTTTCATGTATGTTTAAATAGGATGAATGGAATGAGGAAGGGTTTCTCCTATAATATTTTACACTCTGATCAGGAATCCTAGGGATGACTGAGACCTGAATATTACTGACAAGTGACCATGTGCGGATCAGCTACATGAGAATCTCTATGGTAAATCTCTGACGAACCATTGGGAATAATCATTGTGTTACCTGTAATCCCGTGATGGTGAGATGATATGTGTGACCCAGTAGACCCATGGTACTCATCCGGGATGAGTACCTTAGTACGATGTCCAAGGTGGGAAGAGGCTTTATCTGACCCGGTAGGCCCACGGTGGAGAGCTGCTCTTGGTGACCCTGCATACCCATATTACTAATTAGGGATGAGTAACCCTATAGTCCAAAGTGTTCAGTGTTGTGACATATGGTATTTTATTCTATTATCTAGATTATACATGTGTGAGCTGACAGTCCCATGTGTACACTTTTCTTTTTGGCCTTCCCATTAGGTTTGAGGATCACTATTGTGTATTGTGATACATACCCCTGCATGGGATTCTCCCATACGATATGTGTCTTGTCCAGATGATTGATGCCTAGATGGAGGGCCTGGTGGCCTTGAACCAGGTGTGGCATAGTGAGATTAGGCATGCATGGCATACTTCAATATCTACCAACATCAACTCTATAAAAACTAAGAGGTGTGTTTTTCAGTGGAATGATTTATTAAGATTCTTGTACTTTATTATTATATGTTTTTTTTGTTGGGTCTATATTCTAGACCATCTAGTTTACAACATGCACATTTACTCAATGGTTGATTAGTGGAAATCATTTATACCTTTATAGTTTTCTGGACGTGGTAATGTGTGCATGTGTATAGGTACTTGAGAAAATTCCTCCCACATTCATGTAGACACATTTGGCACTGGACGCCAACCCCGGTCCATTAAGATGTGGGCATGGGGAAGTCATGCATTTGGCCTAATAGGGAAGGTCGTGACAAAGTGGTATTAGAGGTTCTCATTTCTAACACAATGACTTGGAGTCTATTGTTTTTTTAAGGAAATAATGTTAAATGATTAATGTTTGATGATCAATTTTGGGAGTCTAGTTCTGGAGTTGTGGCCAACATATCCATACACCAGGACCATGAATTTGTTTTACTTCTATACCAAAAAACACGGGTTGCATGCATCATATAGGAATTGAGTTTTCCCACATGTTCTTCTTGAAATAGAGTTATCTAGCCATATATAATCTATTTATTTTGGTACATGTTGATCTGTTTTAGGATGCCTCCATGCATAAAACCATCTATGATTATGATTTGTGACTGTGAGGACATCCCGCAAAGTGATTAGACATTATTTTAGGGACATGTCCTAGAGGTGGACCCATCAGGTCATCCACTGGGGTTACCATCACCTGTTTATATACAGTTACAACCGTATTTATTAGTAGAGGACATATGCTGGTGTAGAATCATGCATGATTTTTAGTGATAGAGACCTCCCAGGTTTAGGGGGGAGATAGATCCATAGGGCGCTAAGGACTTACTGGAGCTGGGGACACGTGGCTTTCACTTAGTGAGGACGCGACATGACTAGATGGATATATTAGCCGCATGCATTCTTTAGGGATCGGTATGGAGAAGGTGGAGATTGAATACTAAGACTCATGATGAGGTAACCCTCATCTGGAAAGACTTTTGAGCACCTATTTAGGGAGGAGTTCATCCTAGCGACGTTGCACTTAGTAAGCATACCAGAGATACTGCACCAACACGAGAGAAGAATAGTAGTAGCCGAGTACATAGTAAGGTCCACTAATCGTTCTTGCTACTCTATAGACATGGTTTGTGACCCGTATTCAGGTATTGTGCCTTCGAGTAGGGATAGAATCGGGAGATCAACCATTCTATGGTGTCTTTTAGCATACCTACTCAAGATGTGATTCTAGGATGAGCACTTATTATGGAGAGCTTCGTGGAAGTGTAGGTGCCGATAGTTGGATCCACCACAAGACACCCGGCAGCCGAGTCTTTAGTGGTGAGCACCAAGAAGATGACATAGGATCCCAACCAGGTCATATCTTTCATGGGACAACCCCAGGACTCAGGGTTGGTAGTGGGGGGCTCTCAGAGCAGGGGGAGCCAATAGGGAGCCAGGTTGTGCTTCACTTACGATGGGGAGGGACACATGGCTTGTGACTTCCAGACCCATCACATAGACAATCAGTAGATGGCTGGGGGACAACCAAGGTAAATACAGAGGGTCAAGAGAATAAGTTCATAGGGCATAGTATGTGGTAGAGGAGCAGGTCAAGCAGTAGGCAGTGGGAAAAAATTTAAGGTACTACCACCACAACCCCAGCCTCAGGGAGCAGGTTCACAAGGGTAGGCACAATATTAGATAGTGGAGGCCTATGACCACGATGATATAGAGATTACTAGAGGTATGATATGTGTCTTCTCCACCATAAATACAATTCATATAGACACGATTTCCAGTCACTCTTTACTTCCAATGGACCTCGTTCGAGACATGGAGATTCTTATGGAGCCTTTTACTCGATCCTTACAAGTAGATACTCATTGACAAGGGGATTGGATTTTTACACAATAATGCCGATAGAGTGATATTACTCTTAGAGATGTTAGATTTTTCTTGGATATCCTAGTAGTAGCGTCGAGGCCTTACGATGTCATCTTGGGTATGGACTAGTTATCCATAATTCAAGCTTAGATTGAATATATTAGGTGTAGAGTGAAATGTTTCAATAAATATGGGACTGAATTTTCCTTCAAATATGAGATGTTAAATCTTGAAAAATAGGATTGATTTTCTTGGAGTAGGGTGTAGCTGATCAATCACCACATGTCTAGCCTCACTCTAGATATAGTGGACGAGAGGATACCAAACTTTTCTTTAGTGGTGTATGAGCATGAAGATGTCTTTTATGAAGATTTTCTAGTACTAACTTCTCATATGGTGGTAGAATAATGCATTGATATATTCCTATGGATATTAATGACATCTACATTGGCATATTGGATGGCACCCACATAGTATTATTAGTTTATTGTACAATTGGAGGACATGCATGATAAAGCCTTAGTGTGGCCCTGTATTTTTTCAATTGGCATCCCCAGTGTTGTATCACAAGAAAGAAGATGGAAGAGTGAGGCTATGTATGGACTACTGGCTCCTGAACCAGGTGACCGTAAAGAAAAAATATCTAATGCCATGAATTGATGAACTCTTCGACTAGCTAAAGTGTGCGAGGTGGTTCTCAATGATTGATATTAGATCAAGATATCACCATCATTAGTTACACGATAAAGATGTACCAATGACAAACATTAGACGTTGGTATGGTCACTATGATTTCTTGGTGATGCCATTCGGCATGAAAAATGCCCCAAAAGTGTTCATGGGACTCATGAACAAGATATTCTAACCTTACCTCAATCATTTCATGATGGTCTTATTTGATGAAATCTTACTGCACTCAGTGTAAGAAGAGGATCACACAACACACCTATATATAGTTTTAGATACTATTTGAGAGCAATAAATTTATGATAATCTCTTGATGTTCCACTTTTGTATTTGTGAGGTCCTATTTCTGGGACTCGTCATCTCAGAAGGTGGAGTTGTAGTGGATTCGGTGAAGATAGAAGAAGTGCTTTTCTGGGAGCCACCCAGTAGCATGAATGAGGTGCAAAGTTTCGCGGGGTGAGGTAGATACTACTGTAGATTTGTTCATGACTTTTCTTGAGTAGCATCATCTTTATAGTCATTGACAAAGAAGGGACAACCATTCTTGTGGATGGAGAAGTTCCATATGAGTTTTCTCGAGCTATGGAGAAGACTAATGAGTTCCCCTATCATGATACTTCTAGAGGTTGGAATTTTGTATGTAGATTTTTGTGATGCATCATCGACAAGAATGAGTTGTTTCTTAATCCAGGATCATGTAGTGATCACCAATGGTTTTCGGTAGGAGATGTAGCATGAAAAGTACTATGTGACCAATGAGTGGGAGTTAGAAATAGTGTTATTTTCACTAAATATGAGGCAATACAATTTGATGGGTGAACATTTTACCATCTACTCTGACCACAAGAGCCTAAGGTACATATTCTCCCTAAATGTCAAGAACATGAGGAAGTAGAGATGTATGGAGTTCATATAAGAATATGAATTCGAGATAGTCTACACATCCATGAAGGGGAACATGGTGGAAGACAATCATAGAAAAGGTTTGGTTTCTAACAGCTGAATGAGGCGACAATATAGCATACCATCTATCGATGACTATCACTCCCCCACTCATATATTTTGTTAGGGAGGCTCATCATGTGGATACTGACTATGAGACCCGTCATTATCAGTTATCATTAGGAAATTTTCTGGATAGTTTTTTGATAGGGGGAGAGTACGCAATTCTTTTTAGAGAGTGCACAATTTTACCAGTGGTGTTGCAAGAGGAGATTTTTAGGGAGTTACATACCTCCCAGTTGATGTATATCCTAGAGTGGCAAAGATGTAGTAGGATCCTTAACTTCTATACTAGTGTCCAAGGATGGAGAAAGTGGTGGATGAGTTCATTTCACAGTGCATCTCTTTTCAATATGTGATGGCGATGCATAAGGTTTCAGAAAGATTAGCACAACCACAAAAGTTGCTGGAGTGGAAGTGGGATGGTATCTCGATGGACGTAGTGATTGGATTACCATGCACATCCAAGGGACATGATTATTTATGGGTAATCATTGACTGACTCACCCTGTCGACACATATCCTACCCATCAAGAAGAAGGGATATGTAAATGTATTGGGACGACTCTACATCCAATAGATAGTGTTGGTTCATGGGGTTCCCTTAATGATCATCTCAAAATATGATGCTCTCTGCATATATCGACTATGGAAAGGGTTACAAGAAGCATTTTCGAATCCACTGTTATTGAGCATAGATTTTCACCAGTATACAGCTAGATAGATGGAGCAAACCATACAAACCGTAGAGGAAATACATCATGCTTGCATTCTTGATTTTGTTCCTAGTTGGGAGTACCAGCTATCAAGAGTGGATTTTTAATAAAAGAACATGCATGCAGGTTTTTCAAACATTTTCATTGTTTCTCAGATCAAAACATTTTGGGCGCCATCAAATTCATAATGTTGGGATTTAATAAGAATGGACCATTCTTCGACTGGAAAAGATCACCCCGAAAATTTATTTTTCAAAATTTTAGAGAGAAAAATAAAAACTACTTAATATGTTAATATTTTTTATTTAATTAACCATTTAGTTGTGACACGTATGCACTGTAGTGAATCGATGAGGTGACGATGAGTCATATTCAAATGATCCCTTTAATGGCTCGTTAATGTGAAGCGTAATGACTCATTAAATGAAGTGTGAATGGTATGTTATTTCACAAATGAAATATCGTAACAACGTGATGACACAATGTAAAATAAACACTATGATTCTTTTCTATTTTTATGAATTAACAAGTTTGGATAAAACGGATAACAAATGTGGAACTCCTCTGATGAATTGATGGTGGAAAATCCTCTCTAACAAATGCTAGAAAATCACTAGCAATGTTGAAAGACCTTAAATAATATGAACAGTAAGCGATGAATGCTGATAGATTCAAAAAGATCGACACCAATGTGGAAACTTATCCAGGTAGGGGTTACCTTTTTAAAATTTTAATTTCAACTGCTACATTATAAAACATTGAATGTAGATCAACCCATGTACAGGTCGATCCTCAGACTGCTTTTTCCTTGTGGGAGGGATATTATTATAGGTGTTTTGAATAAGGATTAATTTTAATAAATCTATATTTTTATTTCCCCTTTGTTTTTAAAGAATCTATAATGCGGTGGGTGGTGGATGACATGAACAATGGCTGAGCCCCTTCACATTTGTGTGTTCTTGTGCATTCTTCATGGATGAACCATTGTGTTGATGGTGATTATATTTCGAGGCAGCATCAGTGATGCTGAAACAACATGGAGACATAAGGAGTAGAAAATCTAATGAAAATACCTCCAGAGAACACCCGATGGACTATGAAAAACGATTACAACATGCTGGTATCGACTACGACACTATTGACCAGTGGTGGCTATGGGTGGGTGGCGATGTTCCACGACGGTGCACCGAAGGACACGCCGTAGACGGATTGAGTCACGATTAAGTAGTCGGAGCTGCCAGTTCTCATGATGGAGGTGGGACGAGGCTATCCCGCCATGTCCGACTGGTAGCTCATGCCTTGCGGGACGCGGTGTCCTAGCATACGGTACAGTGAGGACCACATGTGGGAAGAAGGTTGGATGGCTCCTACCGACCGCGTGAAGAGAAACTGTACCATAAGAGCGCATCTGAGCTGAATAAGTCCAGCACACTAGGTGGGCTGAGCCGGGGGTGTGAATAAATCCAGAGAGCATCACTGGCTAGTGTAATTCCGACCAACATTTTGGGTGGGGCCAGTGAGATAATGATATGCCACTGTTCGGTTAGGTCTTGGAAAAAACGTCCCACCTGTTGTGGGGCAGTCTGGAAGGAACCAGCTCACTGGGGGAGCCAACGGGCTAAACCCATGACCATACCACACTGGGTCTAGAGTGCCCAATGGGCGTCGCCCAGTGGCCCGGCGTGACTGTGCCCACCCAGACCCAACCAGGTTGGGACAGGTCATCCAAACGGATTCGTGTCATGTGGGACCCCCGGGCCAGCTTGGTCGGGTCGGACTAGGCCAACACATAATCTACCCATGTTATCAAAAACCCCAATATCATTGGGTTACACATCTGATTTAAAAACTATTTTCAGCGTCTGAATGGTTTCAACGAGGTGATTTTTTGGGAACACTCTAGGGAAGTTTTCATGGAAGTTGTAATGTGACGAATGTATTGAGGAGTGGTTTTTCACGAATTAAACCCACTACATGGGAGAATCCCGGGACTAACTAATACCTGATGAATACAACAAAGAGTCCTTGTCTAGATCTTCTACAAGAAACCATGTGTGGATCATCTGTTAGGTCCCATTGTAAAGTAGCTCTGTGTGAGCTTGTAGGCCCATGGTGGGGAGAAACACTTTGATACCCGACAGACCAACGGTACTCATCTAGGATGTGTACCTCAGTACAGTGTAAAATGTGGGAAGCAGCACTATGTGTCCCTGTAGTCCCATGGTGGGGAAAGGATATTGGGGGTCCAGAATACCCCGGGTAATCATTAGGGATGACGACACCAACTGTTCAAAGTTTTCTGTTTTTCAAATGATGTGCATTCTTTCTATACACTAGATTATACCTACGTGATCTAATAGTATCATATGTATTCTTCTATTGGGGGTATTTACTTTGCCTTTCTATATCCATACTCAGTATTGTGTTACTCACCCCTGCACAGGAATCACCCACATTTGTCGTGTATGGTGAAGATGACGGAGGCATTGATAGAGGGCTTAATTGCCTTGGACATGGCAGGGCCCAATGAAATCAGGCTGGTGGGTCATTATTTTTATAGCTTCCAGTAACTACACTACAGTTACCATTAGGTGGGGTTTTCTACATACTACTATCCTAAGATACTTTTTCATTTAATTATTTTATTTTGACATTTTTTTGGTTAATATTATGGCCCATTTTACGTACATCTTGTACCTTTATAGAGTGTTTCTTTAGTCGCATGCATGTTTACCTTTCTAGTTTTTAGGATGTGGTCATGTGTGCATGCATACTGCTACTTAGGAAAATTTCTCCAAATTACAGTTTGAGGCCTTCAACGATAGTTGCCAACCCCGGGCCATCAAGAGGCGGGCAAGGGGAAGTCATGACACGAGCCCCGAGGGATGGGTCTTTATAGTCATAATGATTGAATATTGATTTTTATTGTTCAATATTATCATAATGTCTATAAAAAAATTTATAAAACCAAAAAACATTTTGTTATATACATTTTCAGGATACAACACAACCCTTTAAAATCTTATTACTATAATTTTCCTATCTAGTGACATTTCTTCCACGATATGCATCTACTATTTTCTCATTAATGATCCACTATAGTATTTTAGAATGGATTATGAACATCCAAATATTGATAAAGTGAATGGGATTTGAGATAATGATTTGGAAACACAACCAAAAATGAATGGAAGTAATAAAGATGGATTAATTTACAAAAATGGAATTCTAAAAATGAATTATTGGATTTTATATGGGCAGTATCATTATGAAATGATTTAAAATATTTTATAAATTAACAATTGAATCTTTTAATAATGTATCATGAGATGGGAAAATTTTACCCACTACAATTTCATTAGTTTACGCTGCATGAATCAATACTTTGGGAGCCCCAAGGGATCATCATAATAATGAAATTAGTTGAAGGATCATCCAAGATGTATATGGATCTAAAAAAGAATGAAATAAGGATGGGAGCTTCAGGAAGTGAAAAAATAAAAGTAAGATAGGGTTCAACCAAAATTTATAATGAATCCTCAAGAATGAATAATAGTTTTTAAATACTAATAGATATGAAAATAATATTTAAAGATCCACTGAAACCTTGATGATATATTTTCTATCATGTTGTAATGACCCTTCATCAATGACATAAATACCACAGTTTGTTAAAAACTATTCATAGATCCTTTTAAAATACATTCAACTCTCATAAATCCATGCCAATTGACCTCACTATGACATAACAAAATTCGACCAAATATAAAAATCGTGTGTTAAATAAAACTAAGGGACCCATATATATTTCACCTCTTATATGAGATTATACAAATGTCATAGCACCCCTCAAATAATAAATCGAATCACCATGATGTACAAAATAATTCTGAATCAAAATAATGTACTATTATATATGTATAATCTTAAAATAAATATAAATTCTAGATTCAAGAAAAATTCAAAGTCATTATAGAATGGGTCGATATAGGTTACATCATCAATAGAATCTACTAAATATAGTACAAGGGTGTTTCTAAACTATGTAATGTGACTTGTAGAAATATTAGAATATAATATAGGGTACATATACTACATTGTAGTCCTCTATCACATGATGATAATTTACAAAATAACCTATATATGTTTTTTATATACCTATTAGTGGGTCAAAATCATATACTAAAGTGTTTAATATTTGAATATCATGTAAATAATATAAAAATGATGAAACTTATTCATGGATAATGGTCATTGGTACCCATGACCCAAGGACATAATCATTATAGTGATGATACAGATTTAAGGTGAAATAGTATGATAGTGAGTTATTAGAGAACCTATAGCTATTGGTATATCTCCACAACAACCAACAGATAAGGTAAAACATAGCCAATAGTAAAATAAATATTTATTTTGAATGTATGAAAAAAAAAACATGTTAGAGTTTTATTTAAATTAAATAAGAACTATTAGTTTGTTTCATTTATTCGAAATGGATTTCATGTCCGTTTTAACATTTCTTTACTATTATCATATTTGTAAACTATATTGTTTGATCTCAAAATCCATGAAACAAATAACCTTGTATTAAATGTGTAATATAATGAATATTATTGAGTCTAGAGAATGATAGGAGTGTAAAAATAATAATGAGTCCATTTTATGGTGTAGGAAATAATTATATATCTAAGATATATTCTATTAATTCATCTTAGTTATAACACCATATTATTTCACATCGCATTCCACCATAACAAAGATACACTATATTAAAAATACTTTAGATAACTTAATTTCAATTAGATGTAGATTTCACGAATTTAAAATATGTCATGTTCAAAGTATGTGGAATCTAATTCCCATGACCAGAGGGGTGTGAGGGTTGTCTATAGTTTAATGATATATACAAATTAATATTCAAATTTAACACATTTGAAGTGGTAGTGGAAAAGTATGGTTTTTAAATATAAAAATATAGAGATATGGATTCATTAGCTCATCATCACATTACTGAATGATTCACTAGATCATCACTAGTGGATCGAATGAAGTTTTATCTATTTAATAGCAGGTTAATTAATTAGTCAGATCATCACTATTGGGATGAATTATTTTTTGATGATAACCCACGGTTTAATACTTTCTTTGTATTGTAACCATTGAATTTTATAATTTTTTCACATCATAATCATGATGAAAGATTCACTAGCTCTTCACTTATATGATGAAGGATCCATCGACACATTTCCAGTGGGTTGAAGGATTTTTCATCTCATCATCAATTTATTGATGAATTTATTGTCTTATTAATAGCAGGTAGAAAAATATTTGGGCTCATAAAAAGTGATATTATGTATTTAATAGATCATTACTAAACTATTTTAGTATTCATCATCTTATCACTAAGGTGTAAAATGATTTTTTGCTCATCCCAAGTGGATTTAAGGATTATTATGTCTCATTAATAGTGGGTAAAAGGATTAATTAGCTCATAAAAAATGGATTTAATTATTTTATAACTCATCACCTCTGGGATGATGAATTTATTAATTTTTTAGTATAAAGTTTATATATATAATTTCTCATAACTAATGAATTAAATGATTTGTTTTCTCATAATAAGTGGGTTAAATTATATTTTTGATTTCCAAATGTCGTTTGTTTGTTTTATTGGATCATAATAAGAAAAATTAATAATATTTTAGCAGGTAACTTCTAGTATGGGGGATTTAATGTTACCTAAATGATGGATTGAATGATTCATAAGATCACTAGTCATGAATTTATGGATTTGAAGACTCATCAATAGTAAGTTGACCTGGATATGAGGTTTCATTTCAAATGTATTTCAAAATATAAGAATTCACTAGATTTTTTTGTTTTCTAATACGGGTTGGTGTTTATAGCGGGGTTAAAAGTCATCCATGATTGAATAAGGTTATATTGGCATTGTATGAGGTCTAAGAAGTATTAATGTAAAGATATTGTTTTAGGCTATTCATAATGTATTAATTGTTTGTTTCAAGGGAGGTAAAAAATTTCAAGTTGTATTTATATTTATTATAAAAATATATTCTTAAATAAATATATAATGGTAATAAAAAACCATTTAGTTTAGATACAGAGTTTCTTATACCATTAATAGTGTATTACATAAATTTTAATATCAACTGATGAAACAAAAAATTATTCAATTTAAGGTTGTGTGTTGGGGATAATTGGTTTCCATTTTAATGACTTATTTCAAGTGGGATTAGTGTACTTTTTTGCTTCATAAAAATAGGAATAGTAGTTTTTAATTTTATTGTCATGAAACCAGTAACATTTTGTGTTTTATTTTTTGATTTAATATCTATGACCACTAAGAGATAATTTTCTAGAAATGAAGTTATGTGTGAGACATATACATGGAAAAAATCATTACTTTTCTTTAATGAAATGTTAGTGAATAAATGTAGTTTCTTGTACAATAATGTTATCCCATTGGTAATGAATAATTTATTAATAAATACATTTTGGGAAGAATGATTGAACCCATTAAAAGTAGGATGAATTGAGACACACTATTTCATAACATGAGGAAGGACTACAATTTAAGGGGCATTGAGTAGATAGTACAAAGAAAACATGTTGAGTTTTTCAAAGTATGATTCCATGAAAAAAATTTATTAAAAGGATATTAGGAAGTATATGAGTAATAGTGATAAGATTCTTTTAGATTGAATGAATTATATTGTAAAAGGTCATAACAAAATCTGGGGAACAACACATGGTTGCTAATCATTCCATGAATCCTCAAGATGTATGGTTTTCTTGTTAGGGGGTTATAAAATTACACATTATACATTTTTATGATTTGAGTATGTATTTTATGAAGATATATTTTGTTGGATATATTTGAATTCATAGAGGCATGCTAATATGGGTAAGTAGTCACTATGAATTGATATCTCATAGGGTCTATCTATGTGATATATTACAACATATGACCTTGTTTATGGGGAAATTTCAAATGAATGACCCCACATATGTATTTTTGTGCATGAATGTGTCCTAAAATGGATAAAAAAATATCACAAGGATTCAAATTAAAATTAGTGAAATAGAAAAAACATTAATTATACATTATAAATATGTTATACTCGGGGATTTAGATATGTATAACATTTACTAAAGAGGTATTAGTTGGCCTAAAAATGCGTTCCACACTATGGGATGTGGTTTGAAAATGTAAATGAATATCACATGTTTAACCCAATATCATAATATTCAATAGTTTAACTTGATAGTGGATTGTAAAAGACCCAATAGGTTTCAATAAATTGCACAGGTTGTACGTCACATCAAATTTTTCAATTTATTTTTCAAATCCACCTAAGGGGGGATGAGTTATAGTATTTATAATGAAGTTGGTATATGGATATCTATAAATGTGGTCGTGTGGTTTCTTGACTAGATGAATGAGTATATTTGGTATTGAATCCTAATAAAGAGATGTATATGGACATAAATTATCAAAATTGAGAAACATTAATTCATTTATAAAACATTTTATTAACTTATCATTGATGTTACATTTGATGGACAAACCATTTTTGGGTCACTATATGTATACAAATAATTATTAAAATACAATAATTGTGAACCCACACATACCATGTCAAACTTTCTAGTTTCTATATATCTCAATGAAAAAGGAAATTCTGCCCCCACTCAAAAGAAATATCAATACAATATCCATAACCATAAAAATAACCAGAGCCATATCCATAATAAATTTAAATATATCTAATAACATTATGGTAATATGGTATCCCAATGTTTTGAATTACAAAATTAAAATAAAAAATTTCATGGTTTCTTAGAGAATGAAACTACGATCAGTCAAATTGAATATAAATACAATAAATAACTCTCATAATGAAAATTTGAAAACCACGTCCAATATGATCACATTAAACAATTATCAAGCCTATGAAACACATATAATCAAAAACCTACTTTCTCATCCATCAGGAGGAGTATAATAATCAAGGTACTCAAACTAGATAAATTAAAGGGTATCTGAATTCCAATGAGTATTCATGGATCTAAATAAATCATAATAAATAAATCATACTAAACTTTATATGGACTTATCCATAATAAAAATGATCTAGAGTGAAATTATATTAATCATACTTATCATAGAAATTTTCATTGATTTTTTTAAAAAATATAATAAAATCCCACATTATACAGTCTTTATGAAATTTTTTTAACAGATATGCAATTTTTTTTGAATTCAAAAGTCATGTGGAACACCCTTAGAATTTTGAAGCATGTAATTTTTTAAATAATGTTTCTTGTGTTTTAATCTAATAATAGATAAAATATTAAATAATATTTGTTTTGTTTTATATAAATAATCCATTAATGTGTATTGGGAGCATATTTAATTTACCAAATAATAATTTAGGATTCAATGGGTTTTTGGAGAAAAAATTCCAATTTTTGGTGTTGTATGAGTGGTAAATCCATCGACTTTATCTAGGACCATCTAAGAATGGAAAATACACATAGAAAATAAAATATTCTTTTTAAATAGTGTCAAAAAATGAATGTAGACCTTAAATATCCAAAAAAACGTCCATAAGGATATTCGTGATCTTTATAATCATACAAAGACATTGTATTTGGACTATATATGCTACTAAAAACACCAATCCAACATTATTAGATTTATTTTTTATTATCTAAGAATTTTATTTGACTAATTACTCCTTAGGAGTTAAAAATCACACCGATGGAGGTCTATATTAGGCTTTTAACCCAATCCTAATCGCATGATATCAATAGAGTATGTATTATAATGGGATTAAGAGTGTCATTTGATCGATGTTCATTTGTGAACAATATTCAATATTGTATTTGAATTATATTTTTTATTTAATTATATTTTAATTTACTTCTTAATAAAAAATCCATAGATATAAGTTTTATGAGGTATGCAGTGTTTATAAAATTTGAATCATTTTTTCATGATTGAAATTATGAGTTATGTATGGATTATGTTGTGACTAAAACACCTTATGTTATCCTTTAAAATACAGACATGGAGTTTATATTATGTAAAACCTGACATTATCATGGATTAAATGAAACAATGAAAATTTGGTTCGTTACCCTTTTCAATATGGATACGAAATTAATTATATCATTAACCTAATCATGGATGTTTGTTTTTAGGATAATATCTAATCATTAAAGAATTAGAAATATATAAATTTAAAAACAATGACAAAAATAATTTAAATTCAACCATTTGATTGATTAAAATCTAAAACTCTCATTGATATTAGAACAAACCATATATTTCAATAGAAATATACAAACTTATCACATAGACAACTAATTTATGATAACTTTTTAATTATATTATACATTCTATCAGTTCTATTATAATGGGTCAAATAAATAAAGATGATTATTACCATTATTCTTGGCATAATAACACCATATTCTAGTTAATATGTAGTAAATTTGTTTAAGAGAAATTTAAAATTACAAATTTTTCGGTTCTTATGATGTCTCATTCATATATTTGGAACCATTTCAAGGGATACATGGTACAGGAAATGATCACCCTAAAAATAATTATGATTTTAAATTTTATTTTTTCTCATATATTTGAATACAATAAAAAATCATGTTAGCTATATCCCCATTAATGAAATATATGATCCATATAGTGAAAAGAATATTTTTATTAGAAGGTTTAATTTTCGATAAAAATCATTAATTCTTGATCAATTTTGTTGTATATATATGTTACACACTGAGATTTTAGGAGAGATATTATCTTTAATTCCATTGATATCATATGTTGTATGCAACACCATTATTATCTTGCGATATACGAAACAAAATATTAGCTTGCAGTATACCCAACATTGTTATTTCCTTGTATTGCACAAAATTTCAAGATCTTTTGATATAACTGAACACTGAGTATAGATTTTTTTAATTTAAAAAATAACTATGTTTGAATTATATTATACGCAGCACCAAAGTATGCTTTCACTACACACTAAACCGACTTGGCTTGTGATACACGCAAGAGCAACCTTCCCCGATAACTTGTAGTGTAAGCGAAACAGAGTTTTACAAAACAACAATATATTGTTAACGTATTATCATTTATGGAGATATAAACTAGATTTTATGAATAATATTAATAACATTTATTATATTATATGATATTATCTTTCTTATTAAACATTTTCTATAACATGATGTGAGAACAAAATCTATATTTTCAAATAAAATAAATATTTTCAAAAAATTATAGTTTTACCACCTTGTGATGGAGCAACAATATACAATCTATTTTTTGACAATTTTATATGTTAAATTTTATAGAATAAACATTACATTAAAATAGGGACATAAAAAGTTAATTTGGATTAATTTTTTTCTTCAAATTAATATTTTAATGAATATTGAAAATACTACATTTTAATTTAATACTACCATTCAAACTAATTTCTTTATACTGTTATAATGCAAGTTTAATTAGTTTTAATGTATCATTTGATAAATGATTTATCATTTGATCAACCATTGGTCACTTAATGTAATTTCTGTTTCAAATTTGACATAAACAGATGTCAATATTTTGATAGCTAATACTTCTTAAAAACATGCCTTTTCATTTTAACAATGAAAAATAATTTTAAATTAATTATCGAAACCTCTATGTTTTGAATTTGGAAAAATGGTTTCCATATATGGAATCAGGAGGTTCAAATTGTGTAAATAGGTATATTTTATTTTAAAACATTATGAAAAGGAACTTCAGTAATTATTTTGTTTAAGATGGTTAAAGGGTAAATATGGTAAATAAGGGTAATAAAATAAGATTATATTAATATTAAAATACACTAAAACATGACATAATCTTGTTGAATGAAATATTTCTAACGATGGGAATTCATGGGTCAATTTTGGGACCCCATGTTTTCACTTGGATGTGAAAATGACATTTTATAAGAATTAATTTAATTTAAATATAATTATAACCTAAATAGATATTATTTACTAAATCAATTTTAATATAGGGATATATAACACATCTATATGTATATAAAAATTAATTAGAAATATAAAAATATTTAATACATAAATGTATTTTATTTATTAGTTTTAGAAATTATATAAATATGTTTATATATGAGACAAATTTAGTGTAGTGATTACCTCATTAATGAAGGATTCAAATAAATGAATTTATATCTATTAAAAAAAATTAATTCGGGCATTTTTAGACCACAATTTTTCTGGATGATATTGACATATGAGGGATATTTTAATTCCTTTTTTTAAAAAAATCTGCTTGTTATGATTTTTAAAAATTCTAGTATGAATAGTGTCTAAAATTGACATAATTCATAATGTAAAACATAAAATAGGTTATTAAATGATATTAAATTCATAAAAATAAATTATTTCGAATAATTTTTAATATAAGTCCAAATATGTCATAAATAACTTTTTTGAGTCATTTAACATGATATGGTAATTACATTACCCGAGAATGTATAAATAACATGATATCCCAGTATGATAAAAAACTGGTAAAATAAGGGTAAAACTAGAAAGATAAGGATAAAAAAAATTCGAATCTTGTATAAATATTATTGGATGCTTATTATTCAAAAAATAATAATATTATACACAAATTCAATAATTTTTGAACTATTTTCAATCGAAATCGAATTTATAATAAATTAATATTTTAGGACTTTCCTCAAGTGCCCCTCTCCCCTCTTATAAAAGGGAACCTCCTCTCTCTCCTCTTCACTCCATTTTGAGCCGTCAAGCTTGGCCATCCCCAGACCATTTTTGTTCTCAGCTTCTCTAGTAACATTCTATAGGTTTGATGCTTCTCAAAAGGCAAAATCTAGTTCCCAAAATGTAAATTTAAAAGAGGCACATCGAGGAATAGGTAATCTTTTCTTCTGATTCGTTCAAATTTATTTCTTCATCTGTATCCTATTATTTAGTTGTTTCATTATAACATAATGACATAAATATCACTAATATTCTGATATGTTATTATAAATATGAAAAAAATCACATTTCAACATATATATATCTTATGAAAAATGAAATCGCTGCACATGTGTATGTATGGCTTACCATCTCCACGGTGTGGTGTAATATGTTGGTCACCACCACCATACATGGACGGGTATAGTGGTTTAAATTAAAAATATATATGATTATTATAATATCATAATTATTCTTAAATACTATATATCATCCACTTCAAATCTATTCAACAAATATGTGAATGATAATGTCGCTCGTTCTTACGTACAACCTACCGTGTCCAAGGTGTGATGTAATTCGTTCTACATAATATTCCATGAAATGAACTAAAAAATAAATATGATATATAATATACTAATAACATGGTTTCGATTATATATCATTAACTGAAAAAAATAAAACATATCTGTCCAAACATATATAAGAACATAAAGTAGTTAATACATGAATAAGAACAATGGAATGTTACTTACAAAAAAATAAAAATATGATCATAAGTGTTATAATAAAAATTATTATATTATAGAATAAATAAATAACATAATTTAAATCATTATACATGATGTTTGAATACATATGAAGAATATGACATAAGATATGGGATAATTTTATAATCTCCTTTTTATCTAAGATTGTGTATACGTAATTATTTTTTGGGGATATAATTGTCATCCATGTCCATGTTTTTTAAAAATATTTTCATAAAATGTTCACTGTTCTCTTACTTATGTTTAAATTCATTTTTACCCATTTTATACTTTTACAACATGTCATGGAATGAGTCTTTGTATTGTTTACCATACAAGGTTCCGGTTTACTTTTTCGGTAAAAGTACGAAGAGAATGTTTTTAACTTATACGGAATGAACATATATTTGCTCTTTTATAAATCATTGTTTATATGATGTTTAATTTTAAATATTTTAATTTTAATTTCAAATATTTTTTTTTTTTAAATTTAACAACAATTTGAATAAATAAAACAATTTTGATGATGAAAGGATATTTTCCACAAGAATTAAGATCAAGTGTTTTATAAAAATTATATTCCATATAAGATGACATAGGGATATGTATATATCCATATTATTACATTTATTTGATAGTTTTTACAATGAAATTATTTTCATGATGTCCATTTATATTATATATATTATGTTATGATGAAATGTTGTTTAAAAATCTTATTTTATTTGATGGGTTATGCTATGATGAATGGTTTTTTTGTTGTTGAACATGTAATAATGATTTCATGATGATATGGGTGTTTCATATATCTCCCGCAAAATAATTTTTTAAATATTTATATCTCATGATATAGACATTAATGGATCGAAAAGTAAATACAGTTTAGTAATATATTGCTAGAATAACTTGTAAGCTTGGTTCAGTGATGGACATTGTCCACTATGATGGTCTTGGATGAAATGTCTTAGCTACTATAAATATCATATTATGTGCTTATTATTTTTCCACAATTAAATTTTTTATGCTAATTATTTTCAATGATGGTTAATGATCCAATATTATCCTTACCTTACATACTACCAATATTTATTTCATGACCTATGATTTGGATTTTTAATAAACATGTTGATATTTTTACATGAAAATGTTTATGGATTGTTTTGTGTTCTCCATGTTTATCCTCACTAAGATATTGAACTCATCCTTTTTATGTTTACATTTCCCCTTGATATAAAGAAATTTTTTAGGAAGGAAAAATGGGAAAATATTTATGGGATAGGTTGAAGACATTTCACAAAGTTAAATTATTTTGTTCCATGTATTTAATGAAGACACCCTAATACGGTCTTCGGGAATCTTTTTGTGTTATTAATTATGTTTTCTAAAACATTAATGTAATTTATATGTAAATCAGGTCCGGTTCTCTATAGTTTTAATTGGAGTGTTTATTTATCGAACCATTGAAAAATAGGATGCAAAAACATTAGTGAGATCCTTAGAGATATTTTTTTGCTATACCTAGAGGTGTT
Source organism: Viscum album (assembly GCA_963277665.1). Classification (NCBI taxonomy): domain Eukaryota; kingdom Viridiplantae; phylum Streptophyta; class Magnoliopsida; order Santalales; family Viscaceae; genus Viscum; species Viscum album. The sequence goes on along the minus strand of OY728141.1, from coordinate 71,204,657 downwards.
CCAAATGTTAAGTATATGTATTTTTTATAGGCCTAAAATTATGATAAAAATAATTAATAACCTTAGATTAAACCTAATATGTTAGATATTGAATGTACTCCCCCTTTATTATGTCGTTTTCCTAGTATTAGTTTTTCTTCTCAAATAATTCTTTTGGTATTAGACAATGGAAGGAACCTGAAGGAACTATGTTAATGATCAATGCACTGGGAAATAAAATTATTTTCTTCCATAACAACCAAATTTTATGGGAGATGAAGTGAAATATAGTATTGATATACTTATACAAGTTATGAATCATTATGGACTTCCGAATGTGCAGAGAACGAAAAAAATATTCTATTGATTCCTTCATGAGGAAACATATTTCTTCTTTTAGTGGGACTTCTGATCCACTTTCTACTGAACAATGGTTAAATACCATTAAAAAGATATTTTCCATCAATTTTTATCTAGATCATGAAAAATTTATTTTGGTTTTTTACCATTAATAAGGTGAAATAGACTAGTGGTGGACTCTAATTAAGAATATAAGTCACCATGATGAAATCGAATCCATTGAATGGGATGAGTTCATGAACATATTTTTCAATAAGTACTTCCCTCATATTATTCGAAAGATGAAAAAAAAGTTTTCCATAATATTAAGCAAAAGTATGATGAATATTTTGGAACATATGAGGCAAATGTTTCAAGGCTTATAGGGTATGATTTTGGCTTTATCATCCAACAAGAACGTTAAGATGATCTATTCATTAGTGGCTTAAAACCAGGTATTTAAAGGGAATTAGATATAAGATACCCAATTAGATATGAAGATATTGTGTGTTGTTCTATCAATATAAAATTTGATATTGGTATTACATATCCATCTCATGGTTTTGATAAGAAATTAAAGATGGAGTTCAAGGAAAAATCTCAAAATAGTGGTGAAAATTATGTGAATGTTTCATTATGATCTATGTGTGGAAAAATGTATAGTGGAGATTGTATTAAAGGGACTATAAAATGCTTAATGTCTGTAAAAGAATGTCATTGAGCAGTTGAGTTCCGATGTAATGTGAAAAATGTATCTAATGATGTGAATAAAGAAATGACTATGTAGAATGTACCAATAACACATCAATGTTACAAGTTCAAGGAAATGGGGAATTATGATAACCAATACCTAAACCCAAGGGTTAATGAAGATTGAAGTCAGCAACCTCAAATGGAAAAAGACAACAAAAATTCACATGCAATCAATATTAGTAACATTGAGTATGACAATGATGTGGTGGAAGGATTAAGTGTTTATGTAATGAGATTCCCAAATAGTGTTGTGGAATCTTATTTATTGTATTATGGAATATTAGAATATCTATGTATTGGTTTATTGTATTTTTCAATAATTATATGGTAACAATAACAATGAAAAGTGATTGAAATATTTTTGAAAAGCACATAATATTCACATAATGGAGGTTTAATGAGATATTTAGAGGTTTGATAGTATTAATGAGATGATTATTGATATAAGGACAAAGTGATATCATGGTTTGAATGTTTTTGTATTTTTTGTTTGTGGAAAGAGATATATTTTATCAAATTCATGTTTTCACTATGGTTCTCTGGAAAATCATGTTATTATCATGTTCAATGAGAATCTATGATTAAGGTATTCATATGTATGGAATGTGGAAACAATGAATTTCCAAATGAGATATGGGAGGCAAATGTTAATTTGAAATAGTTATCATCCTTATAAAATTTCATATTTTCAATTTTTGGAAGGATTGTAATGTTATCCATTTATGTATAGTATATGTTATATTTCAGTTTATGTTTGTTCGATTAATGTACTTTATCACTATAGGTGGACTTATGCATATTTGATAACCTGTTCTATCCCTTTTTTTGAGACAAATGGAATGACCTATCATTTTATTTCATGATTTTCTAACACTTAAGGAATGACCAATTCAACTTCTTATCAATACAAAAGTGATGAAGTGGAAATTGTTTAGGGAAAAATCAATGGAACTAAAATAAAGTAAGTATTTCTTCACGTGTAAAAAATTATCCAACATTATGAAAAGGATCATGAAATAAATTTTTTTATCCAAGTAACTTATTTTCCAATGAATCAAATAGCCCCGTCAATAATCATAGATTTATGGCTTTTGGTAGTTAACTTTCTCTAAACCATGTTATCTATCACTATCCCTCAGAACTTGGTGGTTATATTTCTCTTCCATATCCATGTTTTCACTTCCCACCAATTTTCTACTATGTAGAATCACATCGATGAGTTAATTTGGGTAATCGTTATGTTAATAGTTTTTTAAATTATGTTTTAGTATTCCTCTTTACGATGTGGGTGTCTATGAATGAAATGTTTAAGTTTTAAACCATTTATAACCTTGATGAATGTTAATCTTGAAATACATTTTAAGGGGGGTATAATGTAATACACCGAGTTTTTATGAGATATAGTATCTTTAATTTCATTTATGTGTTCTTTTTTACACTACGCCAATATTAGTTTACTCTATACACAACATTGTATAAGATTGTATTATACACAAAAATAATCTTTTCTTGCATTTCACAAAATTTAATGCTTATTTGATACAACTCAATAGTGAGATCCAATTGTGTTAAATATAAAAATGAACAAAATTTGGATTATAATATATGCAGCACCAATGGAAGATTTCACTATAGACAACACTGACTTGGCTTGTTTTATACGCAAGAGAGACCTTTCTCAAAAACTTTCATTGTACGTGATAACATGTTTCTCTAAACAATGATACATTTTTAAAATATTATTATTTAATGGGATACAAACTATAATTTATGAATATTATTAACCACATTCTGAATATTATATAAAATTATCATTCGTCTTAAACATTTTCCAGAACACGATATGAGAAAAAAAAATCATTTTTTCAGATAAAAGAAGTATTTTTCAAAGATTACTGTTTTACCACCTTTTGATGTAGCACTAATTTTAAATCTACATTTAAAATCATTATATGTTAAATTGGTCAAAATAATTTACTTATTTGAACATGCGACATAAAGATTTACTTTTTTGGAATGTTTGATCCAATTAAAATTTTAATGACCAGTGAAAAATACTTCATTTTAATTCAAAATTTCCTTTTTATCTAATTTATTTATATAGTTACATTTCACATTTAATTGTTTTTAATGTATCATTGAAATAAATTTTTATCTATTAATAATAAAAATTTCTCTGAAAGAAATTTATATTTCGAATTGGACATAAACATATGTCAAACTTTTGAAAGTTATTACTTCCTTTTTTTTTGTTTTCAATGATGTGAAATAATTTTAAATAATTACATAAACTTATGTGTTTTGAATTATGAAAAATGAATTCAATATTTAGAATCATGAGGTAATGTTTTTAAATAGGTACTTTTTTAATTTTTAGTCATTTTGAATAGATACTTTTGTAGTTATTTAATTTTTTATTGTTAAAGGGTAAATCTGCTAAATAAGGGAAACAATATAATATTATAGTATTATTAAATTACCCTAACACGTGTCAAATTATTATTAGATGAAATATTTCTAACCATGGCCATCCTTGGGTTGATTTTGGGACCCCATGGATTCACATGGACGTGAAAATTACATTTTAGAAGAATTTATTTGAAGTGATTATAATTATAAACTAAACATACATCTTTTAATAAATATAATTTAATATGGGGTTATATAACTGATATATATGTCTATAAATAGTCATTATAAATTATAAAATATTTAATACATCATGTTATTTTATATATAATTTTTATACATTATATCAATATATTTATATATGACACAATTATGATGTAACGATTATCTCAATAATGAAAGATTCAAAGAAATGAAATTATAAATATCATAATAAAATTAATTTTGATATTTTTATGACATACACAAATTTTCTATATACGATTGACATATTAGGGATAATTTATTTCCTTCTAATTAATTGAATCAGGTTGTTATAAATTTTTAAAAGTCATGAATGAATAGTGTCCAAAATTAAGATAATTCATAACGTGAAAATTAAAATAGATTATTAAATGATATTAAATTCCTAGATATCTAATAATTAGACAAATGGTTAATATAAGGCCCAATATGTCATAAAAAACATTATTGGGGTCTTTTTAAATGATATGGTAATTACATTAGTTAACAATGTATAGATAAAATGATATCGTGGTATGATTAAAATGGGTAAAAAATGGTTAAACCAAACAGATAAATATAAAAAAATATTTAAGACGTGCCTAAATATTATTGGATATTGGGTATTCGAACCAAATTAATTATATATTATAATTAAATATGTTTTTGATGCTTTTATATATATATATTTAATTTATAATAAATTAATATTTTAGGAAATTTCTAAGCACTCGTCCCCCCTCTTATAAAGGGAACCTCCTCCCTCTCTTATTCTCTCCATTTTGAGCCTTCATTCTCAGCCAACCGATACCTAGTTCTTTTCTCATCTTTCCTAGTAATATTATAGAGTTTCTGGTCTTTTTAAAAGGGAAAATCTAGTTCCCCAATATGAAATTTAAAGGAGTCACGTTGAGGAAGAGGCAATCACTTCTACTAATTCATTAAAATTTATTTATTCCTATACTTAATATTATTTTTCTTTTTCATTGTAAAATAATAAAATAAGTACAAATGATACACTGATATTTTATTATAAATATAAAACAACCCTATTTCACTTTCTATACATCATTCTAAAAATGAAATCACCACGCATTCGTACGTATGGCTTACTGTCTCCACACTGTGGTGTAATTAGTTTTTCACCAGCATCTTACATGGACAGATATAATGGTGGAAAAATAACTATAAATGATTATTATAACATGATACTAAGTATGATATACTATAATCCATCCACTTCAACACCATTCAACAATTATGGGAATGATAATGGTGATCGTGCGTACGAATTGCCTACTGTCCACAGAGTGCTATGTGATTCATTCAACATAATCATTGTTGAACCATGATAATCTAAATGAATTGAATGAATGAATATTATATATATTATAATAATACTACTTTTTCAATGATTTAACTATAACCTAAAAATATTAATACGATCTTATCTGAAAAAACATACATATGAAAATAAAAGTAGTTAATAAATGAATAACATGTAAAAATGAAATGTTAATAACAAATAGATGAAAATATGATCATAAATTATATAATAAAAATGATTATGAATCAATAATAACCCAGTAACATTTTTTAAATCATTATACTAGTGGATTAGATACATATAAAGCATATCATACCTATGGTAAGGGAAAAATTTACAATCTCATTTTTTTCAAGATTGTTTATACATATGTATTTTTTGGGGATATAATTGTCATCAAAGTCCATGTTTTATATACATGTTTCCATAAAATGTTCACTATTTTCAAATGTCTGTTTAAATTCATTTTCTCCATTTTTCACATTTAATATATGGTAAGTAAGGAAGCTTTCTTTTATTTACCATACGAGTTACTTTTTTACTTTTCCAGTAAAAGTATGAGGAGAGTGAATTTTTTACTTATACAACATGAACAGATTTTTACGCATTCATAACACATTATTTATTTGAATATTAAATTAATGGTTTTAAAGTTTATTTTCAATTAAAATATATTATTTTAAAATTTCATGACATTTGGAAATAATAAAATATTTTTGAATATGAAAGAATATCTTTATCAGGAATTAAGTTCAACTTTTTTATCAAAATTATTTTCCATCTATGATTATATAGGGTTATGTATATATCCCGATTATTACATTTATTGGATTTTTTTATGATGGAATTATATTTATGATGTTCATTTATCTTATAAATAATATGTTATGATGAAATAATGTTTAAAAATTTCATTTTTTATGGGTTATGATATGATGAATGATTTATTTATTTTGTGGAACATGTAATAATAATTTCATTATGAGATGGGTGACACCTTTATCAAAATCCGATGCTTTAGAAAAAGATTTATATCTCATGATATTGACTTGAATGGAATGAAAAGTAAACACGGTTTAGTAATACATGGTTCGAACGACAAGTAATCCTTGTTCAGTAATGGACTTTTTCCACTATGATGGTCTTGGCTGCAATGCCTCATCTAATATGGAAATTATTTTATGTGCTTATTAGTTTTACAAAATTACATATTGTATTCCAATTATATTATATCATGGTTAATGTTTCATTAATATCCATGCCATACTTGCTGCCAAGGATTATGTCATGACTCAAAATATTGATGATTAAACATTATGTTCGTGTTTTTACGTGAAAATGTTTTTGGATTTTTTATGTTTTACATGTTTTCCCTCATCGAGAATTTGAGATATCCCTTTTCATGATTTTTTTTCTCAAGGATAAAAATAATGGTTATTGATATGAAAAAGGGAAAAATCAATATAAGAAGATTTATATGATCTTTCACAATGATATAAGATAATGTTTTATGTTTCCAAAGACACTAAACTAAGAATGTCTTTGATCATATTTTTTTTCTTGTATTCAGAATTATTAAAAATTAATGTAATTTATTTTTTCATTTGGCCTAGGAATCTACAATATACATATAGTAACTATTTTTTGGACGGTTCTTCTTCATACATTTTTTTATTCCCCTATAGTCAATAAATAATTTTATAATTTTTTCAGTAAATCATACATGTAAAAAAAGTTATCATGAATTTTTATGGAATTATATGAAGGTAATAAATTCATTTACACCACCAACATAACCTAACCTTTAAAAAATGGTAGAAAAATATTTAAATTGATAATTATTTATCTGTGGTGGATTTCTTCAATAAATAATGACTGGAATAATCTAACTGATTAGAAATATTGAGTTCATTAGTAGGAAAAATATTATAGATGGACAAAAAAAATTAAAACCCCATGTTTAGATAGAGAAGAATGTGTGGATGTGTTTTAATATAAGGGATATTATTTTTACCCTCAAAATTTGTTTATAAGAATCTTTCAAAAAAATAACCGACTTATAAAAATGGGTTTTTAAAATATTCATTTTTAATTTAGGATTATGAATGATTTAAATGAGAAAATTGAATCCCCACCAATTGGATAAATTAGGGAACAATATTGTGATAGATTATTTACTTTAGAAGAATGTAATTTTCATGATTTAAATTATTTTAATGCTCAAATTCATAATGGAAGATTTTTATATTATTAAAATTGTAAAATTTAATATTTAATTAATTCTAAAATCATATTTTATATTTCACTTATATCATATTATTTTTTTATGAATTTTCAGGTGTATAAAAATTTAGATTATCAAAAAAATAAAGAGGAACCATATGTCTTGTACCCACCATCTAAAAATGAAGAACAAGCCACACCATATTTCAATAACAGCGTGGATAAAGTAATGTCCACTAAATAAATATGAATCCATATTTTGTTTATTTTATATATGGTGTGAGTTCATTATAAATTTCCATCTGAAACTCAAAATGATGTCTCATTTTTAAAAAAGGGGAATGGAACCATTATAACGTGGTTGTTTCTAAACAAGAAGTTACATCGTCTATGACATTATGGTTGAGGGATTTTCAACTAGGTCAATCCATTGAACAAAAATAGTGGTTTTTAATGGGAAATGTCATATTAAATAACTTTTTGTTTAGATTTCAATATTATAATTACTTTTATTATTTTAGAATGGAATAAAATTAACACCATTGACAAGTAAATCTATTATTTATTATCTAATTTTTTTATTATGGGATATCATGTAAATTTATTATAAATAACTTGTATATTTTCATTAATATTAAATTTAAATTAAGAATTTTATTGTGTTTTTATGTGTTTTATTTAGTTTATAAAGACTAATAACAGTAAGGGATATGGATTTGAACTCATTAATTTATTTGGATAATGGGTAGATTAAGGAGAAACCGTTAAGGGTGTTTTTTTAATTTAATTAATTTATATTTTTTATAGAAATTAATTTAATTATGTAATGTCCTGGATTTTTCCATGTATTATTTCAATATTATATGGGAATTGTTTTACAACCATGCTTTGAGATGGTGTTCACTTCCAAGACCCGGTGAGCCCGAAACAAATGTTTGAACTTATTTAAATAATTAAATTTCGCAGGCATGTGGTTTTCTTGAAAAACTGGAATAACTCCTGAATGGGTGCTTGGATCGGATATCTGAGGACACTGTTGCATCCAAAGTAGGGGGTTTACCCTAAGAGAGACCTAACATCTGCTGGTGTAGGTCACTGGTAAAATCTAGTTTTTGGACATAACCATAATAAAATATTTAATAAAAATATTTTATTAAATTTTTGATACAAAGAGATATTTTTATACTAATAAATAAAGGTTTTCGCAGGGGTCCAGGGTTACAGACCTCATAACCCTGAGACCCTTGGAGGCACTGGATGCTTTGGAGAAAACCCCAACGAGGAAACGATGTTCTTGATGGGTTTTTCCCTTGACAATGACGCGACAACTATATCGTTTCCAACAAACACCGTGGATCCTGGTAGATATTTGATCTCTTTGTTATTTCTTTTCTTTTATTGATTCCAATGACAAACGCGGACTAATCCATGAACAGATTAGCCCGTAGATCGATCAAAATTGTGGTATGGGATTTTGTGGTGATTTTTGGGGAAGATCATCATCCTTGCGATTTAATCTATTGATTATTTTGATTTTGATCTGATGGTGACGAACCCGGTTCATCACGAATAATGATTGAGGTTCATCCCTCTTGTTCATTTTGCAATTAAATTCCCTGTTGTTTGCGGAGAATCCCTATTCATCCACGCGCTTGATGTTCTTAGATTTAATCGAGCATTCCACACTCATATGTTGGTGTGATGATCTAAGATTGTGGACCCAACCTCGGGATGATGTTATGGAGGTGCGACTGCGGTGGTTATGGATGATTCGGAGCGGATCGAGAGATATAGGTTTTTGGGAGTTTTCTTTCGGATGAATCAATGCTTGTTTTTCGAGCTAATTGATTGTCTGAAACACCCAGATTCGGTGTTAGGATGATGAAATGAACAAGCATTTTTTTTTTGCGGAAAACGGACGATAGAATCAAGATCTAGAAGATCAGCCAAGGCGAATGGATGGAGAACAACGTTATGGAAAAATCCCGAATACACGTTATGTAGTATGGGCTACATGGTGCTTGTTCTTTGGCAGACCATTTGGCATGTACTCTGGGAGTACATGGACAGGGGTTGGTTACATGGACAAAGACACGGCGTGTATACCCTCCCTCGGCCAGACCCGACCATATACACGGGACACCCAATGTACTGGTACATGGGCATGGAAAAACGGGTTGAGGCCCTGTATGGGCACATGGCCAACGTACATTGAGTGAAACTCAAACACTCGAACATGGCGTGTAATCCTACTACACTTTGTGTATATATTTTTTTCATGATAAGCCTTAAGACATGGGCAGTTTTACACGGGCATTACCCAGAGCCAAGGAACACAGCGTGTAACCATACTATATGCCATGTAACCTATTTTACATGGCTTTATCCATTTGTCGTCTGTGAATTAGAAAAGATCTCTTAGGGTATGTACCCTTGGTCATTCCCCTGAATGTTTTTGGTATCATTTCCTAAGTACAAGAGTGTGATCCCTTCAACAGGACTTCCTGAATAGAGTTGTTAGAATCCTCTCTTTGAGACTTAGAGCCAGATCCTATAATTATTCTAGTAACCCTAAGTAATGTTCTTAGTATCGATGTGACCAACATTACCCGGGCACCAATCCCCTTGTGGGAATCACCCCATGACTATTGGTTGTGATCCTCATATGAGCATCATATTCTCAAGTACATGTGGAGTGTGTTCTCCTAGAACGAGTACTTCGTATCTCTCTCCTCATACATAGGAGTGTGTTCTCCTTGTTACGTGCTGAGTGGAATCTTCAATCTAGATATTCGTGGTGGTTTCACGATAGTCGACCGTGTATGAGTATATCTGGATATTCATGATATATGTTCTGTAGACATATAATGTGTAGAGATGACTATATCATTCGTTTGTGGTATTTACCTAGTTGTGTTCCTTTGTGTTTTTTAGAGTGTCCTACTCGATATTGTTATACTCACCCCTGCATGTGTTTTGCCCGCACGTGTTGTGTCTTGAGTAGACGAGCGAGCCTTTGACATGATTCTAGGTAGACCAGGACCGGACGGTGCTCAGTGAGATCAGACATGCCAAGGTGTGTTCCTTCTACTACCGATTTCAGTCCTAGTACCTTTCTTCATAGGTTGGGCTTTGTTGCAGACTTTCTTTTGGTGGGGTTGTACTTTTGGCCCAGGGTTTTACTTTACTGTACTTTACATTCCTGTCGAACTCTGCTGGTTCGGATTTTAGTGTATGCATGAATTTATATCTTCAGTAGTTTTTACGTTTCATCTTTTTGGGCTTAGAGATGTGTGTGTGTACTGGTTTATAGTAAATGCCTACCTTATTAGTGACATACCTACTCGGTGCTAGTCACAAGCCCCTAGCCTATTGGAGGCGGGCGTGGGGAGTTATAGCACGGTCCCCAATGGGACGGGTCGTGACAGAGTGGTATCAGAGGTGGTCGGTTCTACCATAGGTCTGACAGTGTGTCAGTTGGTTTGGGGAAATAGTGTTATGTGTTTTGAGTTTGGCTTTCAGGCCAGGGACCCCAGTGTTGGTGTGGGCAGCTGACATATCCCTACACTAGGACTCTGATAACTTGCTTTTCGACTTGGTACATGAGAACACTAGTTGCAGGTGAAAATAGGGGTACACGATTCATATTGGAATAGGTGGTGATTTCCATGTCCTTCTTGAGTCAGATCTCCTGATATACTCACTGACTGTGATACATCTTGTTTCGTTACAGGATGCCTCCGTGACACGCACCCTCTAGGATCCTGCAGCTCGATCATTAGGACGACCCCTTAGTGATGAATATTTGATATAAGGAGAAGATCCCCCAGTTTTACCTACGGGTGGTGTGCCAGCTATCCCAGCACATGTGGATTAGTGTATAGTTCCTACTGTGCCAGCAGAGGAGGAGCGCAGGCTAAGTGCACTCCATGAGTTTCAAAGATACAGACCCCTCAGGTTTCGAGGAGAGCCTAACCCTCAGGAAGCCAAAGACTGGATTGAGGTAGTGACCAGAGTCTTCCATTTGTTCAGGAAACTAGCAGACTAGATGGTGGTATTGGAAGCGAGTCTTCTGCATGGATCAGTAGGGCGATGGTGGAGTTTGGTTATCCAGACACACGACGAGGCGACACTTCCATGGTCAGAGTTTGAGTGTCTCTTCAGAGAGAAGTTTTCACTGGTTACCCTGAGATCAGTACGTATACATGAGATTCTTCAGCTCCAGCAGAGAACCATGTCGGTGGATGACTATTCATCGAGGTTCACTGACCTCTCATGGTACTTGATGGATATGGTCGGGGATCAATACTTCAGATCTTGAACATTTGAGTGGGGCTTGCGTAGAGACATCCAAGCTAGCTTCGTCCCTATGAGCATTCATACTTATGCGGGGGTGCTGAAGTAGGCCTTGGTGGTTGAGAGCTTCTTAGAGAAGCAGAGACATCCAATAGTTGTTAGTGGTGAGCGAGTTGGAGCAGAGACCTTGGTAGAAGGGAGCCGATGGCAGGGACCCAGGCATGGGAGACGTTTTCAGAGGAGATCCCGTGATAGAGGATCAACCATACAGGGTTCGCAGGGCACATCCAGCCAACCTCTAGAGAGGCGATGCTACTCATGTGATGTAATGGGACATCTCTCTCGAGATTGTTTGACCCGTCGTAATACTGACATGGGAGTAGTGGATGGACCCCTGATGCAGAGGCAACGTGTGGATAAGACAGATCTGTGGGGCTACAAACGTGGTAGAGGAGATGGGAGAGCAGCTGGAGGTGGTAGGCATTCTGACCCTTTACCACCACCACCCCCTGGAGGTCCACCCAAGCTTCAGGGAGCTAGTGGATAGAGGTAGGGACAACTGAAGTGAGCAGAGGCTTTTGACCCTGGTACTCTCAGAATGATTAAATCTGCGTCTTTTTTATTTTGGTTGCCGTACTGATAGACACAGGTTCTAGTCATTATTTTCTGGCTACTTATCTTGTTCGAGACCTTGAGAATCTAGTTTATCCATTGACTCAACCCTTATGCATAGAAACACCGAATGGAGAAGATTTAGAGATTACAGACCTTTGAAGACAGTTTGACCTGAACCTTGGAGGCGGGAGTTTTGGTTGGAACCTCTTGGTGGTAGCGTCGAGGCCTTATGATGTCATTCTTGGTATGGATTGGTTATCCACAGTTCATTCCCAGATTGACTGTATTAGGAAAAGGGTGTGGTGTGTCCGTAGTGATGGAAGGATTTTCTCCTTTGTTGGTGAAAATGAGACCCAAGCTGCGCAGGATGGACTCACGTGTAGGATGGTACAACCGATTTCACATCAGTTGACCATCCTAGCCTAGGTCTTAGCAGATGTTATGAGTTCCCATTTTCCAATAGTAGTGGCCGAGTACGAGGACGTATTTCCAGATAATGTCCCCGGAATACCACCCCATAGGGAGATAGATTTCAGCATTGATGTCTAACCCATGGGGACACTAATATCAACATCATCATATCAGATGGATTTTGCATAGCATTAGGATCTAAGAGTGCAGCTGGAAGACTTGCATAGGAAGGGAGTCGTGAGACCCAGTATTTCACCATGGGCACCCCCGGTGTTGTTTTCCAAGAAGGTAGATGGGAGCATGAGGCTATGTGTGGATTTCTGGTTCTTGAATCAGGTGACCGTGAAGAACTGGTATCCACTACCGAGGATAAATGACCTCTTAGACCAGTTAAGAGGGGCACGATGGTTCTCGAAGGTTGATATACGATCATGCTATCACCAGTTGTGAGTACGGGATGAGGATATTTTAAGGACAACTTTCAGGTGTCTCTATGGTCAGTATGAGTACTTGGTGATGCCCTTCACCATGAAAAACGCCTAGACAGTGTTTATGGGACTCATGAACTAGATCTTTCAGCCTAATCTAGATCGTTTTGTGGTTTTCTTCATTGATGATATCCTTGTGTACTCCATGTCCGAGGAGGATCACGCGAGGCACCTAAAGATAGTTCTGGACACACTCTGAGGGAACCAGTTGTATGGGAAACTCTTGAATTGTCAATTATGGATATAGGAGGTCCACTTTCTCGGAAATGTTATCTCAGCAGATGGTGTAACAGTGGACCCAGCCAAGGTAGAGTTAGTGCTATCATGGGAGACACCCCGAAGCGGGATGGAGGTGCAGAGTTTTTTTGGGTTGGAAGGCTTCTATTGGATGTTCATTAATGATTTCTCTAGGATTTCAGCACCCATGACAGATTTGACCCGAAAGGGGTAGCTTTTCGTGTGGACCGAGAGATGTCAGTACGCTTTTCAGTATATGAGACAGAGTGTGACGAGTGCCCCAATCATGAGACTACCATAAGAGGGTGTCGAGTATGTGGTGTTCTTTGACACATCAGGAACCGGGCTTGGTTGTGTCCTAATGCAAAGGTAAGTTGTGATTTTCTATGGCTTACGTTAGTTGAGGCCACATGAGTGGAACTACGCGACCCGGGATCTTGAGTTGGCAGTAGTAGTCATTACATTAAAAATGTGGTGGTACTACATGATGGGAGAGCAGTTTATCATCTATTCTGATCACAAGAGTCTCAAATATATCTTTTCACATAAGGATCTGAATTTAAGATAGTGGCGGTGGCATGAGTTCTTCCAGGATTACGACTTCGAGATCATTTATACTCTTGGGAAGGGGAATGTTGTGGAAGATGCTCTTAGCAGGAAATCGAGTACGCAGTTTCTATATGAGGCAATGAGGCAGTTGGTCTCTTTACAGTTATCCTTCGTGTATAGTGATGAGGGAACTTACCTTCAGTCGATAGTTGATACCCGTCCACTCTTACAGTGAGTCAGGTAAGCACAACTCGAGGACGCTAGTTGTGAGACTTTATGGGCTCAGATATCCACAGGCGATGCTGGGGATGCATATTCAAAATGTGGGGAGCACATTGTTCTTTTCAGAGGGAGCACAGTAGTACCGGTGATGTTGAGGGAGGAGGTTATGAAGTAGTTTCATACATCTCCTTTGGCAGTGCATCCAGGCATGAGAAAGATGTACCAGGACCTTCGACATCAGTACTGTTGGCCAGGAATGAAGAAGAGTGTGGCAGAGTTTGTTTCTCGATGCCATACTTTTCATCAAGTAAAGGCTGAGCACTAGGTGCCAGTAGGTTTGAATCAACCCCTTGAGGTGCGAGAGTGGATGTGGGATGGGATATAAATGGACTTCGTGTTGGGTTTACCATGTATGTCCAGGGGACATGATGCCATATGGGTAATTTTTTACCAACTCACCAAGTCGGCCCACTTCCTAGCCATAAGTGAGAAAAATTCAGTAGAGATCTTGGGACCTGTCTACGTGTAGGAGATAGTTCGACATCATGGATTTCCATCCACGATCGTCTCAGATTTTGATGCTCATTTCACATCGATGTTGTGGAAGGGATTGCAGGAAGCTATTGGGACTCAGTTATGCTTGAGAACAACATTTCATCCTCCGACTGGTGGTCAGATGGAGTAAACCACCCATGTTCTGGAGGATATTCTACGAGCGTTCTTACTTGACTCCAGTCATAGTTAGGCGGATCGCCTACAATTGGTAGAATTTTATTATAACAACAGTTATTATTCCACTATTGGTATGGCACCATTCGAGGCTTTGTAAATGAAACCTTAAAGGTCACCCCTTTGTTGCACTATCCAAGGAGAGTCACAATCTTGGGCACAGAGATGGTGCGAGAAACTACAGAAAAGGTGCAGGTCATCCAGGAGTAGATGAAGACTGCCCAGAGTCATCAAAAGTGTTATGCTGACAGCAGACGGAGGCCCTTGGAGTTTGGTTTTCACTGACATCTCTACAACCATTCTCTAGGGTGATGTTTTGATTGATCTACTAAAAATTTGAGAAATAAAAAATGATTATAACCAGAATCAAAAAGTATGTATGATATTGATGAATGAATAGTTATCATACTTATCGCCACATCATTTTCAGGATTCACTGCGTCAATATTGATCAAAAAATCTCAACCTGATTTCCATGGAGGTTGGTGGTTTCCTGTGAAAATTCATGTCTTAGGTCTCTAGTGCAAAATGTTCCCAGGTTATTTGAATTATTACCAATAAGAAATTAATTGAGGATCGAACAAAGAATTTTAGTCCTCTGTAATAGTAGCTAGTTCTTCTCTCCAGAAATCACTTGCTAGGTTTCCATACTTCCCGCACCTAAAGCATTTCATAATCCATTTCAGAATATTTATAGGGTTATTTTCCCAGCAGCATTTGTATGTGGGATTTAGTAATTTCAAAACACCTTTGTATTTATCCATCAGACCCCCATAATTAAAGATAAATTCCATCATTTTATACCCATTATACCCCTGAGATTCACCAATCTCTATCCTAACATTTAGGGCACATCAAACAATCTCCTCATAGATGTCAAAGTCGTGGATCTGTAGGGATTTCTGTTGGCTATGATTTATTCTAGAAAATAAGTTATCTACCTTGAATTTGGGTGTAACAACAAAACCAGATGCATATTGTGAATGTATGGAGATGTTTTCCTTATACTACACAATAGATTTATCATCCTCTTGATTTAGTGTAAGTAAATATATTTCCATCATAAGAAGGATGTTGCTGGGAAAATATTTATCGAAAAAATGTTTTTGGAATCCATTCAACCCATCATCACAATCACTCCCTTAAGATTTATATTTTTTATCAATGTACACCACTGATCAGATTCACCCTTCATACAATAGATAATAATTTGAACCTTCTCATGTGCAGAGAATTGAACGATGAAGAAGATCTTCTCAGGGGGAGCCTATCATGTGATAGTTGATTGGAGGATTAAATGATCAATTGAAAGATGGATGAATTTTTCTCATGAAGCTCTTTATATCAAAATGTTCCTTCCTGGGGGGGGGGGTTTGGAAATTCCTCTAGACCAATGCTTCTATTCAAAACATCAGTTAACTGATATGTTATCATGACAGTGATTGTGATTCCTTCTCCCATAAGATTGGGAATATCCTTATAATAGTGATCACATTGATCTTTGCATCGATTATTAGCCTGATTCTTCATATTACTGAACATTTGATACAATAAAAGGAAATGTATGGGGTATGTATTTTAAAATATTAATCACATAATGGGGAATCCAATGATAAAATGGTTTAAATTTTATATTACATTTATCATCATATTTAATTAATTTCTAAGCTTAGATCAATGTTATCCATGATCTACTACCTAAAATATATTTTTTGGGGAATTTTATTATTCCCTTAATATTTTTTCGTAATATGAATATGAAATTAATAAACCATATACTTTGGGAGTGACAAATCAAAAGTGCATCTTTTCCCATTATCGTGCCCCATTTCCCATTCAAGTATAGCTCAAAGAGGTGCTTTCGGGTTTTAACCATACTTATATTTGTGCCAATGAAACATCTAATTCTTCATATCTAGATAGGTATGTATTTTCAAAATAATCCACATAGAAAATAATCACTAATATTTTGGTAATCTTTTATTATACTTAGTCTTATCCCTAATACCTTTACTATAGTTTTCTAATCCTACTCCCCAAATTAGTAATCCTATCTTTTGATACCAACTATTACAACCCTTCCCATTATTTCATATTTAGACATGATTTATTTCATTAAATTTCACATAATATAGACTAGAAAATATATAGTTATAGTGTATTTAGGTATTAGGAATATTTCATGAGATCATAAGATGTAAAATACATCATATTTATTGAAATAATATTTTACATGACGAGGACATTCTTTCGTACTTATCATTCCCTGGCATAACCGGAGAACATACATAAAAATGAGTGAGATATAAAGCCCCATAATGGAGTAAATAAGGAATAACATAAAGAATTAAATGAATGTTTTGAAATAGATATATCAATGGAAAAAAGGATAAACATTAACATAAAGGCTTGATATAGCATGATCATCATAACATGTAAATGTTGAAACAACATAAAACACGACATCATTATTATAAAGAAATTAGGTAAATTCTTAACCCAACATGATGTAAAAACAAACTATAAATGAATAAGATAAACCCCTATTCCTACATAACGTTTCATGATACTAAACACTACCTAATTCATTGGGGCGCAATCAGGGAGCACCATTCATGAGCATTTTAATCTCTGGATTAAGTGTGCCCCATATATCATATAACATGGATTCATTCAAAATCCTTATTTATTCCATGATAAAGGAATATGGAATAAATATATTAATGTATATAATCAATAAATATAGGATCATAAATGTGAATAATCTTGATTGATAAATTGTCATGGTATTCACTACACTATGATTTTGGCATTGAAAATAACAGTGTAGTTTCGAAAACATAACAACATCACATGGGGAATCATAAAATATGTTGATGAGAGGGAAAGTGGTTTCTCATAAATTATAAATGAAATGGAAAATAATGGGGATCATATAAATACATTTTCCAACATGAAGTATTTCTAGTCATATTGCATAACATAATAAAGAAACATGGACAATGTGGAATGAAATAACTTTTACAATATTTTAGGATGGTAACTGATGTACATGGGAGGGATCAATGATAGATAAATCGGAATCACATCATTCAATAATAATAAGGGAAGTATGGGGGAGGTGAGAAATCTCACCCTATCATTTTTAATTGAAATTAATAGGGTGAAAAAATATATGGAAAATTTGATAAAAATGAGATTATAAGGAAACCCTTACATGTGTGTGTGACTTCAAAATCATGAATATAGGATTATTATCAGATTTGGGAACCTTGGGGGGATTTTAGAGATGGGGGGATATATTAGGGACTTTATCCAAGTATTAGGGGTGAGAAGAAGTGGTATCATGTGTGGGTTTATATAGGAAATGAAATGGGAATTCTTAAATATTTCACAAACATTGGTTTTGTAATCAATATAATTAAATATTGAAAACCAAAAAACCATCCCATGAATTTCACAAATAATTTTTTCAAATGTGGATTGAAAGAAATTTTTTTACATGTCCATCAGATTATGATCATATAATTTTAGCCTATGTTATTTGGAGGTTGGTCACATTATTAATGATATGTACATAAAATCATAAAATAGGTTATATATTTTGGAGGATTCACTATAGAATTATGAAATATGTCAAATAAATATATAGTAGAATTATTTTAAATATAAAACATATATTTGGTTGAAGATCCCTTTTTGGGTATTTATTACATAAATATTGGTTCATAATGATATCATAAAACAAAAAAGATATTTATATATTATTTAAATTTTACCCAAAAATTTTACTATCTTAAAAAATTTGGAATAATTAAAAACTGGATAATTTTGAAATCCAGATTCCAAAAAATAATATAAATTTTATCTATATAATTTCAATAATAAGTGAATTGTCACTTTTAAAATGAGTACTGACATTTATTGAAAAATTGATGGGTTAAAAAAACAAATTTTAAACATTTATAAAAATTATATTTGAAATCATAAAAAATATATACACATTTATTTTGAATAAAATTAATTTTCAATTATTATTTTATTAAATTATAAATTATTTCAAAAATTCATTAGTTCCTTAAAATGAATTCGTAAATAATAGAACTTATATTTTATCTTATAAAAATATAACTCTTGTCCAATGGATTAAATAATCATTTATATATAAAGAAAGGATATAATAATTATTTATAAAAATGCTATTGATAATAATATTAAAAATATCAATATAATGCATATATTTCTCAAAAGTGTCATTTTTACCAGAAAAATCAATTTATCAATATAATATTTTTTTAAGAAAGACTCTTCCCAAAAAGGAATTGATAGAATACGACTTCAATTTATTGAAAGAGGTTTCAAGATATATAACTATTACCATGTTACATAACCCCTATAATACCCACATAAAACCTAATGGAAAGGTGTGCAATGGTGGCCGAATCTTGTAGCGGCTTGAATAACATCCACCGGGTGGTAATCTCTATCACCATGATCTTCTCTCAAAGGAAATTCCATTCATGCTTAATGTTTTGACGCTCAGTTTGGGATTGGTCAAGAGAGAAGCCCAGTGACACAACCTCTTATCCAATCTCAAAAAAATGAACTTCTTATGGTCTGATTCTTCTATATGATTCAATCATATACTTTTTCTATATCGAAATGATATGTTAAAACCTTATATTTATATTTTTTGTGTGATCACTATTCAACGACTATATTATCAATAGTAATGATATAAATATTTCATTTAAACTGAATAATATTAAATATAATAAGATTGAATGTGTTTCTATATCCAAAAGAAATTAATATAAAGAAAATTTTATTCCTAAATGATAAATCAATTACATCTAAATATTATCTTAGAGTGATTTTTTTTGTTTTATGAAAATTTTCATTTCTTGATGAATAATAAAAATTACTGAATGTTAACTGAAAAATTACTTTTTTCTAAATCAATTATAACCTGAAATAATATTTTGAATTATTATTAAAATAAAACTAGATAATAAATACATATATAAATAAAAATTAGTGCATTAGGTTCATTTTTATATTGATTGTAGATATAAAAAATAGTTATCTTGTAATCAATTTCACGTTATGAACATATTTTCTTATCCTATCACTGAGATTATTTTTAAATTAATTACTGACCCTTATAATAATTGAATTTTAAATGATAGATTCATTTTTTATTCACATTAATATATAATTTCTATGATTGTAAACTTATTTTTTACTAAATTGATCATTGAAAGTAGTTGAGAACAATTACAAATCTTAAGGGAAAAATGAGGTTTCGAATGGAATAGAATTTAAAAAGAAGGGGAAAATGTCCTCAAAATATTTACAACATCCATTTTTATAAAATATATTGAACTTATAGATATAAATATTTATTTATAATAAAAATTTATCCAAATTAGAAGAAAAATTCGTTCAAGGAATTCATCTTCAAACGATTTACATGTTTTCCTCTCACCCCACTTATAAAAGCCTGTGCATGTAATACTTATTCAATCCTCAATATTGAGGTTTCTTTGAATAATAAATTGTCATATTAATCCCCAAATTAACTCCTATAATCAAACAATACATATATTTTTATGGAATAAAACATAGTAAGTCATTTGTAAAAACAAAAGTATGATTCTTGAAGAACTAGTAATGTTTTTCAAAAAGTGTTTTTATGTTATTCCCTTATCCTCCTCATTAAAAAAATTATATAAAGAATATATAAGAAAATAAAATTGTTAAATATGATAATAGATTTTTATTTCATTTTTATAAATTATAACTTCATACAATTCCATTAAATGGGTTATGTACTAATCGTTCGTGTGTATAGAGGACAACCTCCCTGCAAACCGATGTCATTTATTTTTTCCATTAACACCTTTAAAGATTGGTAATAATGTCTAAAATTAAATTTATTTAAATTAAATATTATATTTATTATTTCAATATTCTTATATTATAATTATATACCACAAAGTATCAGGCTTTTCAATTTGTGGGAGTTGGATAACATCATTCACAATTTTCTTGGAACGTATTAATGTTAAATTAAACAAAAATAAGTGATATATATGAAATTATAATGATAATATAATGATAATATAATTATATATAGTATTTTTTTTCATTCATTCAATATGACATGAAAATGGAAGCAATGTTAATGCATACATATTACCTACCCTCTCCATGAATGGTGTGTTTCATTCCTATCACCAAATATTTTTGATTTCTATAAATACATATATACAAAATATATATTATATTTAATTAATTTTATACATTATATATATTAGTAAATCACGATCAAAGTAAGAGTAACAAAAAAATAACAAGTCAAAACAGACTTTAAAAAGGTAATTAAGACATGAAAAATGAAAATAATGAAATATTATTGACAAATAAGTGACAAGATGTTATAAAAGGATTATATATTATATTATAAATATAAATATGGTTCTGGTGTATGTTAATAATAAATAAAATACCATTATATAGTATGTTAAAGGTTGTTGAACCAAAAGAGAGATTAGATAATGTATTTCATCACAATTTCATTTCATTGAATCATAATGTACTTTTATACACATAATTAATTTTTTTGGTGTATATAATTCCCCTTAAAATGTAATATTAGGTATAATTAATTCTTCATGGTATATTTGGTTTCAATTTTTTTATTTTTCCTATGGGTTTTTGAATTAATACTTACTTTGTGGTAAATAATTACATTATACAATGTATTTTCATTGGGTTATATTACATTCCCATTTTACATAATATTATAAGAATAATATTATAATTTCATTTTATGATGTTATGATATAAGTGAAATTTTTAATTATTTTTTACATCTTATGAACAAAATCTATTAATTTATTAATTCTCACATCAATGATATAATAATTTATGTGTTTCTTTAATTATATCATTATAACTGAGTTTGTTATTACAGAATTTAAATTAAAATAAATTATATGATAATTTTATAACAAGAATGTAAATTTTATTATTCTTTATTTTGTAATTATACATTTCACATGATAGGAACAATTTTAAAATATTTGGTAATTATAAATAAGAGATTTTTTTTATTAAAATGTGACTTCTTTTCAATATTAAGTGATAAATATGTTTTATTAGGAAACCATGATTTAAAAAAATCCACATTATTTATTCATCATTATAATGATGATTTATTTTAAAAAATACCCATTTCATCTCTTTAAAAAGAAAATTAATGGAATCTTCTATTTAGATTCTAAACATGTCACCTTTCAAAACACTATACAATGAAAAAGATATTTTCATTTTACATCATATGAACTTTTCCTCAAACATTTATTTCGAACATAACTTTTAATTTACAAAGATATTTTTAAATAATTATTTTAAAAGTGAGTATGAAATAATAGTATCTTGAAAATGATTTTAAAAATGAAAAATATATTATACTGAGGAATGTTTTTTAAGATAGTTTAATTGTGTTTCATTTCATCAATGATAACAATAATTATTCATAATCTAATGGGTATATATAATGTTGATAAAATACTAATTATTATTTTTAATGTATTGTGATTATTTTGACTATGCATATTTTTGAAATTATCTTCCTTGGATTATTTTATAGTTATCAACTTCCATTTGATTTTTCACTTTATAGTGACTATTAAACAATATATATCCCCAAAATCTCCAAATTTTGTATCCAACATTTTATTATTTCTAAAACTGTGTAACAATTAATATATGTTGTTTAATTTGAAATTTATTGATTATCTTCAGAAATATTGATAAATATGTATTATTTAGTCTATATGGTTTTCTTAATAGACACATTGTCTATGAATTGAATTTATTATTTGAGATATGATTAATGCTATGGAATAAAATTTGTGTGTGGAGACCAGACTATATATAGGTCATTGATGAATCTATTAGTCTCATCAGATAAAAATTTGGCCAAATTAAATGGGTTCATAATTTTAGTATTAAACATTATGTCCAACTTGATTATTTGAAAATCTAAAAAATTGCTTACATATAGTTGTCTATATGACTAATCAAGCCTATATGATTATCTATGAGTTCTATAAATCAAAAATACACAAACTGATAGACATGTTGTATGATTTATTATTTAATATAGGAGTTAGAAGGAATCCATTTCCCTTAGAACCAGATTCTTATAGTGGTGTAAAAAATGATAAATGATAATATTGATGCCTCCATGATCTTTAAAATATGAAAAGCTAGAAAAAGCCTTAGAAATTCGGAATTTCAAGGAAATAAATTAATGCTCTATAGATATAATTAAAATAGCTTCTTGCACTAATGAATCCTATGATTCTATTATAGTTGAATGGAATAAATAATGAGTTATTAGAACCTGTGTTCAAAAGCTACAATTCAAGTAAACTATTGGATGTGAATAAGAATATTCAATTAAACATGGAAAGGTTATTCCACCTTCCCCAATGGAAACTCCAACTACTTATTAAATTGACAAAACCTTCAAGACACCTCCACCCAAACACCATTCACATTTAGAGCCCATCAATTATCTAGGTTCTTAAGCCTGATATATTGTATTTGTTTGTTTTTATGTTTTTTGAGAGGATATATGGATGAATAAATTTTACCATCAATGAATGAACTATCAATTATTTACTATTTATTTATTATTTACTATTTTCATTTAATATTTTTCATTTATTATCAATTTACTATCTATTATTTTAATATAATGTTTTAAAAAAATTTCATCTATTTACTGAATTCCAATTATGCATTAATTATATATTTATTTTCAATATAATAATAAAATAGGTCATTACTATTAGTGGTACATTAATAGTGTTTTTCAATCTACCATTCATTTATAATGTCAAAAAATGTGGAATTTGTTGATATGATTACCATACGGTTATTAAATTTTGGATACTTTTAAAAAATTACAAAGGAATTATGTTTCTAACTATGGTGGAGAAACAGATAATTTTAAACACAATATATATATATATATAGTGTATAGTTTAGTAAATAAACCTGGTAAAAAATTTAATCCATATATGTTTAATATTTTATGTGTTTTTTGATCATAGAAAGGAAGATATTATCAGAATAATAATGTTGTTCCAAAATATCCCTTATAATTTAGGTTTTTATGATCTCAAATACCCATAATATATTACTAATGATTTTATCCTAAGTATGTTCATCAATTTCATGTTTGTTTTATGTGTTTTGAATTATAAAATCCTTAATTATGCAATTCCATAAATTATCATTGAAATGTGTATTTGTCTTAAAAACCCTATTATGTTAACAATCAGCTATATAAATAACCTATATGAAAATTTTATACATAATCAAAATATAAATGTGTGTAATAGAGTTTGTATATCAATCAGTTATCTAAATTAATCAACTATATAAATCAAATAGTAGGTGAATTAAGATAACTTTTTTCATTTAGATACA